>JAHXMU010000450.1:1272412-1317475 GCA_019455685.1 Philornis downsi | reverse complement strand
TTCAAAGAATCGGTGGATGCCTTCTGTGAAGAGGCTATAGTGCGCCGAGAATTGGCCGATAATTTTTGTTATTATAATAAAAACTACGATAATCTGAAGGGACTGCATGATTGGGCTGCCAAAACCTTAAACGATCATCGAAATGATAAAAGATCTCCCTGTTATAACCTAGAAGAATTTGAGAAATCCCGTACGCACGATGATCTGTGGAATTCGGCCCAATTGCAGCTGATAAAAGAGGGGAAAATGCACGGCTTTTTGCGTATGTACTGGGCGAAGAAAATTTTGGAATGGTCGGTATCTCCCGAGGAAGCTTTAAAGATAGCTATATTACTTAACGACAAATATAGCTTGGACGGCAGAGATCCTAATGGTTATGTTGGTAAACAAAGTTTGCATTTGGGAACAAACAGTATGTTGTGCGTAATACTATCATTATTTTCAGGTTGTATGTGGTCCATTGGTGGTGTTCATGATCAAGGGTGGGCTGAAAGAGCTATTTTTGGTAAAATACGCTATATGAATTACCAGGGTTGCAAACGAAAATTTGATGTAAATGCCTTTGTGGCTCGTTATGGCGGCAAAGTCTACAAAAAATGATCATTTCTAAAAGCAAAAATTTTTTTTTTATCTCGAATAAAAAAATTTTGGACCACAAATAAGCATTTTAAATTTAGGGAAACTCTTTGCACCAGTTCAGCATCTTTATTTCGTCTTTTACCAGGTTCCAATACACATTTTCTGTTTTTGTTTCACTATTGTAGAGAAAAAACTTATTTTTATGTTGAAAAATTATACTTCAGCTACATTTCAAATGAAGCTACTTTTGTCGGCATAATTTCCAATTCTTAATCGCTTAATCCTTTTCTGCTATCTTAGTTAAATGATCTTCAATGTCCTTTTCATTCAAGACAGTAAATTCTGGGCGATCCTTCGTAACCACAGCGATTTCGATGCCATTGGGTTTGAAATCTACGGCCAAAACATTAGACAAGCAACTGATGGCCAGCTGAATAGCCTTTTCTTCATTCAAATTGGTTTTGTATTTCTTTTCCAAATAGCTATTGGCTTCAACTTGTTTGACGCCCACCGAAACGGCGCGGAAACCGCAATAGTAGCCAGCAGGATCAGTTTTATATACACTGGGTCCATTTTCGTCATCCATAGCAATAAGAATCATGCCTAGAGGAGGTGCATATATATAGCAAATGACTAAATGATAAATAAATGCTGATTTGTGGAACACTTACTGCAACCCAACGGACGCATTTCGGCGTTTTGAGTATAGACTTGATTGATGTCAGCCATGCGGCGACACAAAACATCCACGGGCATATCGTAACCATACTTGTAGCGCCAGTTGGCTGCTTCATAGCGGGCTTTTTGGACTTGGGATCGGCTATCAGCTGAAAGAGATAATAAATAACATTTGTGTTTAGGTTAAAGGCAATTAAGTCGAAGTTGGTTTCTATAAATTGATTGCTTACAAGGCACTACTATCACTACTTTGAAATCTGAGGAAAATGCTTTTATTTAAGCACCTTACGAGTGAATAGATTTATTGGAAACGACACTGACTTACTGTATTAAATACTTCAAGGGAGTCTTCGTTAAAGCTTTTTTTCTCAAAATTGTGTCCTAATCTTTTTAAGTACATTTTGACATATACTTAGTGCCGCCACACAAGAGATGAAACTTAACGCGATTGATTGCGGGTAACAAATGCTTCTTGGAAGAGATGGCATATCTATGGTCACGATGAAGGAACTCGCAATAATAGATTTGAAATATTTAAATAGTCCTGCTAATTGAGAAATTACGAGGACAATTCCATTTTAAAATAACAGACAAAACAGCTAATATATGGGAAATAGCCCATACAATGAAAACTGGTCACATAAAATCATATATTTAATACCAACCAATAACAATTAACAAATACCACACGTAAATTCAAGCATTAAGATGTAAAAGAATATTCACCTATGTCAACTGCGTATGACAGATAAGTCTATTACGAAATATTGCGTATGATACATTAAAATTTCTAAGGTCATTTGACAAAATGCATTATAGCTACGAGATACTCTTACATTAAAAGATCGTGCTGTAAGATGGCAAAGTTTGGGGTTTTAATTAGATATAGGTACAAACCTCAGTGCACTCTCCGGTTACCTGTCACCATGCATATGCAACGCAAATTAAGTTTGACCCATCAAAATCAATGGCAGGGATGGAGTTGAGCAAACTCCTTACATTTACCATGCGCTGTAGCTACATCAGGTATGGGGAATATTATAATGACAAACAACGCGATTGGTGTCTCACCATGAACTATTCTATACGAAATTGTTCTCTGTGTCGCCTATGAAGTATTTCCCTAGAGATATTTCTATGTAGAGATTTTTAAATTACGTAAAATCTTAAATTATCTATATGAAAAGCATCTCAAAAGGGGCCTTTTTGTTAGAAAAATATCTCCCACAAAACTTTTATATAAGAAAAATCTGTCCCTAAAGACTTTTCTATGTGAAAGTGTCTCCAAAATCTAATAAAAATTTCTCCTAACGTCTGAGACGGTTCTAAACAAGGTGGTTTTCCTTGTTATAGTTTTCCGAATTATTCACTCTAAATAAGTATCGAACCAATTATTATCAACAACTATTGATCGAATGTCTATGGTATTTTTCAGTTTCTGAATAGTTTGTCTCTCATGTTCAGACTAATTTTTATATGTATACTTACCCATACGTCCGGTCATAACACAGCCAATATTTTTGGTTATTCTAAACAAATGTGTTACAGTTGACGGATCTATTAGCTTCTCAGTCACCTTCTTCTGTGTGGCAATGACGGCGCAATCAGCTCCCTTAATGGCTACTGATGTAATACCCTCCTGATTAATGGACTTGAAGGCATATTCTAAAACGAAATGACGGATCAGTGAAAACCATTCCATGGATAACCACATAAATCATGATTGTGCAAATCTGGACACCATTTACTTACCGACTTGATAAAGTCTGCCTTCAGGAGAGAAGATGGTAATGTGTCTATCGAAACCAGCAGAACTACCGCGAGACATAGTTTACCTTCAGATATTTTAGGAAGTTATTACGGAAATTTGCAAAAAGAAAACCAGAATGCGGCTAAAATTGTTTTAAACAACTACCACCACAAACAAAAATCAACCAGTCATGCAGATGTCAAGAAATGACAATGACACTGGAAAAATGGTATAGAACAAGTGGTGCCAAATCGATGTACGAAAAGAGATATTTTTGCGGGGAGTTGCCGTATTGCCTTAGCAGTTTGCTTATTTGTTGGAAAGAAGTCTTATCAACAAGTGCATTCCCATTTGAACATTGTACTGACATTCCTGTGCCGTATCGTAGCTTTGCGGAAAAAACAGGCTACTGTTGTAAATGTTAAATTATATTTTTTGAATGTTAATTTGCCCGCTAATATCGTAACAATAAACCGATATGCAAAACAGTGGTATGTTGAGGGGTAAAACCCTTTTTATCACCGGCGCCTCACGGGGCATTGGTAAAGCCATTGCCTTGAAGGCTGCTAAAGATGGAGCTAATGTTGTAATTGCTGCCAAGACAGCGGATCCACATCCAAAATTGCCCGGCACCATCTACACGGCAGCTGAGGAAAGTTAGTATAATTGCGATATTCTAGTTGCTACCCCATGTAAGTTTATTGAACTGCATTGCATTTATGTTTATTTCTCTTTTTGTATCTAGTTGAGAAAGCTGGAGGAAAGGCTCTGGCGTGTATCGTTGATGTCCGCGACGAGAAACAGGTGAAAGCTGCCGTTCTGGCTGCTGTAGAGAAGTTCGGCGGCATTGACATTGTAGTCAACAACGCTAGCGCCATTTCGCTGACACCCACTATGAACACTGACATGAAAAGATACGATTTAATGCATCACATTAATACTAGAGGCACTTTCTTGGTGTAAGTTGTTCTGTGATATTTAACAACACCTCCATATTCACGATATTAT
Source organism: Philornis downsi (assembly GCA_019455685.1). NCBI lineage: Eukaryota > Metazoa > Arthropoda > Insecta > Diptera > Muscidae > Philornis > Philornis downsi. The sequence continues at coordinate 1,313,460 of JAHXMU010000450.1, read as the reverse complement.
TAAACAGCTCCAAGGAATGCTTACCATATTTGCTGAAAAGCAAACATGCCCATATTTTGAACATTTCGCCTCCTTTGAGCATGAAACCCATCTGGTTCGGCAATCACGTCGCCTATACCATGGCCAAATATGGCATGTCTATGTGTGTGTTGGGCATGGCTGAAGAGTTCAAAGATCGAAATATAGCTGTCAATGCGTTGTGGCCTCAAACTACTATACAGACTGCTGCCATAGATATGTTACACGGTTCGGACGCTTCCAAATTTGCTCGCAAGGCTGATATAATGGCAGATGCTGCCTACGTAATACTTTCGGAAGCTCCACCCAAGGCTGCTACGGGACAATTTTATATTGATGAAAAAGTTGTACTCAAGGCAGGTGTTCGCGATTTAAAGCAATATGCTGTTGATCCGGCCAATGCTGATAAATTAGTTATGGATTTCTTTTTGGACGACGTTGATGAATATCCAGAAAGATCAAAATTGTAAATATTATTGGTTTATTGTCTGAGATGTTTTCTTAGACGTATATTTTAAAATTGTGCGCTAAAATAGGATAGCTAAAAATATTTGTTGGTCGAAAATGTCTTCCTATATACATATGTAGCTCTTAAAGTTATGTGCTAGAATAGCATAATGACAAATTGATAAAATAAACGAAATGTACAAAAAAAGAAATCATTTAAATTGTGAATTTTTATTAGGGCTATTTATAGCTAAACAACAATTTTCCGTATTTTAGACTTTATATGATTGAATTTTTGTTTACACGCATGAGAGGGAACGGCAATTCTAACTGGTACTTACGTTCCCAGCGGGAACTAATTAATCAGACAAATTTTGCCATTTGGTAGTTATTTTGAACAATTTATCACCGTATTGGTTTGAAATTCTTGTGGTCGGAAAATTGAAGACTTGCCATTTCAGGCATAAACGGCGGATTACGCCGCGATACCCTGCCCCAATACTTGGCGATATGAATTGCCGTTTTTATGAGTGAATGTCACCCACATGGAAAACTTTAGTTATGCCGACGAGCGAAGGTTCTTCTAAGTATCCACGTAAGCCACACTAATTCTCATATAATTGTGCAAAATTCGGAGTATCGAAATTTCCACCATTATTGACTGCGATATGTTTATAAGACATTGTGCAGATGAATTTCAATTGATAGCGCCCTAAATTCTGCGTCAAAGCCTACTTGGCAATCATCACAGATATTTTCATATATTATTTGAATTATATTTGGAGGTAGATGCAAAAAGTATTACCCAAAATGTGGGTAAATGAAGTTCTGTCTGCAGTAGAATTCGATTAAAAACATTGAAAACATGCCCTTTGGTAAATGGGTAAAGTAAATACGTTTAACATATGTAACATTAATTAAATCATTATGATGTAGTCATTTTTCATGTAGACATACATATGCTTTGGTGGGCACTTTTCTCACAGAAAAGTTGCTTGGAGCACACTTTTCTCATAGAAAAGTTTATTGGAGGACACTTTCCACAGAAAAGCTCATATGTAAATTTTAGTATGATTATTTACTTATTTTAATAATAGTTAATTTTGTACTATTGTGATTAGTGATTAGTATTATAAATTACAGAAAGTTGCTTGGAGGACACTTTTCTAATAGAAAAGTTACTTGGAGGAGACTATCATGGAGGATACTGTACGCACATATAAAAAAATTCTCTTAGACTACACTTTTCATTTAGAATATTTTTTGGATGGCATTTTTCACATAGAAATTTTTTTGGTGAACACTTCTCATTCAGAAATGTTTTTTTGGAGGGCACATTTCGTAAACAAAAGCTTCTTGGAGTAAATTTTTCTCATAGAAAAGTTGCTTGCAGCACACTTTCACAGGGAAAAGTATCTTCGAGGATACTGTATATATAAAAAATGTTCTTGGAGGACACTTTTCATGTGGAAAATTGTTTTCGTATAGAGAAGACGACATACAAAAAAAAGGTATCTTCGGTGAACAGTCTATAAGTTCATAAGTCTATACAAATTAAAAATTGTATGAGAAATTTCTTAGATATAAAATGTATAAAATAATACTTTGGACACATATATACAAAACTACATTACTATAACGGAAAACTAACACTTAAACCAACCACAACGAGAGTGAGAGGAAGGTTTTTTCCTCCAGCCGCACAACCCAACCATGGTCACGAAGTTTACCCTTCAGTCAAAGTGACCCCTACGATCCGCTCGCACTATCACTCACCTTATACTTTTGTCACCCCTTTTTATTGAATTCAGCACGCCATATTTCCTCTTCAAATGATTCACATAACATACATTTTATTGACAATAATCTTAACCTAACCTATGTACTAACATTCGTTCAATTTAAATATTCTCTTTTTTTTTCTTTTAGGAATTATACAAGATCGATTTGAATCTGGCTGAATATAAAATATTAATCTAGGTCAAGAAAACTAAAACTAATAAACTTACTATAAAATAAAAATTGCCTAAACGCTATATTATTAAAACAACAAGAACTAAATAGAACGAAAATCAAATCACGTCACACAAACTACCAATCTTGGGGTTCCAGCACAAAATCTCGGTAATGTCTCCTCTCAATATTCACTTTCTGAGCTACCTAGACCTGAAAGAGCTCCCTAAAGCCTTCAAAACCTTTGCACTTTATTTTCCTTGTAACTATGGAGATAAAATTTTTACCTCGCTTTGTCTGATGATATCTTCGTATTCAAGGAACTTGATTTTCGTTTACATGCATTCACACACTAACAGTCACTAAATTCATGTACGAGTATAATATTCTTAAATCTAACTGCACTCATCTCAATCTTAAATGGCTCTTTCGCCTTTAATTCCTTTTTTTTTATTTATTTATTATATATTTTTTCCAAAAGTTATATCTGATTATTATTTTGTTTTCTGCATTCCAAGAAATTTATACTTTAATCTTTCATCGTGATTCTCCAATGAGCACCAGGTCGCCAATGTTCCCCTCCGAATGGACATTCTTATTGGGGTTTCACTTTCAAATTTTCTATATTTATTAACTGGTCTAATTCCAACACAACAATTTCGGATTTCTTCAATTTTCTTCCGCTTTGCTGGTAATTGCGTTTACTTTGCCATACCTTAAGGGTCTTGGCAGAAACTTTATTTCGAGATTACCTCAGCAACTTCCTTTGGGCGTAATCGGCTATGATATTGCCGGTCGAACCTTTTTTTTTTTGTAAATTTCAGTTGTGGAATTTTTTTTCCGTCCTCCAGTGTAACCTTTTTATTTTCAGATGGTTAGCGCACTCTCATCAGATTCTTCGATATCTTTTATTTTTTTACGATGTACAACCTGCTTCTTCGAACTTTACTTTTCTTCTCTCTCAATATTCTTAGTCCCCTTTTTAACTCGGGAATGTCTCTATCCCTGCCGCCTAATTTGGTTTTGGGTGCCTTCCAACCAGCCATCTTTTATAACCATTCCCAGAAATAACACATTATAATCGTCTTCTTTTACAATTTTTTGTGTTCAAGACGTCTATCCCTTTCTACTTTTTTTTCGGAACCGCCTTGTCTTGAACCTATCATGGACCTCAACCTTTTATATCTTGAAATGTTCTTTAAATTAAAGCCATAATTAATTGATTTGTACATCCATTCATTAAATTCAGTTTTCAAATCTAAAAGTTACGTTCCACAAGAAAACGTATTTAGTCACAGATGAAGATCTGGTAACATTAAAACAAGTACTCAGTTTTACAACTGATACCATCTGATGCCTTCATTCTTAGATTTGTGGGTAAGTATAAAGTAAACAAATTTTGTGAAATTTTTGCTTTGTTTTGGTTTTCTATTAATTTATATATTTTCTTTTTTTTCAGATTTTCTTTTCCAGATGAGCATTCCTTGGGCGAAAGGAGATGGTATCCCATGCCCTATAGGCTGATACGCTGGAAGGGGGCTAAGGACAACGTTTCCTTAAGGGATCAGGGTCCCCTCCAGCAAAATAGATAAGAATCAACGATGGTTTTGGGCTTCCATGGTGGAAAAAAAGTCCCACCCTCGCGAAGCTCTGCGCCTTTTTTCTTGGACGCCTTAATTGGCGTCAAACCCGCAACACATTTTTGGAAAGAAGGTGAAATCTGGTGTAATTACAAAAGATTTGAAAACATTTAGTAATGTCATTATCGGAAAGAGTTTATTGGCTATAAATTATCCGAATTTCCAGATCTAATTAAAATCAAATACATATTAGCTATTTGTTATACCATTACTGAAATCAGAACCAAAAATCTCATTCCCTCACTTACTGCTGTATGAGTTACGAAAACAAATAATGGTTTTGTTAACTGGAATCATTTTTTTTTTCATTGAGCCAAATATCTTTTAAGAAATACTTTTATATATTCTAATAAAATAAAATAATGCTCATTAAAATTCACCAATGAAAGAAACATCACTTCATTGCAATATCCTACATTTATATTACATGATATTTATTAATTCAAAATATACTGTGGGGGTAGGGAGAACATTATGGCAAATTAAAGAATAGGATTACATAACAAATTTTAATGTAGGGATTGATAACTTGCTGCTTGTGGCATCGCTAAAACTATATCCATCATGTAATTGCAACAATTATTTATTGTTAATATATTAACCGTTTTCTATTAGATCTTAACGTATGTGTTCCGGTAGTCAATGTCACTTAACGCTGACCGTGCGTTGTCTTTACATTTTTGAAAAGTCTGCTCTGTGGGGTTCAGCATTGGATACAAGGGGGAAACTGTTTTAGGAAAATTCACTCCTGCGAATGATATCCTGAATATCCTGCCTAATGTCCTAAGTTGGGAACTATTTTTTTGCATTAGTTCTTTAACGAATATTTTAAACTCGCATTAACTGCAGAATTGGTTACTACAGATTTATGGACCACATTATATATTATACCCTCTGATCGTGGTAAAATAAAGCCTGCTCTGTATCCTTTTTGTGACCAAAGTAAAGTTAACAGCACGTCTTTACAATAATCTCTGGTAACAGCAAAAACTGTCAGATTATAAAACAAAGACTTCGGCACTTCGTCCTTCGAAACTACCTCGTTGATATCAAATAGCAGTGTTCTATTCCTTCTGTTTGGTAAAGGTTTCCTTCAATTTAAAAATAGTTTCGTTTGAGTTGGATAATCAATTTGGAAAATGTTAGATTCAATTTGGAAATGATTCCATCCAATCTAATTCAATTTGATAGTAAAAAGAAAAACCGAAGGATCTATCGGTTTGATTAACGATATGAAATCTTAAAAAATTCAGTTTTGTGGTGGTAAGCAAATCGAAATGTGTTTAAAATGAATATAACCCCAAAAACAACTAAATCTGGCATTCGTATAGGATATCATAAATAATTGCATGAATATTCAAACTCATTACCATGACCTATCTATCCCCCTGACCTATCATGATTGTCAGCTGTTTTGTGCAACTCTATTATTTGTTTGTTTATATTTTCATTTGTCATTACGACTATCTGGCATCCCTTCAATGAATTCTATTTTTCCGCAAAGGCTTGACGAAAACACAACGCAAGGCGCGGGGACTGAAAAATTACCAAGCTAAGTGCAAGAAAAGATGTTAGAAAATGAGGCAGAGCATTTAAAAAATCAATTAACAGTGGCCCGGAATGAAATCAATAAGTTGAGGTAAGTGAATTTGTCGCAGTGGGTATGTCCAAAAACGCAATAGCTAATTCGGTATCCTCTTTTGTCGCCTTCCCAACCGCCCACACACAGACAACAAGTCCGAACTTTGCAACATAAACAACGCAAGGACATCGATGGCATTGCACGTCTGTTGGGGAATTATAGGTGTGAAGGCTGCCGCCAACTAGAGAATAACCACAATAGGAATGACTGCATTACCAACACCGATAGCAGCAATGATACCGCCACTGTCACAGCCACTGCTACGGCCTTGACCATTAGTAGCCCCGACAATACAACGGTTGCAAATTCTGCAACAACGAAAATAGAACAAGAACAGAATCCCCAACCAAAGGTGTGTGCACCGAAGTTTATTTGCATGTTTGTTTGCTTGTACCTGTGCTTTCTTCCGTCTCTATAAGGAGAATGGGAAGAAGCTCCTTCACATCTTCAGAGATGCGCGCACATTTATTTTTATAGTTTTCCATTACTCCCACGTCCTGCCGGTGATATAACCTTTGTTATTTTATTATTCTACTACAGGACACTTTTCGACCCATTGGGCTGATTCGTACATGTTTCCCTGAAAAACGTGCAGTACCGCGGCAGTCGAGTGTTGGTGGTCGCTTGCGTGGGATAATTGAGTTAAATGCGGATTTATTTACAAATCCCGAACATGCTCTGGATGGTTTGGAGGAGTATTCACACATGTGGATCATTTATCATTTCCATAAGAATACTTCGCATCCCAAGGCAAAGGTGGCTCCACCACGTTTGGGTGGTGAACGAGTGGGCGTATTTGCCACCCGCTCGCCACATCGCCCATGCCCGATTGGCCTGTCGTTGGTTGAGATTGAAAGAATAGAGGCGGCCTGCATAAGCTTCTATGGCACAGATATGGTTGATGGCACTCCAGTGTTGGATATTAAGCCGTATATACCGTTCTACGATTCGCCAATAACAATGGAATCTGGTAAGTGCAAACGAATCAACAATTTTAAATTATGTAGTTTGTTGTTCCATTGGTTTGAGTTCGCCGAGCAAATGAAACTATTTCTGCTTGAATTGTCTTAATGGTCATGCAATGAAAACACAACTAAAAGTTTGGAAAAGAGTGCATGGGACAATTATGCCTTTTGAAGGATTTAGGAACAAAAAAATTGAAGCCTGCAAATACACAAATGTCGATATTCATATTTGCATAAATTGTACTCAGAATATACAATTATTATTATTATTTTTTCTTTTTGAAAAAAAAAGCCGATGTAAAAACAAAAATATATATTCATACCATCCAACATCCGAAGGAGGTTTGTATACTTAGTTTGTTACTACATTTGCAATAGTTTGAAATAGTCATCTGCGACCAGTAGATTACACACATTGTTGATTGTCCTGAAAATGTGTTGAGTTAAGCATGTACATTAGTCAGTCTGGGTAAAATCTCTTCAGCGATCTTCCAAGCATACGGTCATTCATTTTTTAAGAGTTGCCAAAAGATAAGTGGACTGTGGTCAGGTTTTTTACTTGTTGTAGGGCGATATGTGGATAGAAAAAAAGGTCGCAAAAATTCAATTCTAGTGTAAATATAAGTAGATTAGAATTTGCAATTTACATCATACCAGATAAATTCTATTTTGTCAGTAAACATCTTTGGGGTTATTTTACCTTCTCGCGAAAGAATGAGAATAGATGTTACTTGACACGCAACGAAATGTACATTAAAAATGGATACGTTGATTCACAACGTCCTATCTGATAAATGACTGACTTAACCCATATATTTCTAGGTTCATACCGTTTTTACACAAAATTCATTAAATTCTACAAAATTTACCCCATCAAGCATGGGATAAAATTTGGTTTGAAAATGAAAATAGACTTTTCCATACACTTTCAGGAACTTAGTGTCCTTGTACTCCTGTCCTTGTCTTACGCCGGTGAAACCTTAATCACATTGATGCACTCGCGTAATTGCCTACAATTTATTACGAGTGATATAAATAATATGATTTCAAAAACTGAAAAATTATTTTAGGATTTCTGTAATAAAAATCGATATTTATTGCTGCGATGATTCCTTTTTTGTTAATATTTAATACAGTAAGATAATTTTTAAATGTGGTCTTATTAAATACAGTGGTCTATGTGATTTCGTATCGTTAAAGTCCAACATCCAAAATCCAACCTTCGAAAAAGTTTGGTTTTCTGGTAGCAAATTTTTTGTAAAAACATTTTCTTATTTGGCGCAAAAAATGTGCAATTCATAAAAACGCAAAACTTCAAATATTTCAAAGTGGATTAAGCGACGCCTGGACTATTATTATAATTACTGGCATATATGTCAGCGCTTACAAGGAAAAACGACTTAACTAAAAATTTTCCGTTTTGAGATATTAAGTGCTAAAAAAATCGGGGTTTTTTGGGAATCTCGAAATATACACTAATTACTTAAATAGTAATGTGTCTTAAGGACGTAAGCAGTAATAAACAAATGTGTTCTTACTAATATCAAAAAATTAGGGATACTTCGTAATTCATCAGAAATCCCTATTTTAAATAATGGTTATAATTTGTAAATTACATCAAATGTTAAAACGCTAATTGGACGTAAATGTGCATCAGAATAGGTGCAATAATAACAAAGAATAAACTTGACTTTATCCCAACTCCACTTAAGTCGTTTTTCCTTGTGATCACCGATATATTAAGCTCATACTTGATATTTTCTAACAGCAGCATTGTTTAAAGCTGACTGGAAAGTTGTATAAGGCATTCCAATGTTTCATATCTTATAATCACCATACTGGTACAGTCTATTGTTTCGAAATTTTATTATTGAACTATAGAACAATTGAAGTGTTGAAATAAATGAAAGCCTTGAACTACTGAAATGGTGGACTAATGAGGTGTACAACTATATACTCTTAATTGTACTTTTGTATTAGTCGACTTCTCTGCTATTTGCCGATTTAGTCATAATGAAACAAATACCGTTCATCTTAATTTTAGGTCGCATCTCTGCTGGTCCCTGTGAAGCTTCTACGGATTTCTATAATTTCCGACAAGAGCCTGATGGTGAAGAATCTGAAATGGAAATGATGGGGGCTGCTTCGTTAGCCCAAACACCCGTCAATTTTAGCAATCACTACACACCTCCGCCCCAGGCAGTTAAGGTGCCATCTTGGGTAACAGCATCTCAACGCTTAAATGTTACATTCAACGATCGATCAGAAACTCAATTGCAAGCTTTGAATATACAAAAACAATGTATTATTGACATACTCGAAGCTGATCCACGTTCAGTATATTTGCGTACCAAATACAATTCTCAAATTTTCACATTCCAGTTGAGTGAAGTCACTGTTACATGCAAATTTGATGACAAGAACTCATTGGTGACGGTGTTGCAAATACGACCCACAGAACATTTACAAGATGTCAACAATGACTTGCCACATGCAACCCACTCCAGTGGCGTGGGCAATGAGTAATGAAGATTGATGCCTGCGTGAAATGTGTAGCACTTAAAAAGACGTTTTTGTGATGTAATTGTTACACGAAGTACAGGTACTGCTTAGCTTGTTACATTAGCGCAAAGAATAGGAAAACAGTACAGTGAACCGACGACGATGCTTACTATACGCAGTTGAACTTGATTGAGGAAATTCACACTTATTTATGCTCTCTTTTCAAGTGTACTACTAGAAGTATACTTTATGCATTTATGTATGTACAAATAATATTTATGTATGTTAACAAATTTAAATTTTGTTGCAATATTTTAAAGATATTGATTCTTAATCTAATTTACTTTTAATTTGAAAAAAATCGCTTCAAGTATAATTACATAATTTGAGATTTAAATCCCCCACATACCTATACGAGTGTTGTTATTTAAGTCCCCGTGAGCAGGGACAGTGTGAATGCTTAGGAAGAATATGCTCACAGTATGATCTGCTTGTCGTACAAGGCGACTAAAAGATCAATTTTAAACAGATTGTAGCGCCGCTAAAATGACGCTATGATCATTATTATGTTTTATTTAATAACAAATATTTCTTTTTTATTTAGAAAATTTTAGTAACAGACAAAAAAAAAATTTACTAAAATGTCTTTAAATAATACATTGACTTGGATGGAGTTTTGTAAAGAATCTTTGGAATTTTTAGAAATGTCTAAAAGACTTAATGATACGTGGAGTTGGGAAATAAAGGTGCAGTATTTGAATAATTAAGACTTTTGTAAGACGTTTTATTGACGATACCTCTGAATATATTTGTGACTTTCAAATATTGTATTTTCAGAATCCTAACACTGGCCAATCGTTTCTGAAATATAACCAAAAAATTCACTATCCCACAAACCAGGATTTGGTTCAAATAGAGTATCATATTGTATACTCAATATCATATCAAGTGCCCATAATGTATTTCCAAGCCCATGGAAGTGGTAAGTTTAGCCGAACGTAAAAATTGAGTGAATGCTAATTAATATTTCTGCCTACTTCAGATGGCAAGATGATGTCATTAGATAATATTTGGAATCTGTTTCAACACGACCAACATTCTCAATACAGACGTGAAGATATGTTAAGCATCTTAACTCAGATGGAGCATCCGGTGATTTTCAAACCATTTATGTGTTTACATCCATGTCGAACTTCCGAGATTTTGGCCAATACACCACAAAGTAGAAATCGCATTTTAACATTTATAAGTGTAATGGGTCCATATTTACGATTGAAGTTAGATAGCTCTTATGGTTTGCAATGATGATGATGCAGAGTGAGCAGAAATAAACTTTTCTGATATAAAAATAAAATGACATAAAAGATTTGGATTTTTGTTATTATGTACATTTTATTGATTTTTAAGTTTTCATTTTTGCTAGTTAGTGCTAAATATAATTTTAGGTAAATATTTATTATTTTGTTACAGCTATTTTTGTCCATTTACGATATGGTTACAATTGTTTTTTTTCTTGCTAATGTAGTGTACTCAATTTGCTATAAAGTTAGGCTTTTACTAGATATTACAATATTTATATAAACGTTTAATACGAATACGTTTTGTTCTTGTTGCTGTCTACTTGTCTAAATTGTTTCTTTGTTTTGTGTTTGTTATAGTATAGTTGGTTTTTTGTGGGTTTTCTTCTTTTACTTATGTGTTTAATTATAATTAATGTTAACTCCTACTGTGGTTTTACTACTCCATGGCCCAGCTTTACATCGCTATAACGGCCGTGGAATATGCATTTTACAAATTTGTCGCTGTTGTTGTATTTATTTGTTAATATGCAACTAAGTGACATAATCTCAAGAAGGTTGAAAGTAAAAATTTCACTAAAATTTTCAACGTAGTCAAAAGCTACAATATATGCTATAAGGATATTGTTTTGTTTTATAAAGCTACTCAATGGCTAATCAAATGGAATTTATGTTACATTTCCATTTTGCAAAGAATGAATTTTGGGATGGATTTTTTTGTTTTTAGTGCCAAATATTAAATGCAGACAAAAAATTATTTAGAATTTCACACATCGTACATGTAAAGCGTAAAGTATTGGTCATATTTTAGCTATCTGTATAAATATATTATATAATTGGTATTTATTATTTTATTTATTTACTAATTTAAGTTCAATAGGCTTCTAATTAAATCGAATTCATTCAAATCGATGCGCAATCGAGGCAACAGGTTCATCTGAATAAAATCTGCTTTTTCAAAATGCTACAAAGGTCTAATTTTAATAGACTTTTTGAAGAAAATTGTAAAATTTTACGTTAAAACTAATCAGTAAAACAGCATTCAGGAATTAGTAGAATCTCGAAAGTATATGCTTTAATTAGAAAGTCTAATCGGACAATCTGGTTCCCTCCGAAGCGAATGATTAGTAAAGCGAATGCTTAACATATTCTCAAACTTGAAATGGGTAAGAACCTCACCTTTCTTGGTATGAATATTGTGGTTATGGTATAATGGGCCAAGTGTTCAACTTTTGGTAACCAGAACTGGCGCTGTGGCATGAACCAAGCGTAATGTTACCATGCCCACATTTTATCTTATCAATTCAGCCAAGGGGCTACGTACTTTTAGAAAGTTATCTAAGAATAAAATGAATAAAAATCAACTTTACGCAGCCCGAGCTCAATAATTTGATAATCTTTTTGGCATGGAAAAGTTATCAAAATTTTTGAGCTCGGTGAAATATCACCAATGTGGAGATTTTTTCGAAATAAAAATATCACCAATGTGGTGATTTTTTTCGCGATGAAAATATCACCACTGCGGAAAGTTCATCACATTGGTGCTCTTTTCACTTTGAAAAGATTATTACACGTTAGTATTCTTTTCATATTGATAACCTTTTCATGTCGAAATCCAATTGCTGAGCTCGGTGAAAATATCAGCATCAATGTTGTGATTTTCGAAATGAAAATATCACAAATGTCTGTGATCCAATGTGAAAATGATAAATAAATAATCGCCCTGGTGATTTTTTGTGTTTAGAAATGATTTTTTCTGATCTTTTTGTTTAGAAAGCATCATGCTATTTACGTTTTCCTTTATGCGAAATGACTTAGATGATGATTGTACAGAAAACTGATGACATTAGTTATCTTTTGGTCTTTGATAATTTTATAATCATTTCTAATGTGGCGGTTTCAAAAGTATTGACACGGAAACTTAAACTATGATTTGGGGACTTTGTAAAAAGTATAATATTTGCAGTTTAATATATATTGAAAAATTGTTTGATCTCAAAACTTGCGTTATATTATTAAAACATTAATCTAACTTGCGCTTAGACAAGCGCAAATATGACAGATAAAATGACAATAGCGCTGCAAAAATGGTACAAAAAGACGGTTCACCCTATTCGACGACAATATTTAGAAATTTTAAAATTTTACAAATTCAGTAACATAACGCTGCTGTTATCTATTATAGATATACATATTTTGCTTTCGATTTGCCACATTTTTTTTCTCTCAGATTCTTTTGATATTTTTTCTAATATTTTAATGCAACATGCGATATTCCTTGAATTGAAAATTCCGTGTAATGTTAAAAAATTCGGAATATATCGATTTGAATGAATATGATGAAAGTGCTATCAAATGCGTATTTTTTAAATTTTGTATTTGTATATACTGTAGTTTATGTTTTAAATCTTGCAAGTTCTTTGAACTTAAATAAATACATCTACTTACATACGAGTATTTGTTACTATTGTTGTTGCTAATATTCAAAAATGAAAATAGGAACAGTTAACAAAGCATTACAATTGGTCTTAGGCTATGGTTAAATTTAAATAATTCCTCTCCCTTCGTTTCTTTAGTATTTACAAAAAATATTCGTAAATGTTTGTCAATATTCTATAATATAATTTGTTAAAGCTGCACCATTTTTTCCTTGTCTTGATATAAATAGAAAAATATTTAACCAGTTTTATATTCAATACAATTTATTTTTACAAAATTTTATTTTTAATGACAACTATTGTGTTTTTAGTTGCTTCTGGAATTATTTAATTTTATGGATGTTAAAGTGCTGTTCACATACTGGGAATTGCATTTTTTTAATTTTTGTTTTCAACATTCACCATTATTTTAGTTGTCCTTGGTGCTCAACTTTTCAAAGCGTTTTTAATTACTATTTGTATTGTGTGAACAGTGTTTGTTTTCTATTTGGAAGGCGATGGTACAATTTATGATGTTTTTGAATCGTTATGTCGACATGTGGAGCTTATAAATTAAGCTTGTAGTTTATTCGTACAAGTTGGTCGAATAAAAAACTTTCTGATTGAACGAGTGGCTACCAATTGGGTTATTTTTGTGATTCGCATTTTGTTAAAATTTGTGTATTTAGTGTCCCTATGGGGAATTCCAACAACAGAAGAAGTAGGGCGTCAGTTCAGAAAAATGTTTTGTTAATTTTTCCAAAATTCATATGAAGGCAGGAAATACACATAGTACAAGTAAATAGTTTTTGAAAAAATACAAAAATTTGTTAAATTCTTTCAAACGAATTATGGTTTAAAATTCAAGAAGGTAATCAGTAAATTCAATAATCAGGCCTGCGTCAGAATTTCACTCCGTCCGAAAGTAGAATTAATTTTAGGTTTCCTAATTCTAATTGATATTTTTAGTAATTATAATTAAACAAAACGAAAATAGGCAAAACACTTTTTGTGAATAAATAACATTGATTAATTTCTTTTTCTAAACTTCAACATTAGAAACATTCACGGGTTATCAATTTTTTGGTTTCAAAAGTAAAGTTAACTGAGACACACATTACGATGAAACTTTTATTGCATTATAATGCTTGGACCTTATCATTATGTACGAAATACCATGTCATTAAAATGACCGCCTCTGGATTGGTTGCAGCAGTGCCAATTCACGTGGCCAAAATGTGAAATTACTGGAAACTTCTCATGCAATAAAGCCAAAATCGGTCGTGTTGTGTGGCTCGTGGCACCGTCTTGTTGAAACCATATCGTCCAGGTTATAACCTTCAATTGCAGGCCAAAAAAATCGGTTGTCGCGCGGCCGCAGCGCTCTGAGTTAGATTTGGGTTATCCGGCACACTTTCATTTCATTTATTGAACAGTCTTGTAATTTAAAGCCTTTTGGCCAATATTAAGCAAATTACAAAATGCATAAAATAAATACTACTGGAATTGAAAAACAAAAACAAAATATAATTTAGAATATAACATGAAATTAACTAGTAACTATTTACCTATAACGCTCAAATTAAAGTGCACCAAAAAGTAGGTCAGGCCAAATTGCAAGGCCAATTTGAATAAATACTACTCCAAAGTAAATGTAAAAATGTATATAAAACTAGTCGACCCGGCAAACGTTGCTTTGCCTTCAAATTTTAGCAGGAGCAGAAATAATTGCTTTTTAATTTGTGGTTTGTATAGGAGGTACCACGCCCCATTGTCCAATCCCGCCCATATTTGCAGCAGCACTTAAGATATGTACACCAAACCTACGCACCAAATTTTGTTCAAATACCGTAAGCAGGAGCAGAAATAATTGATTTTTAATTTTTTGTTTATATGGGAGGTACCACGCCCCTTTGTCCAATTGGACCGAATTGTAAATCTAAACTATCACGGGCACCATCCAGACGCATATAAAAAAATGTATGCAAAGCGGTCCAGCCGTTTAAGAGGAGTTGATTGACAACGCCCGTACAGTAGAATTATATATATAAAGAAAAAATTGATCACATAGGATCATATATTTAATGTCAACCAATAAATAAACCAATAATTAACAAATAGCACTCATAAATGCAAACATTAAGATGTAAAAGAATATTCACCTACGTCAACTGCATATGATAGATAAGTCTATTACGAAATATTGCGTATGATACATTTAAATTTGTAAGCTCATTTGGCAATGCATTATAGCTACGAGCTACTCTTACACTAAAAGATCGTGCTGTAAGATGGCAAAGTTTGGGGATAAACAATTGCCTTCAACGAACGGAATGACAAAATTTAAAAGATTCATATAGGAAACGCGGACATTGGTTAGAATATATTTTGTAAAAACACAACAACAATCGTACATCGACAAATGCAGGAAATGAACAGCTCAGAAATTTAATCACAAAAGGTGTTAAATGTACACGTCTCTTTAGGGAAAAGATGTAGCAAACAGCTCTGTTCAAATGTAATTGAAGGAGTTTCATATATTTTTGACTAGTAGCAGAGTATATCTCTAAGCAGTACATAATACTTGGCATAACCAGTTGCTTTTTCACATAGAGCGGGAGTGACAAATTAGTTGTGTATAATTGAGTCAATGCACAGTTAACACTTACAAAAACATGATTAATGTGCTTCTCAAAACGCAGCTTATCATCTAATAAGACTCCCAAACATTTCATGTCATGCACAAACTCGCAAATCCCCTTCAATTTGGTTCGAATAAAGCATAGCTTTGGACTTAGAAGAATTGACACAAAGTCTGTTCTCTGACATCCAATCACGTAACCTGTCGTAATTAATTTTCTCCTGAAGAACGTCTAGAAACTGGTAATCCCCTTTAAATGGCAACTGAATATCATCAGCAAAGACATACGGTTTACACAGAGTATCAAATTTTGGAAAAAGATCGTTGATAAAGAGTGAAGAGAATCGGACCCAAGACTGAACCTTGCAGCACCCCACTCTTTACGCTGAGCACATTACTATATCTACCATTGGCACAAACTTGTTGCTTCCTTCCTGAAAGATAGGAGTAAGTTAAACTGCAAGCATTGTTCACAAACTCGTAAAAATTACATAACTTATAAATCAAAGATTCATGATCCACTCGATCAAACGCTTTTTCCAGATCCAATGACACCAATATACATAATTTGCTCCCATTGAAATTTTCCCGAATACTATCAGTCAGACCCAGTAGCAAAGAAGTAGTGCTTCTATCCTTTCTGAATCCACAGTGACAATCATTCAAAAAAGACTTAACCTCAAGATATTTGGCTAATTGGATCTTCAACATATGCTCCATTATTTTTGAGAAAATTGAAATTGGTCTATAACTGGCCACAGACTGCGTTGAGTCCTTTTTTATTACTGGGACTATTTTTGCTAATTTCCATGCTGATGGATACTCAGATGTAGTCAAGATGTTGTTCACAATGTACAGGAAATGGGTTGAGTACTAATTTTAAAAATTTCAAAGAAAAACCGTCAGAGCCGGCTGCATTAGACTTAATCACTAGAAACGCTCTCTCCAAGTCCCATAGCTCAACACATTGAAACGAAAAACCACTCTCCCGCTGCGGGAAATTCATAACATTATCACCATATGAATGCAATTGATAGCTTACAAACGCCTGATTGAGTTCATTAACATTCACGTCACTCGGAAAAGATTTGTCTGAAGAAAACCCATTAGTTCCTAATAAATTCCACAATACTTTCGTTGATTTACACCTAAGTGCTCTGGAATATGCATCAATCTTTCCCTTTCTGATCACAGATTCAGCCTTATTCCTTGCCCTGCAAAATATTTTCCAATTAACTTCTGTTTTATCTTCCAAATATGCCTTATAAGCCAGATCGCAAAATGACGCACATTACGTTAAATTTAGAGAGTTAATCCAGTTATCCTTGAAAGCAGGAACAAATTTTCTTATAAGTGGGAAAATAGTATGTATCAATGAAAGGCAAGAAATAAAAACATTAAGTTGAATGTCGACATTGTTTGTAGTGTACCATTGTGAAAAATCTATGGAGCTTGTGAAATCACGCAAGGTATCCGAATTCACAGCTTTGAAGTCAATAAATTCATAAAAATATTCATTGTTTCTAACAGCTATATCAATAGAAATAAAAATACAAGCATGGTTAGAAATGCTTATGCAAATAAATTGACCAGAATCAGCTATAAGATGTATGATATACATTAAAATGTGTAGGCAAAGAATTATGTCTAACCATCATATTCATCCTCCTGCTTGCAAATTACAATTAAAATCACCCATTATAATAACATCTGAGTACTGAACCAGCAAGTCGGAAATATATCAAATATCAAATAGTTCAAAATCACCATGCGGTAGATAAACAACTCCAACTAATACTTTTCTTCTACCAAGCAACAATTCCACAAACAAGCATTCAAGTACACCATAGTTGTCGCTCCTTAAAACTACATACTTTATATTTAACGGAGTTTGAAACATACGCTAACAGAAGCGATATTTTCGGCAATGTGTACATTGCGATGTTGCACAGGCCCGACCACATCTGTAACGCTTCCAGTCTCTCCAATTGTCAATTCTTTGCACAGTAGGTCGATTATGCCGACCATAATCACCCCGTAATGCATGAAAAGTGCTCACGTTTGAATCACCATTTTTGATCCATATTCGTAAATGACAAACCTTTCATTTAATAAATATCACTTCAGATGATAGGTATTTAACAGCTAACAGCCATGCCAGAGACCACTAAATGGATAACCCGTTATTTTAATAATATGAATAGGATATGGGAGAGCTTCTCACATTCAGTGAGCTTACACGCATTCTATTTTCATTCAAGGGGTTCTTCAGTTTAACGTCGATTTGAAGCGTCACATTTTAAGAAGCATTTATTAGACTTGTCGATTACTCGAGGTGTTCGTTAGACACATCAAGGTGACGACCGTTCAAATTAATTTTTTTTATTACAAAATTACCAACTTTTATCATTACTAATTCTTTTTATCTGATATAACTTTTTAAACAAGGTGCTGCCACCTGCCTTTTTTATGCCAATCAATTTTTTTTCTTAAAACTAAAATAAAGAGAAAAACTGTTTATGAAATTTTTGGAATGTCATGAAGTGAGAATGTCCGGTATTCACAAAAGTGTGGAAGATACTGCTGGCGTTAAAAGTTTTGGATAATCGGATCTGAACGAATAACTTGTGAATCTGATAAAAAAATCAACGAAAGTGCCAACAACAATCAACGTCAAACGGAGGCAACCAATTAGGAAAACCAGGGATTTTCAAACTTTTGGGAATTAACAAAATCGATTGGAATCTCAAGAATGTAAAACATAATTTATCGGAATGGTAACAAACAGAATTATAACTGAAAAATTAAAACTGACTGATAGGAATTTATTTTTGCAAAAAATTGGGGTACTTAGCACCAACTCTTCTCTCTGAGAGGAAATAACTTGGTAATTTAATGAAAATTTTTAAAAAATATTTTGGGATGGAACCTTGCACATCTACCAGAAGCATTTCATTACTGGTAAAATAATCCAGTTTGTTGTATGTTATAGGAAGATTCTGGCATCCGTGCTATGCATTTCCTTTCCTACAGATATATGTACTGAGAATTTGGAAGTATCTGTAAGTGAGAATAATTAAAACCGTACTAATACCTCCTTGCAGTCTTCTGATATTTAGCTCTTGACTGTTCATAGTAGTTATTTCCGAAATGTTATTAGGTGATATTTTATGAATCAGAGTAGTCTGATAAAGAGCCATAATATTTATAACACCGCTCTGTATAGTGTACAAATTATCCATATTTTTTTGAAAGTTTTTTGCCAGAATTAACATCTAGCGGAGTAATAACATTTTTTTCACCTTTTTTTCGAATTTAGATACTTTCTTGACTCAGCGTTTTCCATCGCAATACATTATGAATCGCACCCCAATAAAGCAAATTGTAAATGCCATAATGGGACCTTTGGGGAACATATTATTGGCTACATAACGATGTTCTGTTTCCCAAATTAAAAGTTTTAGCACTTCCAAAATCTTTTTTTTTTTTTGCAATTTTTGGGCAACTACTCTACATATATAAGAAACGCACGCATTTTAAACTTATATAACGGGATTCCGAATTAGGCGGCCGATGTTGATAGTCTGCCTTGGCTTGGTTGAGGATTTGGTATGAGTTGATTGAAAAGTGTTTGTTCAAAGTCGACCCTTCAATATTTGGTCGGCGATAGGTTCGGTAAATAATCAGTCAACACCCATACGTCAAACGATCGCCGAACACACCGACAATCACCGTAATTTTTGAAAACGCGCTGATGAACCAGAAGCAGTCAATTTCTCGCCGTGTATATGAACTCGGAATTTTTCAGACTTCAACACGGCGAAGGTTGCGGCGTGACTAAGCCCTGCAAACGTAAAAGATGCAACTGGCTCAGGAGCTCAAAGTTGTCGTTAACTTTTGACAATGCCGTTTATTTGTGGATTGGGTTTCGGAGCGCTTGGAAGAGGAACTCAATTTTGGCTGAAACTCATCTTTAACGACGAAAGAAAATTGCCGTGTATGGAACGATGTCAACCTACACGAGGTTCTCCAAGAGGAAATGCATCCACAGTTGTGGTTTGATGCGAACTTTGGGCCGATGGCCCAACATTGTGAGGCCAATCACAATTAGTTTCGTCGCTACATAGCGATATCCACAATGGATATTTTGCATTAATGATTTGAGGGTATGATTGCTTTGGAGGTGACGTGAGTTGAACACCAAAATCGTGCGATTCCACTCCACTAGTTTCTTTCATGAGGGGTTTTCTAAAGTCGCATGTTTATGCCAATAACCGACCGACACCCTCAAAGTCAACATAACATAATCTGTTGGGCATACTCATTTAAAATTGGATCTCTCGGATCTGGGCCACTGTGCGAAGCTGCGGTGTGCGTTTGAATGATGTTACGTTTCATACATAAAGAAAGAAGAAGAAAAACCTTAAAAAAAAACAACTTCGTTGTTATCTCACACACAGTTTCTTTCATGCCATTTTAATGTCGGCCCGTCCTATTTAGAAAAACCCTTTATAATCAATACTTGCACGAATTTTGCTATGTCAATATTTCAAAGGACATCAGAATCACCTGCCCCAAAAATAAAGCCTATACGTAAAATTACAGGTCAGAAACAAAAATATTTCCATTTTTGGTAGGAAAATTAATAAGGCAATTGGATCTCCGCCTTAAGCTGAGAGCGTGAGGTTTTAGAACCCTACATTCCATAACCGAGTTCTAAAGCACTAAATAACATATATAAATCGTAAATAAATGTTTCTCCTAAAGACATTTACTACAATGCCATTTAAATAAAAATCGGCTTTTTCGATTGGTTTTTATTTTTCTGAGATCTTAACAAAAAATGGATTTTGCCAAAGGGATTTCATTCATTCATCCATATGATATTAATTTGATAGTTAAGTATTATAGATTTTCCTCAATGCTTCGATAACATGAGCAGATGACCCAGTAATAATGCCGCCGGATTCAAACTGCAGAAATTAATATCGTCGGATCTGAGAATCGGAATCTGAGTTTAAGACGTTGGCAAAATTTTAAATTTAAAATTATAACGAAAGGATGCAGGCGTTTTAAAATAGTTTTATCAGCATGCGTCTAATGCTAACTATGAGGATCTAACAACTTTTTGGCATTAATTGTTCTGCTGCTAAGCAGTATAATTTTTAAGCTAAAGTTATTCAAATGGCGCAGTTCGAAGAACATTTAACGATTTCAATTCCATTTGAATTCACCCTTCTTTGTTATAATAAATTCTTATGTGCATTAATTGATATGAAAGATCTTGCGAATGAATCCAAAATATGTTCAAGTTGTTTAATGGACTGCCCCATAGGTAGTCCCTACCGATTTTTCTCCAGTATGTTAACTTTTGTCTTTAGTATTTTATTTGGCTTAAGTGTCTCAGTGTAAAACGTACCTGCAAAATACATATTTTATTTAAAATAAATTTTAATTTCATTTATTACGTATACATATATATATGTGGTTTTTCCTAATTTGGTCTCTTTGGAGTTACATTGTGGTTTATTTGGTAATCGGACATAATAAGCAATAACATTTTGGTTTGGGCTTTACATATATATTAAATTGCAGGCAATGCCATTGGGGAATGAGATCCAGCACAATACGGGGAGAAAAATTTAATGAAATGTTCAATGATTCGGATAAATGAGAAGAAAAAATCAAGCGGAACGGAATGGGTCCTGGAGTTTAATGAGCTTGAAAAGTATTTACTAAACTTGCAAAATACGTTCTTAAAAATAGTACAACTAAGTCGCAAAATGATGACAAATTTTTTAGGTATTCCCATTCTTGACCAAGCTGTATGCAGTTAGCCTTGAGCAAATCAAGCATTTCCTAAATGTGATCCTTAACTGTATGAGCAACACTCAATAGCAGTTATATGAGATAAATTCTAAAATTATTTCAAGAGAAATAATATAATTTATGATTTCAAAACTGAATATTTTTCATATGCATCGCCATGGCGCTATTTTTGTATAATTCTTTAATTTCCACATAGCTTGAACAATTTCATATAGTAGCTCGTGAGCGAAAGAAGCATTTCTAAAAGTTAATTTTTATGATCACTAGAAAGTAGGGACCGTCACCGAAATTAAATCCCAATATAGTTTTGATTTTGATTATACAAAATTCGTACTCTGATTTCGTCAACCAAAACAAAATTATAATGAATTTTGTTTCTGTTTTTTACATCCAAAACAAACAATTTTGATTCTGACTCATCATTTAATCGAAGTTAGAAACGTTTTTGATTCTGATTCAGTATATGAAACGTTTCGTCTGTACTTTATGTGAAAATTTTCAATTTAAAAAAAAAATAAAGGAAATTTTTGAGTAGCTGTAAAAATCTCTGACAATTTGATATATTAAATTTCATAAAATAAGGAAATGAAACTATATTTGATTTAAGCTCTAATTCTCAGAGCAAGAAACAAACTGCAAAAACTATATTTTCGTTTCATGTTCTAGAATCAAAATATCTGTTCCATTATGTTTCGATAGGGAAATAGAATCAATGTAGGTTTCTAATTTCGTTTCAGGCAAAAAACGAATCAATGCATGAAGTGGGTTGTTGTTTTGAATATGAATAAAACACAAATTTAAACAAATTTACGTTAAATATTTAACGTATCTTAAATAAATTTAAAACATCAAAATCTAAATGAAACTGAACCTTCGTGAAGATGCCTGCCATCAGATAAAGTCGACAAATTGTAGAATTATCTCAGGTAGAAATAATGTAATTTATGGTTGCCAAACTTTATATTTTTCGCAATTTCCATCCATTCGACATCATTTTAGCGTAATCCTGTAACTTCCGCATAGGTGAAATTACTTTCTATAGAATTCTAGAATTTAGAAATCAATCATTTTTTGAATATTTTACAGTGAATATCTCTCTATAGCAAGTCAATCAAAAAATTTCTGAAAATAATGACTTTTTATTTAGATAACACCAAAATGTCATCCTATGCGGTGCAGTGCATTCAATAACTATCTAAGATCGAAGATTGACCATAAACATCTTTTCAAAAGCGTGTGTAATAACAAACAAATTTTCAAAAATTTCAAAATATTTACTGAGCTTAAAATATAGAAACTTTTAAGAAAATGAACAATCTTTATGGCCTGTAAATTTTCAAAATGAATAATAGTTTTCAAATACTTCTAATAATTTGTGAGAGTATATATGTCGCATATACGGGGAACTTTCATTGAACTGCCATTGAAATTTTAGATAATAAAAATAGAAAAGATTGTTTTACTATTCAATGGCACTAAAAAATTTCAACTACTATTATTTGAACCAATTGTTTACATTATTAATTACAACTGATCCAACAAACCATTTGTTTGCACGATACATTATTTTTGAAAAATGTCAAATAGCGAAATCACTTTTAACAAGGAATGAGAAGCATCAGTTACAATGTGGAAGTAAAGCTCTGAGCAAACTCTAGTTCTTCAACTCAAGACGAATACGGTCCATAGATGTACCAATAGTAATGATTACTTTTCATACAACTATTGCTATGAACAGTCCAATTGGTTATTGTAATGGAATCGTCTGTTTCGGCCAAAAACATTACCATGATAGTTGAAAGAAAATTCTATAACAGTTGGCTCCATTCCAAAAAACAATTAACCTTTTTTTGCAGATTTTTTGAGTATGGAGAAATTTATTTTTTGTGAATTTCTCCACAATTATGGCATGCATTTTTAACAAATATACTCGTATACAATTTGTACACCTTCATACCCGAAAGTTTCTCCATCCATTTAAAGTTTGAGAATAGGTTAAGGTCGTTTCTCATAATTCGCTATACCGGATAAGGTTATTTTACACAGTTTTGAAATGCATCAATTATTCTGTCGGCGACTGTGGAAGTTTTTATGCTTTCGGTTAATTATTTTCTTCTTTTTGCCCCATATCAAACTCGGTTCCAGAATTTTGAGTTTTTGTAAATACTAACGAAAATTAAATATTAACTAAAATTAATTGCAGTTTGTACAGTTAATACTTAGCATTTGTAATTCTGCATTTGTAATTGAGGGATACTGAAGTTATGATTTGTGAATTTGCGGAAATTTATGTTTGATGTTTCAGATTTGGAGCGCGCTATCGGAAAACGTAGTTCGGAAATAATGGAGCATTCTTATAGGTAAATCATATGTAATCAATTTTCCAACTTAACACTCCAAAATATTGCTTTAAGCAGCGACTCAATACTATATAACAATCTTCTAACTATTGGGTGATATAAAAACACTGACAATGGCAACACTGGAAGTGTTAAAATTTTTAGTCTCTATACAAATCTTGCTACAAATCATCCGATAGACATTGGGTGGGACATCTAAAATGTAGTCATTTTTTTTTTATATGTAAGAAGGATGTGCTATTATTAACTGATTGGGAGTTATGAAGCCAAAAATTTATGGCTAAAATCGGCTAAATTTATGGCAAAATTTTTCAAATCTTAACATGAATTATGAAATAACGCAACGAACAAAAATTTGGGTTACTGACGCTCACGGATGATGAGTTATAGCGAGAAAATTGAAATCGGTCAATTTGTATTGGGGGTACCAAAAGGTATCGGCATATATAGGCCATTTACAATTTGCGGCTACGATCTGGGAAAATATTAAATTGTGCCAAGTTGTAAGAAGTTCCGTAAAGATTTTCGGCATATGGTCAAAAGATATTTGGTACTGAAAACGTTTCCTTCTGTGTGTTAGACTTTCGTTGTATTATATGATATCTATGCTTACAAGGGAAAATAACTTACTTGAAGTTGGGGCAAAATCAGGTTTATTTATAACTATTATTGCCCTTATGTAGATGCATATTTACGCCCAGTCCATATTTTCAAAATGCCGGCAGATCACAAGTTATGGCGATTTTCCAAACAAAATATTTAATATCTCTAAATGTTAATTGTGAACGAAAATATGTTTTTTATTATCATGTTTTACGTAATTAAAACGCATGTTCTCATCTAAGTATCATTTCAAAATTTTGGACATTTAAAAGTTATGAAAAATTCACAAAATAGCAAATTCGGAGTTACGTCGTTTTGTCTTGTTAACACAGATATGTACTCTCATTCCAATGTCTGAAGGCATAAAAAGTGATAGCGGTACACAGAACAAAATATGAAATATGCAAGCTTGGATTGTTCAATTGATCGCTTAATCAATTAATCATAAGTTTTTGATTAACCGATTAACCGTAAATATTATTAACACAAATGTGTCGTTTGTCGATTAATTCATTAATCCGAATTTTAGTTAACCGGGACGACAGATTAATTAATTAAGCGCACAGTCCCAACCTATAGCGATTTGTGTGAAGGTTGCACCAAGAACTTTATTGTTCGTGAACTAGTTTATGTTAAATTAAAAGGTTCCGAACCAAATTTGAAGAATTTCATGATTTCAAAATAAAAAATGTCTATTTAGCAGTTCATGATGGCTTGTTTATGTTGAAAATTTGTTTTGGATTAATGTTTTTTAATTCCATTTACATTCTTCTCCACATCGATATTGAATCTCAACACTCCTTGTTTTTACAAATTATTGGGAAAAATCTTTTTGTTTTTTTTTTCTCTTTTATCTTTTTGCAATAATTTGTCTCTTAAAGATAATTGTTCTCCTTAGCCACATTTAGTAATTAATGCTAGTTTAAGCCTACTAAACTTAATAAAATTCGAAAGGAATAAAACGAGTCCATTCATCATCATTACAGGGAACGTAAAATGTAAAAATTGAACTCAAAATCCTTTTACGGCATACGGCTTTGACCATTTTTTGCTTTGTGGTAAGAAATATCTCTTAAAAATATCAAACGACATATGATCTCTGATGTATATATAGGTATAAATATGTGAATATCGTTTTTTACATATTGCATCACATATACAGTTGCATCTACACAAATATATCTGTATATACAATCTCCCTTTTACAATGTTTGTACACATATATGCATCTGTATGCAGTTGCGTATGTATATGTATGTATTTATATGCATGTATGTGTATGTAAAATTGTATATATAAATAATTTCACTAATTTACTTATTAAGTCTACGTAATTCTCATTTTGAAATCGTTTGGTTGTGTTGTTTTGGTTTCTTTTTGTTCTTAGTGTTGTTGCGGATGTTTATGTATTTCGTCTATTCTTTTTGTTGTTGTGACTAAAGCTTTTCTGTATTTTGGACGGTGGTTTCTATCGCATGAGTTGGTGTTGCTAGCGTTGTCGTTGTGGCGGTGGCCGCCACTGCCATAGCCCCGAAGTGATCTCGCATAATGGAACTGGTCGAGGCGCTACGTCGAAATCAGCTGCACAGCATATTGAAAAAGCCCTTACCTTTCTCTGAGCGTGGAGCCATCAGCATAGGAACTTGATTTTTATGGCTGATTTTAATCTGAAATGGCGAAAAAAGCAAAAGAACAACAATTTGAAAATTTATTGAGCTTAATTGGGTGCTGTTATTTTGATGCTTTGCACAGTGTTTCGACTAGTACAAGTTAGCGGGACAAATTTATTTTTTCACTTATTGCAATTGTTTATGTATGTATATTCCAGGCAAATTAAGCTATTTTAAGAAAAAAATTACCGCGTTGGTTTTTTATGGGCGTGGCTAAAATTAGTCAGGCATATTTAACCGTAACTCGGGACCGACTTGTCAGATTTTTATAAATAAAATATTAGTAAATGCGTAATAAAATTTTATTACAGTCAATTGAATGTTATTTTATTCCATCTTCTACCGTTTTGGAGTTATTTACAAAATAATAGAGAGAAAAATTTTTGTTTTTCGTGTAAAATTCAATTCAAATTTATAATGATAGTACCCATATTTATTAATTTTCAAAATATTATTTCTTTTCAAATAAAGTCATACAATATCAATTACTTACAAGTATAAGTAAACTTCATAAGTACAAGATGTACGAGCAAAAAGTTCTTAAAACTACATGAAATCTACGAATAAGGTTTACGTCTAATCCTGTAATTTCGCTGCTCAATTCAGCTTTCGCAAAAAATCTACGTGCTGTGTTTCCATCGTTTGTATTGCCATACCCAAGTTTTGGTTTATCTGCAATGAGACCCGTTCGATCTTTAAACACTTTTTGTATCTCTTGTGAGTGTTGCTTCACAATAGTTTTGTCGTTATCTCCCCTGACTTGCCACTTCTTGATTTCTAAACGATAGCAGATATAAAGCAAAAATTCAAACGTGCGGATCCGTGCATGTAATGTAGATAAACCAAATGCAAGGCGTTCTTCGTTGCTGGGGAATTTCTTTGACTCTTCGTTCATAGTAGACGGGGTCGCACCGCAAATATAACACTTTTATGTTGAAGTTGTGTCTGGTAGGGCATTGCACACTTTGCCATTAGTCATTGTCAGCAACAAATAGTGTTAAACAGAGATTTGAGATACACCAACGTTACATAATGTTGAATAAAGCTGACTTATTTCATCTAAAATGTTAGAAGTTTCTACTTTCGTAAACTCTTTTGTCTCCTTGGCAAAAATAAACTTAATAGGACGGCAATATAAAGTAGAGGATGGTCTTGGATTTTGCCAGATCACAGGCTCACCATCAAGCCATCTCAAAGGGACAAATGAGTATACGAACAAAAATTCGTCTGTAGAGTTAGTGTTATCAAATTTCTGCTTATACGTGCTATGCCCCGAACTTCCATCACCCATTTGCTTACCAATGTATAATATGAACGAGGTAATACACTGCTAATGACTTCCGTCTGAGCTTCAACTAATCGTTCAGCCGTTTTATCCAAAATCGCCTGAAGATTAATTTCAGCTCGAGATTCAGTCGCAGAAATATATTCATCAGAAGGGCAACAAGAAGCTTTGAACTTCCCTAAACTAAAAACCGATGGAAACACTTGATGTCCCGCTTTTATTGACCACTTACTTGTTTGTTTATACGAATGAGAAGTCGATTTCGAGTCAACATAATAAGCTAAAGCTTCGTCTGGTGTTAATTACCGACTTTGATTAGGGCACTTATTCCTTTCTCTAGTTTCATTGGCGCTGACGTTATGAATCTGTTTCGCTACACTTCGATTCCCTCCTTTTCGAGTAGCTAGCTCAGCCGCTGTAACGAGTTCACTTGCACGTTGCGATTCCAAAAGGTCTTTCATTCTCCGTATTTTCGTTTTTATTGATGAGTTTTCAAATGATTTTCTGGGTCGCCCTACGGTGAAAGCAACTGATGATGTTGAAGGACATATATTCGGCTGGTTGAAATACATCTTTATTTCGAGTCCGGAACCCTCCAACCAATCTTTATTTTTTTAGAAACGTTTCTTTGTTGCACTTTAAAGAAATCTAATTTTCATTGAATTTTGAAATTCTGAATTCTGAAAGGCTTGATATTTTCATTTTGAGATTTTTCACAGAATCATCTGAAATGTCAGACATATTGAATTTTTCACTTATATAGTAAAAAATTCCACTATTTCGGTCAGCTTTGTCATGTTTTAACCATTCTTCAAAAAACTCCATTTTCGTTATAGTCACGACTCGCTCTAAAAAAAATTAAAAAATTTTACTTTCGAGCAATTTCGGGGTCTATAATATATGTATATGAATCTTTGCATGTATATTATAGGTATTATATACAGAAAAATCTAGCTGGATATATGTGGATAACAAAAGTTTCTACTCTTTAAAGTTTACACTTAATGTAAAATTTGCTAGATTTATTTATGCACTTACAAATTGATATTACTCTATGACTATACATGTCTTTTGTTAAGAAAAATAAATCATAATAAGTACATATCTTTATCAGAATATTCCATCACAAAAAAAAAAACTCTTTTCACTTTTCCATCAATTTTAAAATATGTTGTCGCAAGTGTGCATAAAATGCTACTGATTTGTAAATGAAAATGACCCCTCTTATAAAGCTACTTTGCCCACTTGATAAGATACCTTAATAAAGTAATAAACGTATTAATTTTTTCAATTCCTTACCTGCGGGGTGTTCTTTACAAGTCGTGATCAGTTGGTCGTGGAAATTGTGTCATGAATTTTGTCCCGCTAGCATGTTCTAGCCGAATCACTGTGCTTTGATGCAAAAAGTTGTCACAAAAGTTGTAGGAAAAGTATTAGTATAGACTCCGGCACTAGTTCTTTTTGCGTATATCAAAAACCGAAACAATCTCCATTACTTTCCTTGCACGGAACAGGAGATAAAGACATACATTCTATGGTTTAACATTACGTTGTTCGAAAATTAAACCGAAAACCCGCAAAATACTTATTTGAAAATTTGCATGCCAAAATTTAAAATTTATTCCTATTAGGGATGTGTGATTAATCGATTAATCGCCATTTTGATTATTAAAAACTCACAATTAACTGATTAACCGAACAACTGAAAAATCTAATGTTGAATAACTGAATATATTGCATTTCCAAGTATTTTTTTATCACATAAAAACATGTTCCTTGAATATGTATTTCTTGTAGTTCCAACATACAAAATATTTCAATTTAGAACAATAACAATAAATAATTGAAATTTTTAATTAAGCACACCCCAAATTATTTGATTAATCATATATCTGAGTGATAAGAATTTTCGATTAATCGATTAACTATTCAATCGAAATATGAAATAATCGAAAATTTGTATCAATAAATGGACCGCACATCTCCAATTCTGATTTAGTGGATATAATAAATTTGATTCATTTAAAATTTTTCTGGTTCTCGTGTAATTGTAACATTTAGATTCAAGACAAGGTCTTTCTTTCGACAACGCATGCCTGCTTCTCCAAAAATTTCATTTTGGAATGACCGTGGAAAAAAATATTTCTTTATCCAAATCAAGACTTTACATAATTTCGGTCCTGATTTCGACAACTACATCAAAATTATATTTAGTTTTGTTCCTGCGAATCGTTACTCTAATATAGAAATAACTTAATTCGTATTTTTCCAAAATCTCTATTATGACTAATTCTTACACAATACTTGGTGGTTCTGTTAGAATTTAGAAAATAAGGAAATTGTTTTTTAAAAAGACAAATTGCCGTAGCTTAATTTCACAACTTATTAAAGAAGAAGAAATCTACTCATCAGTTACTGCAAATTTTAAGAATTGTTATGAGTTAGGACTCTTTTAAATAAAGGTAACGGTATTTCGTTTTGGAAATGTTCGATTCAGAAAACGATCAAAATTATCTGAGAGCCCGGTACATAAAATTCAGAAAAGGATATTTGATGCATTTTTTTACTTTTCGAAATTTGGCTTAAGACTGTTCTCCTGCTAAGAAAATAAAACCACATCATGTTTCACATTTTTATATACTATGAACACAAATAAAAGCACATTAAAATATAATTCGAATTTTAAAATGCACCATTTTTTTCGAAAGCAAATAAAGTAAACAGAAAATAAAAATAATCATTCATTCTTTTACGAAAAATCGTTCAACTGTAAAAGTGATGGCGACTGATTAATGATTGGTTTTTTGAATTTCGGGGAAGTGCCAAATGAGTATTAAAACATAAGTTTATCAGTAAAAAAGAACTGCTTATAGCGTAAAATAATGAACAATTTTCAAAGGGAAGACAAACTTCAATTAAGGCTCGTGAAATCGCAATAGATCTACACAAAAAAGGTAAATCCTTGAGTGAAATTGTAAGAAAGAAGGAATTGTTCTACAATAAAAAAATCATGCACAAAAGTAACAGACGCAGAAATAACCGCTATTTTTCGAGAAATAAATGTAAACCCAAACTCTTGTGCTACAAAATTCGGAAATCTCTGATAACAAAGTAAGTGCTCCCATCATCAGAAGATCACTGCTCCAACATCGCTTACATGGCAAAGTACGATGCATGGTAGAGGCTCCGTAACCGTCTGGGGATACGAGGAGGCACTGGGGTGTCTGTAATCTGATGCTTATTGAATCAACAATGAAAAAAGAAGATTGGCTTAATTTTCAGAAATTACGCTACTACGTTGAATTTTCACGGTGAGATCCCATATTAAAAGATGGCTGTACAATGATTTTTCCGAAAAACCTTTTCTTAACTCGTAACGCCAACGTTCATTTCCAATGCTGAAGTCAGAATTATGTATATTTTTACTTCGCAATATGTTCGATAACACATTTGCAAACTTGAAAATGAGAAAAATAGTAAAGAAAGACGGAACTTAACAATTCTACTAATATATAGGGTTATCCATTTTTCGATTTTAAATGTAAAGATAAATAAAACACATATAAAGCTATAATTCCGATGATACTTTTATTTATCATTAAATGGCATTTAAATGGCCGCTTCTGGATAGATTATAGCAGTGAATCATATTGAGGTTCCTCCAAGCCTAATGACACCTCCGAAGAAAATTTTGTTCGATTTAAAGCCCACGTTTGAATCACCCATTTTATGGTAATTTTTAACTATTTTTACGTGTTCTTCGATTGTTAAACGATCTATATTCGTAAATGACAAACATTTCACTAAATAAATAACACTTCAGATGTGACAGCCTTGCCTCGTGGAAGTTTTTCCTTGTGTAAAGAACAGTACCTAGCTTAATGTAGACAAATGTGGCTTATTATAGAACTGGATGTTTGAAAATGACAATGATCCTAAACATTTTGCCAAAAATTGTGAGGGAGTAGTTGCTCCATCATATTCCCTAAACTCTCTAGACCTTAATAGAATTAATCACCTGAGAGGAAAATTTCTTTCAAGGATTACCTAAAGACGACGTTACAGGATGAATGGAGTAAATGTTCATTAAAAAAAAAACTGTTTGACTCGCTGCTTAGAAGATTAGCAGCTATCACAAAATCAAAAAACAAAAAAAGGTGTTAAATATAAATAATTAATTTTTACTCAAGAAACTGTTTACTTTATTTTGACTCGTACTTTATTTTGATACTCTAATAAAAAGTGCATTATTTTTGAATGTGCTTTGTTATTGCCTATTGTTATAATGAATTCAATCTTAATTTAAATACCCATGAATTTTGAATTATTATTTTATTTTATATAGTTTTATATATCTAAATACAGGGCTGCGCACCAATTGCACTACAATAAGAAATTCAAATAACTTTTTTTTTGTCAAAGCATTTCATTTATTTTTTTATTGTATAGAAAATGTAATGTTACTTTATATAACTTATTAGTTTTGAAGATGATAGACCGTAAATGACCTACATGCTCATTCACGCATATGCGGCACCTGATCAGAAAATTATTCATTCGGGATCGACTCAACTATTGCTTTAATAGACTGCTTCAATTCAGATCAATTCCTTGGTTTCGTTTTGTTCACCTTTTGCTTGAAATAAACCCATTGAAAAGGGCTGGTGCAGTCGGGTCAGGTGACCTTGAAGGCCAGCGGAAAGTGGAGTTTCCGAACATTAATTTGCTTGGGAGTTTTCGTTGGAGCTCCGTCATAAGCGGTCTGGCTATGTGTGCAGTTGCTCCATCTTGCCGGAACCAAGTGCTGTTGAAATGGATAGGTCTCCTAACGTCATTAAATAACGGTCCTAATTGACAGTTACTGTTACACCGTAGCAAGATTCGCAAATATATCCGTGCTTACAAGGAAAAATGACTTAATTCCGAATTTATCGTTTTGAGATATCAAGCATTTTCCAAAAAATCAATTTTGTGGAAATTTGTTACAACTCTTAAAATATAAAATAAAAAGATTTTAATATTATTATAACGATAAAGAACAATATCTATCTATCTTATGTCAATATCTAGAGATATTACGTAATTTCTCAAAAATTGCTGTTTTGAGAAAATGGTATAACTTGTGAACTACATTGAATTTTGGAACGGGATTAGAGGTAAACATGCATTAAAGTGAGTACAATAACAACGACAAATAAACCCAACTTTATCCTAACTCCACTTAAGTAATTTTTCCT
This sequence comes from Philornis downsi, assembly GCA_019455685.1. Taxonomy (NCBI): domain Eukaryota; kingdom Metazoa; phylum Arthropoda; class Insecta; order Diptera; family Muscidae; genus Philornis; species Philornis downsi. The sequence continues at coordinate 1,280,953 of JAHXMU010000450.1, read as the reverse complement.
TGTAAGCAACACATAGGGTTCACTTTATTTTAACTCTCACAATATAAACACATTTTCTATTTTTTTTGTCTGTGGGAGACAAAGCCTTCACTTTATAAATTTTACTACTAAAATATCTGTCAGGTAAAGGCTTTGTTATTTACCATTCATAAAGAAACGTAAAAATACCGTCAATTCGTGCCTTTGATTATAATATTCTTATTTCCTTGCAGTTTACGAAAAATTCCTTACCGTGCAGGGTTGTTGCATCCATGGTTCGCCATCTATTTGCATGGGAAAGGTTTTGCGTGTCTTTATAATCACTTCACTGCACTGGGCCAATCTACGACCTGAAGCACGAAGTCCAGTGCGAACTTGGCCCATGTGTAGACAATTTTCAAGGCCAATTACTTCAATTAATCGATCACCTATATCTGTGACAAACAATAGAAAATATCGAATAAATTTATTAGTTTTTAATAGTTGAAAATTTCCACTCAATTAAAATGTACCTTGCACAGCCACTGAGAGATCGACCGAATTAAAACTCACAGCAGACAGTTCTTTATCGGATGATTTCAGTTTTTTGCCTTTGCGGAAGGGGCCAGCACTTTTGCGTATGCGTTTCTGTGATAAATGCTCACCCCACAGATTGGAGCCGCCGTGTGTGTAGGGAATGTTGAGAAGGGCTATGCCTTGTAAGTGGGGACCATTGGCCAAATCCAAAGAAACGCCATCACACTTTACCAAAGAGAGGGAGAAAGGGAAAGAACCAAAGTTAAGTGAATTACATGAACATTTGAAACTTAATCTCATAGCGACTTAAAATGTCCAAAGAGTTTATCACAGGAAGAATATGGATCTCATTCGAATTTGATTAAGTTCTGTATTCTTAAGAGAAGGACTTATTAACAATCGAGAATGGCAGACTTATCTCCACTTGTCGGACATTTGGTTAAACTTGTTTACTAACATTTACATTTGAAATTTCCGGAAACAAGATTCAATATGGTTTAATTAGTCGGATTTGCCTGAAAATGAGACGTGTAGAATAGGAATTGATACATTCTGTTGAAAGTTTACAGACAATCAATGATTTTAAAAGCCCGCTCAAAGGCATTGTTAAAATTGGAGCAACTGCCTTCTATACCGATACGTAGCTTAGAAGTGATTTAATCAGTTCATTTTAAAAACACAAAATTTTGCCTCATATTACAGATAGAACTCCATGTGCCGAAAATTGGGTGGAAGATTTGACTCGCAGAGATTGCGGCGGAACACTCCGAAATACTAAATTTTTCTTCGGGTCTTTTAAACTCTATCCCGTGAAAAAATGCTAAAACGAGTCAGTTTCGACACCACAGTCACAAAACACATTATATGTAACTGACGATGAGACGTGGGTTTATTAGCTTACAACATAAGCCCCATATAAGAGCACAAGTTTCAGTTGGAGCCGAAGCCGAAAAAAATTCATGGTAATCTTGACTGTTTTCTTTGACAATCGCGACGCGCTCTCGTAATTATTGCCGTGAGCTAATAAACTCATATGGTCACATATGTGAAAAAAATTGATTTTGCAGCACGACGTCTCACAATCCTATCATTCTAAACGAATTTTTTCTCTTTCCAATTAACATTCAAATTATCACTTCGAGGCACCTGTTTTCATTATAAAGAAAGTCATAAAAGAGAATTCACGGGGATGAAAGAAGCCTTACTCGGAAAATGCATTTGCAATATATTTCGATGACTGGATTGTTTGTTAACGTAAGCATATTATTATAGAAAGTGCCTACTTTCAACACTTTCAACATTGGGTTGTTCGGAAAGTTCGTTCAGTTAATTTGTTAGTTCACCATACGTCACTTCTCATGACGTAGAGTTCCTTCAAACACTATCAAAACTTCCTCCCACCCCTTGTCCAAACTGTTTACTATGGTTTACTTGTGTTCTCATTCTAGTCGTGAGTGGTTACAGCGTTAAAAAAAGGACACTATGCTGTATTATTTCCGAAAAGGAAAACGGCTGCTCAAGCCAGCTGAAAAATAAAGTTTGTTTATAAAGAAAATGGACCAAATGAAAGAACTTGCCAGAAATGGTTTAAACATTTTCTACGGGCGACTTCCCCGTAACGGACGCTCTCAGATCAGGACGACCAAAATAAATTGTTTCCGAGGAGGTGAGAGATTTAGTTATTGTTAATCCACATGTAACAGTGAGGGAAAAAGCTGAAATAATCAAAAAATCAGTCTCAACCGTTCACGGGGTCATAAAAGAGCTCGGATTTGTGAGCAACCTCGATGTGTGGGTATCTCACACTGCCTTGTGGACCCGTTAGAAACTGTCAGAGCTTGGGTGGGAAGTTTTATCTCTTCCACCGTGCTCTCCAGTCCTCTCCCCGTCCGACTATCACCTATTTCGTAGTATGAGCAATCACTTGAATAATTTGAATTTCCATAACGACGAGAAAGTGAAAAATGTGGTTGAACGCTTTTTTCAGAAAAACCACGCAATATTTTAGAAGAGAGGAAACGCTCCCAGAAAGGTGGGAAGAAGATATTAAAAAAGTGGGAGATTTTATAACAGATTGAAATAATTGCTTTCTTACACATACATTTTTTAAATAAATTTCTTTAAAAAAGCGAGCGAACTTTCCAAACCATCTGATACTTTTCTTACTGGAAATAAACTGGAAATAAACTCAACTTGATACTTGGTCCAGAATCAACGCCCCATGAAATATTTACAATAATTTCTGCTGGGACGTTATGCCATTAGTAGGGATAGAATTGAAAGCATTATTGCATTAGAATAATAATTTCCATATAGTTAGTGAATCTTTGACATGTTCAACTTTAAGTCGGTAGGTCAGAAATAATATAGTGGCGAAAAAAATATTCCATAAAAGAAAAGTATGGCATTTTAAAATATTTCCATTCTTTTTTCAAATACAATCTCATCTGTTGGCAAAATAAAAAGTTTTGACAATTTAAATAAACCCTTCAAGTGGATTGGATGATGTATCTTTTAAAAATGCTTTACATATCACAAACGACTAATGACAGCGCGTTAATTTTTTTACAAGCGTCCGAGTGTTATGTTATTTAGTGGTCTGCGGAAGCATATCGTTTTACGTCGTAGTTATTGCTCTGAATTTGGCTGCCATCTCTGCTCCAAGCAGCGAAATGAGCTCAGAAAAAGTCCAAAAACAAGAAGCACTAATTTATCTCCATATTGGAGACGGAGCTTTCCTAAGTGTTTTGCTGAAAGTTATTATGAATGCAATACAGAATATAATTATGTGTACATTTCGGAAACGAAGCGTTCAATCTTGTACCCATCACATGGTGCCAAAATGTTAAAACAGTCATTAAATAAAAGAATCGTAAAAATAAAAATACATCGCAAACAGAGTGCTGAATGGCAAAAAATAAACAATTTTTGGAGAATTCTAATATGATTGAAAAAAGTTTTGAATGCAATTAATTGCCTTTAACAAATTACTACCTTTTCGATTGACAAAATCGCGACAATTCTTGAATTATTGTATAATGTGACGGATTATTCAATTAGGAAAATAACTTAATTACGCAGTTAAAACAAATGATCAATTAACATTTTGTCACAATGCATCGAAGCATTTTTTTTTTAATTTAGTGACTTCCGTTATAGATGTACACTACAATTTTTTCATTGAAATATTTTTTAATGGCAAATTTTCGAAAAATTTCATTATTTACGTGATTGGATTGTTGGCTTTTTAAGATATTGGCCCATTTGCAATATAGCGGTCTTTCATTTTGCGTATTTTTCTATGCCCTTTTGGTGGCAAACATTTTTCCAAATTCCTTTAAATTTCTTAATTCTGTGACTTATGCCACTTTCCCCGAACCACTTAGAATTCCCAAAAATTTTAGGTCTTTTTGCGCTTGGGCCCTATGTTTATATAGACATATCTGTTTTTTTTTTACAATTTTTGTTATTGACTTCTTTCTTCGCTAATATTTTCCTGAAACTCGAATAGTTAGGTATGATCCAATTTTGTCTCTCCAACTGTAACGTGTGGACATGTTTGTGTTTTACTTCTTCCTTCCATTTGGCGATTTATAAATATTTTTCAACGTCTAGCAGTTTTCACGAATGTTTGCTGCGCTTCCAAAATAAATACAATTTTGCAATTCTTATTTCTAAGCTTAGCTCTTTCCCCCAGTGTGTAAGATCGGTCGGTAGGCATCTTTTCTAGCTTCAAACAAGGCTTCCAATTTATGAGTCTGCACGCAGACATAGAGCTTTTAGTGTAATTTGGAGCCGTCTTTCGAGTAGAGGGCCAAAATTCTTACGTGGCGATTAGTAGTATCGAATTAAGAGCAAGATTTAAACAAAGTGGAGACTCGTGGCGCGATAGTTAGTACACGCGAGTACTGCTCGCATGATTGAATGTTGAACGCCGCATTCATCCTTATTTGAGTGGCGATCATTCTGATGTTGTGTCTGATGTACAATTTGAATAGTCGAATAATTGACAATTCTTCTCAAACTATGACGTTTGGAGTCTTCGTTAAACTGAAGGTTCCGTTGACGTAAGCTTACTGAATGTGAGAAGGTTTTCCATGTCTCATTCATTAGATGTAGGAGGATCTGTTTGTGGGGGCTCGTGGGCCAATACTCGTTGGAAGATATTCGAAAAAAATTTTGCGGAGTATGATAAGCTATTAATTTTAGTTTTGTTTGAAAAATGAACTGAAATACTTTAAAACATTATATTTAATTACTTCTTCTCGGTATTTTTTTTTTCGACAAAGTTTTATCTCTGACCAATCATGCCATGTGTTGCCTGTCTACAGAAATTTTGGGCGGCCGACCGTGGCGCTACAGTACACCGGGCTATCATTCATGTGATAGTGACTTCAAGCCGCGACACATTGGCGATCTATTGACAAGTCTAATAAAAGCTTCTCAAATTGATATTCGGGACCACCATAATCGTACCAATGCATATTAGCTCACTATATATGGGAAGCTCCCACATATGGGATGCATGGAATTTGTTCGTTTCTTTGATGTGAATCAGTTTGGTGGCTATAGACAAGGCACAAGGAATAGGTCTTAAGTTGCTGGTTGATCTAAAAGTTTATGCGTTTGTCGTACGATTGCTTGAGGCCTACGTAGGTAAAGGCTACACAATGACTACCCATAAATTACTGATACAATTATGCCATAACATGGCAATATTAATTCCTTCGAATTAGTTCATATTGCACGCTACTTCAATGGGTTTACTATTCGTTGATTTAATTTCGCTTTCATAGGCAATGACACGTTTTCGTACTTACCACAATCTCAATGTTTTCATGGAGATTTTTACACGAGGCGGCAAACGTCTCCGATGTTGCATATTCGAAATACCAAAGTTTGTTCTTCATGCGGCTATTGAATTTGTGAGGATTTTTTTCACGTTCCAAGTGAAACTTGACACAAATGGCAGCATCCTGCAGAGAAGGTAGGAAGGAAGATGGTAATGTTTAGAAATCAAAGTATTCTAAGGAGAGATACATTTTTAAGAGAAAATGTACGAACAAAATTTCAAGTTTTAATCAGGTAGTAAAAGTAAATTTGTTCATTGTTGATGTTGCAGTTCCTAGTGGTTATAATAATTCGTGGTAGTTTGTATTTTTGCTTCAAATACAAACGATTTTGAAGCAGTGTCAATATAGATAAATAGCATTAATACGTGTCGAAAGTTGTAAAGTACCGATTTTTGAAACTGAATTTCAAGTCGATTGAAAGGGGATTCCAGCAAAGTATTGGTACCATGTCTACCATTCTTCAACTGACAAATATTTGTTATCTCTCTTCAAATAACACCCTATGCTCAATATAGTTTAATTAACAGAATTAAAGTAGAATAATGAAAAATTACACAGCCATTGTTCGTAAGGAAGATACTCTAAAGCGACTGTCAAGCTGACAAACTTCCAATTGGATTAATTAGACGTTGAAGCCATGGTTTAGAGCTATTAGAAGGAGATTAATATATATGGGAGATTCCGTAAGTTGATAACAGTGTGGTATATTTTAATTGTTGGACCTAACTTTATACAATGCGAAAAATTTTGACAATTTTGGCAGAATTTAATGAAACTGAAAGAAAGATACAAATCTAAGAATGTGTGATTCAAGTTGGCCATTGGTATGGAAACTATCGGAAAGAGCTTACTTAGCTAAGCGGTTAAGATTGCTCAAATGGCTTATCATGACTTACAAAGCAACGACACAGACAAAAACTTAGGTTGTTGGAAAGTGAGAATTTCGGAGAAATGAATTTCGGAAATACCAGACGAATTGGATCAAAATAACACATTTTTTATGTTACATTTTGTTATCGTATCAAGCGACATCTACCTTCAACTCTAACTCTAAAAAGTTTACTGCTGATATAGATTTTATTTAAGAAGATGTAAATTGCAAATTCTGATTTCTCTGTAAACACACTCGGATTGTATTTTTTTACCTCGTTTCCTCAATCAACTTTAAATAGAAAAGTTGAAATTATGATCGATCTATGTTTCCTTTGGTAAGTTATAAAAATATAATCTCCGTATTTTTGGAAATTAGCTACAGAAATTGTATTCGTCATTGCTATCTCAGTTGCTTCTGAAATATTGTTTTCTCGTGCTGGAGTGACAGCCAACCAACTGCAAAACCGGCCTTCTTCATAACATTTCAATAAATTTGATATTTTACGATATTCTTGGACTTGCAGAAAAACATATCTGAATTAAAAAAAAATTCAAATGTTCTTGGCTCCATTTTAATACTAATTAGTATATCAAACATATATTTTTCTTTATCAGTTGTTATGTTAAATAAAGCATTAGCTATAATAACTAAAACTTTTTTATTATGAAGATCTCGAAATTTGGACTTCTGACTATTCAGATATCGTAATGTCGACTTTTTATAGATCGATCCCTGGGTGAAGGCATACAAAAAACAAAAAACTGCGGTACGTATGTGTGATATTGTGTTTAATATCAATAGAGTGGTGGATGCTGTTATCATTTGGAATATTTGAAACTATCAAAGGAGTATGAAACCAAGTTAGGTTCGATCGATAGGTCGATAAATACACTGCCGCTCACTTAAATAGCGCAGTAATTTTTTAACAATAGTGACTACTATTTAAAGCACACTTCACATAACGGTTCAGTTTTTACTTATTCGTTTCTCCTACTTCCACGCATCGCTTACAAAATATTTCAAGCCATGGAAGTCGTTCCTTTATTTTAATTCCCTGTTTTCTTTTTAATGAGTGAAAATGTGTTCTTCTTTTTTGGTCCATTTGAATAGCACCCTTTACGTGGTAATCAGTTTACGTGTGAAAGTCTTTTGCAGATCATCATAAATCAGATCGGATTACAGTAATTGCATACAATTGAATATAAAAAAAATCGATTTTAAGTAAAATGAGCCGAGCTAAATCCTTGAGTGTCGAGAAAAGATCCAAAATTAAAACCTACAAGGAGTGTGGACTTTCTATTCATCAAATAGCCAGAAAAACTAATAGAAGTAGCAAAGTTATATCGATATATTTACGTGGCACCGAAGGCTATGGAAATAATATGAAAGGTCGAACTGCAAGTGCTATTACAGCCGCTGACAAGAGGGCTATTCAGAAATATGCCTCAAATTCACACAACTCTGCTGCCAAAATCAAGGAAAAAACTGGCGCAAGTGTAAGTGTATCAACGGAAAAAAAGAGTTATTTTTAAAGCAGCACACTTGCAACGCTTGAGACTTAAAAAGAAACCACCGCTGGACAATCTCCGTAAGGAACGTCGCCTTAATTTTTATTGTACGACTACAATGAGGAGTAGAGAATGGAATAGAATTATATTTTCCGACGAAAAAAATTTAATTTAGAGTTTCCTTATGGATATGATTGCTACTTCCACGATCTTCGAAAAGAGGAACACCTACTCAATCGATTACACAGCCGGGAAGGTGGAGTTATGGTATGGGTTGCGATCTCTTATTATTGCACAATAGAGCTCCAGTTTCTCTCTGCAAAAATGAATGCGACTTCATACAAAGCCGTGCTGGAAAAAGCTTTCGCCAAAATTTCGCAATTCTTGCTAAAATTGCTTAGATTTTGACAAAATTAAAATTAAAGTTCCCACATATTTATTTGCTCAACCAAATTTTAAAAATGTTTTCGAGTCTTTTGATAAAGACTTGACAGAAATACAAAACTATAATTTGTATCCAAGTTGATGCAATTATTAGCTCCGATTAGTTTTTTCTTGTTTAAAAAAAGTTAATTTTTCCTTCATAATTTTTTTCTTTAAAAAATCTTGACTTCTCCCCAAATAACATTTTCGTTGAATTGCTTTTTTGCAGTTGCATTTAAACTTTATAATTTACGCATATTTTATTATTTGGAAATTCTTAATTCTTGATAACAAAAAAATAATCATTTTTGAGAAATTAAAATCAACGGATTTTTCAAAAGTTTTCGTGAAATGTGAAAGTTTTACATTTGGCACCCTTAGTCGGAGC
>JAHXMU010000450.1:1257740-1272402 GCA_019455685.1 Philornis downsi | reverse complement strand
TTTTCGTGAAATGTGAAAGTTTTACATTTGGCACCCTTAGTCGGAGCTGAAACAAGTTAAATTCATAAACAGCTTTGTGGTTTCATGGTATGGATTTAACTGAATAAAAAGATAGTTAAAAAAATGTAGAATCATTATTTGGAACTCGATTTTCGTCTATGGAATGAAGCACTGCCGGACATGCCCTTTGTAAGAGCAAACAATTTTGTCTAATTTTAACCAAATTTGTAAATGTGTTGGCCTCCTAAAGGTAAAATTCAAGCAAAATTGACACTGCAAGATTGTGCTTACTATGATATATTCATGAATTATATTTGAGGGATGTTGTCAATATCATTAGATGTTTAAGACGAAAAGGAAGAGTGGCACGGGATTTCCAAAGACTTTCGGGGATATTGTTTAGTAAAAAGCGGAATACCCACCAGTCTAATAGATACCACATACTCTTCTATTTTTAGCTCAATTATTTTGGATCGATCCGAAAATTTGCACAGACCACGGACAAAATTGAGGGGTGGGAATTAAATGTTTCGAAACCTTAAATATGAGGAGTGGCCTAGTGTGCAGACAATGTATCGCCGTTCATTGCGTACACGTAGCCTTGATGCCTATTTCTAATACCAATGCTTCCGTGTGTAAATAATTCAAGCTCAGATGCAAAGGTGAATAAATTACAATTTGTGGAGGAAACATTTGTGACCATCAAACGTTGAGTTTCGCAATTAGGATTTGAGAATGAATTCCTTAAAAAAAAAAAAAAGAAAAAACCGAAATCACAATTGCGCCACATAAATTCTTATGGGATTAGAAAAAATATTTTTTTACTGTAGCACATGAAGAACTTTGTTAGCCCAGTGGTGCAGTAGTTATACTTATACGTTGTTCGGTACACACTTTCACATTTTTTCTTACTCCCTCTATCTCTTTGTGTTATTTGTTTCCATTTGCTCGTAAAATATTAAGCTCGATAAGGCTTATTTGTAATGTAGATACACGCATATACGCAGGCACCTGTAAAGTCATATACGAAGGGTAACACTAAAAACTTAGTTCATGTTCTCGAACTCTCTCCCACAGACACCCACACAAATGCACACACACACATAGATATGTTCGTATAACACTTAACTGAAGTTTTTTTGGCGTAGGACTTACTTTTGGGTTTTATAGGCATGAAATTGCCTACATTTCTTTTTTATATATTTGAGGAAATATCTTTGTTCGAGATTTGTTTCAATCGTAAACAATGCACGTAAATAGGTGTGCCCTATTAGGCTTGTGGGTGTTTCTTTTTTTCCCTAAACAATCGTCGAAGGTCCTTGGTAGCCCGCTGCTTTCTCTCCTTCTTCGTCTATCTGTTCACTTAAACTATCGGCGGAACGAAATCGACGAGAACAATATCGCGTGCGATTGAGTGCCACAGTTTTAGGGTCACGAAGATTGCAGATATTTCAGAATCTTCAGCCCAGGTCCTTTTGCGTTACTGCAAAAGTGTGAACGCCAGAGCCAGTGCCAGAGGAGGCGTGGTAAAAAGCTTGAATTTTATCAAAATATTCTGAATGAATCGAAACACAATAAATGAAGCAAAATTGTAATATCCTAAAATCGTCCGTTTGAGAAATGTAAAGGGTTCACAGATTTTTGCTAAATCGACCAATTTTGGGCGTGGCAATTAAACCGCATTTATTCGTAGAACTAAATGCCTAAATGCATGCCGAACTATGCTGAATGTAGCGCAATCGAATACAAAAATACGAATCTAGGAAAATGTAGATTAAATAACAGAGAGGATTGCTTATTCGGGCTATTTTTCACGGTTCACCCAGTAATATAATTAATAAGTATACCTTATAAGTTACATCAGTCTGGGAATTAGGAATTATTGCGGATTATTAAATTTTGATAAAGTGGTCGGTTTGTATGGAAAGTATCAGAATGGGTCAGGAAATGTCGCAAATTTTTGTTCTCAAAATTTAATTTACCAAGCGCATGATATATACAAAAATTCGTTTAGATTCGCTGCAAACGAAGAATATATGATTTAAATCGGCCATTTGTACAGAAGAGGCGTGGTTACTTGACCGATTTTTTCCAGTTTGATAGAGAGTTATAATGCGGACATAATTGTCAAAAATCGACAACATCCTGTTAATTCGAAATTACAGAGGAATGATTGAACATTGAAAAATTGATAAATTTATGGGAGACACCAGAATGTGCTCCGATCCTATCATGAGACCCTACCTGTCAAACACTTAACGTTTATATTTGAGTAAATTCAGACTAAATTTGAATCTGCGAACATGTGGGTTAAACCGGTCATCTGAAGGAGTGTGTTGTTAGCAAGCATTATAAAACAATGTAATGGACAAAAATTTAGGTTACTGTAGCTCATGGATGAGGAGTTGCAAGAGAGAATTAGCATTTCGGAAAATCTATCGGTTTGGATGGGAGGTGACAGGAGGTAACTGGCTAAATATTAGGCTGTTTAAGAAGTTCCATTAATATTTACGACAGTTATTGTGTCCACCAGCCAGCCAAGCGACCAGGCAGGCGGACATCGTTCAATCGACTTAAAAGATCATGAAACACATTTGGTCAAAATATACTTGCTACTTTAAACGCTTTCTTTTGGGACCTACATTTTTGCCGTTTCAAATATACAATGTAACTCCATTCCTCCAGGTTAAGGTATAATTACGTACCCAGCAAACAGAGAGCATCGATCGATGTAAATAAGATCCGTAACTTATGATCCTGATGTAGTGAAAGTTTGGATAATCATTAATGAATTTAACATGGGCTTGTCATAGGAGGGATGGTGCCGTTTTGGATCCATTCCAGAATATTTTGTTCATATTTTATAAACCAGTGAAAAACCTATGATTTTTATACAAATTTATGCAGCTGCACAGAACCTAATTTTGTTAAGTTAAAAAAATAACATATCGCCCCGCACCCATAAATGGAAGAGCTTCTCACATTCAGTGAGCTTATCCACATTCAATTGTTGTACTCACCGAACGCAACCTATAGTTTAATGACGATTCAAAACGTCAATTTGAGCAGTATTTACTAGTCTCAAAGTGTACGTCAGATACATTGAGACGACCGCCGCTCAGATAATAATAGGTAGATGTATTCGGGATTGAACTAGCGATCATGCGAACAATAGTTGCGTGTGCGCCGCGGTCGGCCGTAATGCTTAGGTGCTTCTTCGAAAACGATGGTAATCTTCATTACGAAAATCATTTCAATGTTTTTTCTCAAGATCGCATTGCAATTAGAAAAGTAAATAAAAATACATAATCTATCCCACGAAATATTTTCTTTTATTTTATAATATATTTATGAGTCTTTTTAATAGATTCAGCATAGTCTATATTGCATTCGTAGAAACTATGAAAATGCTGTCTTTGTGGAATGACTTCCACATGTTTGTGCTGGATAGTTTTGATGTAGATACATTTTCTTAAATTTCTTGATAGGAAGAAATCTATCAAGTAATGTAATGAGTAAAGTTTACATTGTCACAATTTGCATCGCGAAACATGCACTTTCATCCCTCTTGATTCAGCAAAACCAACTACACATAACGATGTTTAAAGAAATAATAAAAACTGTGATAATTTCTAGGAAAATTCTACTTCGCACACATGAAAAATTAAACATTTTCTGCTTTGTTTATAACTAAAGGACACCAACGCTCTCTAACGAGCAATACATAGAGGAATAGGGAAAAGAGTACAAAAAACTATTCTTCACCATTGTATATCTGCAAAAATTTTAGACAGCATTGCAAGTTAAGTAGATGTTTACTCTTCAGCGAATCTATTCCAGGCTTTACCACAAATCTATGTCGATTACATCGATGGATCTAAATACGCGACTACACACAAAGTTGATTCATCTTTTTGTTAAGCCTTCATTTGGCTCTTCCGTTTTTAAAAACTGCCGTAAGCGAAGGCGGTTGCGGGTGTACATTTTAACCGCTTCTTGATGCCGAGGCTGATGATGTGACAGGAATGTGTTTGCTCATGTTTATTTGTGCGAAACCGCGTCGTGTGCGTGGAACGTCGGTTCTTACAGATTTTTTGTTAAAGTCTAGAGAGCCATACTATTTAGTGTCACAACTTGACTTTAAGTGCAAACATGGGATTTCCATTTACTTTTCTAAGGGATCAATATGGATTTTATTTCCAACTCGACCACATACACGCACGTCGTAGTCTTTTGAAATGCTTACACGTGATGTGTGTAGGGTTCGGACATGCAGTTGTGTATGTGCTAGTATTTATTTTCGGAGGTTAGAGGGTGATAAAATTACAGATCACAATTTTGGTAAATGTCCACATCCCTGTGAGTTTCTGCTTATTTTGGGCACCATTTAATAGGTTCCCTCTAGATGCACGGTGGGAGGAAGGCTGCCAACTTTGATGATTTTTTTTTGTCGTTTTGATGATTTTAGCGTCAGATTTTGAAACTTTGACGTTGACAATTTTGTCTCTAAAAACAGTACAAATTTAAGATTTTGAGGTTTAACAATATTTTGTAGATTTTTACCTATAAAATCTCTTCAATTGCATTAGGATGTGAACTGAACTCTCTCAGAATTTCACATTATTGCAAGAAACAACAGATGTTTTGCGAAATCAAGCAGTATTTTTTTGGGTTTCATAAATACTCAGTTTTCTTTTCTTTGTATCTAAGCATAGTTTGGCGTTAAAATGTGTAATCATAGACACAACAATATTTTAATAGCTTTGTTTCATAACAAAATTTTCTTTTTTTAATTTGTAAACGATAAATTAAAAACAAAAAATAATAAAAAATATAATTTCCCCTTGTACCAAAAACCAAAAAATAGAAATTGTATTAAATTTATTTCAAATTTTATTCACAAATGAACTAGGAGTCCAGGAATGTTTCACCAAACTTAAATTTGTTAAAACATTCTTTGAGAAATTTCATTACTACCATTATTTTTTATTGTTTTACAGAACCGATGTGTTATATTAGTAAAACACAATTTTTAAAAAATCACTCTAATATTTAAATTTGTTATAGAATAGAATTTTACGGTATAAGAATTTTAAAAGAAAATATAAAATATCCCCCCTTTTGTTCATCAAAATTTCACATACTGATCGAATTTAAGCCTAAGTGGAGTATATTATAATGTATTGAAGACGACTTTTTGGAATTTTGAACGATGTATATTGACGAACTTCTCTGTTTCCCATACATTAAGAGGATAGTTAAAGAACATTTGAAATACTTAAAAAATATTTTCAAAAATTCTGGGATTTCTGAATAGTTTTTAATTAATAAACAGTAAAAAAAAATAAGAGGTTATTTAAAGAGAATTTCAAATATTTAAAATATTCGAAAGTATTGAGATTTCTGCATAGCTTTTAATTAATAAATAGTAAATAAATTAATAATTCTCTAAGCGCATTCCAATAAGAGGCTACTTAAAGAAAATTTGGAATACTTTTTAATTTATAAATAATAAATAAATGAATAATAAATAATTGAGTGCAAAACATAGCCAACGTTTTTTTAAAGTCAGTAATATATACTAAATTTTATTTAAGAAAAGGAACGGAGTCATTTCCACTGTGGGATATTCAGAAATCTTTTTTTTTAAGTTTCGACGCCTTCAATCACATTTTTTCTAATTATTCATTATCCATTAAAAAAGGAGCATCCATGGACGTTAAAAAACCCACTGATCGAATGGGTAATTATCGATGAAGTAAACATGAGCTTGTCATAGGAGGGATGTTGCTGTTTTTAATACCTTTTCACTGCCTTTTCACCAGATCCTCTGTAATGAGGAAATACTTTGGATCTTTTGATAAGAATTTATATAACTAATTAATTTATATTGTTAATGGGCAACTAATTTAAATGCATGTTAAAAATTTTAATTTTTTGAAAAACAAACCAAAAAAAAAAAAAAAATAGTAAAAATGTTTAACATTCTTACAACGGCTGTCGGTTATTGCATCTTTATTTCATCGGTCCCTTTGGCGTAATTAAAAAGATCTTCTCAAGAAGCGGATAATATGCTCATATAGCATTCGTGGAAGCTATGAAAATACTACTCTTTGGAATGGCTTCCAAACTTTTTGCTGGTAGTTACTCATATTTTTATTACGCTTTATTAAATTATTATTTATTGCGACTATCGAAAACACAAAATTAATGACTGACTTATTTTTGAAAATTTACGACTTTTAAATTACATTTTATGCACATATTTTTGACGATTTTCACCTTTGTGAGTTGGCAACTATGAACACAACTATTACCACAACTATTTTCCTATCATTTGATGTCTGTATTGTTATAAACAGGTAGGTACCAATATAAAAAGTATTGTAAAATTGTATTGAAAAATGTAAAACTTTTGATAAGAATAAAGCTACAAAATGTGAAGTCTTGGGCAGTTCTACTAGTGGTCTTCTGTATATACATAAGGCCAGTATAGCAATTTCAGTCACATGACTTTCATAAGCCTTCACCCAAAGTCTTATTGAGTTGGGTGCCCGAAAAGGTATGGTAAATCTCTCGGTTCTTATCAAAAAGTACTCTTAAAGAGCAATAAAAAAACCCAAATTAATAACCTTGTAAAGTCTTTAGCTCAGAAGTTATGGAGGAATCATTGCTTCTTACTAAAAAAAAAAAACTCGTATTAAATTTGGATTGAAACAAGTATACCAAATCTACCACTAAATTTTTACTTGAATTGAGGAAATGTTTAAAACTTAAATTGCCTACATCTTACTTGAATCGAGTATGCGTGAAAATAGTACTTAGTACTTAAAATAAGTACGCAAATGTCCTCGAATAACTTTCTTACTTATTTTGATTAAGGAGGTACTTGGCGCCGTATAAAAATTCATTTTGTTCAATTTGAGCTCGCTTTGACTCACTTTTTTCTGAGCAGATCTAAGTTTACTAAGCTCAAAAGCGTACTAAATTATGCTGAATTTAGCGCAAATGAATGAAAGTTGTAGTTCTCAGATACGGTTTTGCTAAAATATTAGATTGTGTCAAGTTTTAAAAAGTTTCATAGAGATTTAAGACAGTAATCATGTGTATGAGTTAATTAGTCAGAAAGACAGATGGACATCATTCAATCGAATTAAAGAGTCTGCAGTTACATTTGACAAAAAGATCCCGTCTCCATCCGGATATTACAGTTTTGACGTGTAACATCTTCTACGTCTTAATACCTTTGTGCGAAAGCATACAAAGTCATTTTTAATGAATATACAAGATGCCTCGAAAGAAAGTTTATTTTTTAAGAAATTTGATATTTTTGTATACAAAATGCAATGTAAAGACGATGAATGATGTACGTTGCGCATGATCTATGCACATTTAAAATACTTGCGCGGTTCTGCAAGACAGATTAATACTTTTTGCGTCTTCTACCAGAAGGCCCGAATTTTCATTTTGTCGGTTATATTTCTTCAAAATTTGTTATCTATTTTTGAGTGAGAAGAATGCTTCTCGCATTGTTTAAGTGAGGAAACCCCAGGATATTGAAAAATATTTACGCTCTACATTCACAGAATCAGTGTTTTTGTAAAAGCTACCAATCGGCATATTCAACATGAAAAGTTTCTTTTGAGACATCCTGTACTTCTTGAAGATTTAACCTGTAGAAATCAGTTTAAGTACTCTGTAATTATTTTCCTTTTTGTTTAAGTTTGAGAGTCAAGAAATGGAAAAACAAAATTAAAATAAAAATACGGAGATGGGCAATTGCAGACAAGACCATTTTCTATGCTTTTCATCACAAAAATTGCATTATGCGACTCTAAATGAAAGTTCGCATGCGTACTTTGGTAGGCTTGAGGATGATCCTCTCTCTCTCTCTCTGTAGATGAGACATATTTGTTAATGTATAGGTATAGCGACAATACAAATAGATCGTTCAGTTAAATTTAGATGCAGTCCACATAAAAATAGTCTGTTCCGGAATGGTTCATACTTGCAATTTTTACAAGTAAGCACACATCTGCTCCAGATATACATAATACTGGCATAGGGTAATGTATAATTGATGACGATTTAGCCAATCACGAACTAATTAATATCTGATGAGTCAGTGTAACAAAATACGTAGTTTCGGGGAGAAAATAAAAAAAAACATGTATGAGAAATACAAGAGATGTGCCTGTTTAAGGATAAGAACATGTGCCGAAAAACTTTTGACTTATTTATTGTAAATTTGTCGGAATAGAATTAAGTAATTAATGTTAGAAATTTAACATTAGATGCATGGATAAAGGCCAAACCCCTTGAAATAGGCATTAAAACATCTTTTAGTCATAGGCAAAATCGGTTCAGTAAGTCGAAATTTGGCCATAAAAATGCTGGCTATTTCCAAGATTTTTTGTTAAATGTAATAAACTGCTGCTAGCTTCGTTTATTCGTCCAAATTGTTTTTTTTTTGTGGTACTAATTCAGATTTTGCACTTCTGAGACACAAAATTTCTTTTAAAATTGACTGATCCACTTATATGCACTTATATGCTATATGCGATGGTTTGTAAGCACCACCTGTCAGATTTGTTAGACATGGCATTCATCAATGGAGGTTGAAGGTTGGCCATATCGCCATCATGCTTTTTTTCCGATATTTTTCTGTATTGATTCACACATAAATAGTAGTAGATTTAATAAATGTAAATAAAATAAAAACATAGATAAATAGATGAAAACATAGATAAAGATTTTCAAATAATTATTTGTTTGTTTTATGAAAACAGACTGGTAGTTCTTCGCTCAACAAAATCACACATTGTAAAAAATCGCTGAAATTATGTTTTGCGTCATACAAAACCAAGTGTTGCTCATACATTATGACATTTATGAAGTGAAATCTGATACAAATGTCTGCCACAATGCTGGCATTGTGGAAACTCCTTTAGAGATTCAATATATCAGCGAAATGTTGGTGATTGTATAAGGTGGCGCATAAGTAACGCCAAGATTTCATCCGTGAATACATTTTTTGTTTAATTCTTTTTTTTCGTCTCTTTACAGAATAAACTAAGTAATACTTGGGAAATTTATGGTGGAAAGCTCAGCACAGAACAAATGACCAAAGTTGTTAAATTTTACTTTGAAAGTCAGCATTCGATTAATCAGATCATATCGAAATTTCTTTCATGTTCGAAATGCTCCTAGCGTTCCAACAATTTACCGATTGGTTCAGCGTTTTGGGCAACAAAAGGCTGTCTGTGATCTTCCGCGTGATGGAAGACCACGTGCAGTTCGAAATGAAGTGACCACTGCTCGAGTGCAAGCAAGTATTGAGGAAAACCTCGAAATTTCCACCAGGCGGCGTTCTCGGCAGTTAGAGGTGTCTAGGCGGCCTTTGCGAAGAATATTACATACGAGTATGTTACATCTTTTTCCATATAAAATGCAATTGGTTCACGAGTTAAAACCAAATGATGCACAAGAACGCATTCAATATAGTCACCGTTAACGTTACTTATGCGCCACCCTTTATAATAAAAATACTGCAAAAAACAACGTACAGCTTTTTAAGCGAAAATCATAATTGTGGCCTTTATAATTGAATACTACTTAAAAATGGCCATTTTCGTTATGACGTTTTTGACACGTCCCTTTATTTGGCGATAGCTCGGTGTATCATCTTCCAGATTATAGCTCGCCGTTGCCAAAATTGAGCGAAATCGGTTCCGTGTTAACAAAATTTTCCCGTAACAGATTGAAGATAGTTCTGTAATAATAACACAGTTTTCCTGGCTGTTTTTTCATTAATTCCGTATATAAAAGCGATGTATGGTGTAGTAGATAGATAAGGGAGAAAGCCACATTATATGTCAATATTTTATGTGCGAGATGGTGGCGCTTTTGACTTCCGTATTTATTAAGCTAAGAATCAATAAGTCACCATTGACACTATGTCCGACAGGTATCAGAAGTGGCACAAATTGGTCCATTACGAACATACTTGCTCATACAATGAAAAGAATACCTCTTAGGCCTTTTCCAGAAATTTTCTAAAATGTTTAGCATTTATTCGTCTACTAAAACCAATGTCAATTGTCTTATAGATATATTCCAACTATAGATATTTCGCTCTATTTATAGGTGTGTGTTTTTTTAACAATACCATAAAATAGATGTTTCCTAGGAAAAATGAAATAAATTGACACATTATGTATATTATTCCATGTATGTTATTCGACCACTTCTCTGAGGACGAGTGAATATATCGAAACCTAACAACCCAATGTGCCACAAGCGGCAAAAGTCGGTCAAAAGTGAAATAACACGGACATCCAAGGACAAACTCATATCAGGAATTTTAAAAACTTTTTAGGTATATTCCTAATCGCTAATTATATTCAATGAATGGAATGTATTCGAAGTGTATTTTCTAATGAAGCCACTCTAATTGGGGTGTGGTTATTGAAAAATATTTCAATGGATTTTATTGAGAAAAGAGCTACATATATACACTCTACATTAGAAGACGGTATTTTCGATACTATTTCGAACTAATTATCTTGCATCCATGATACTGTGCACTGTGTAACAATCCATGGTGGTGGATACATAAGCTTAACCCCAGTTAAACTTTTGGCTCTTATCCACTTGTTTTTATTGTTTTCTTATAAATAGTCCAATGCCTACCGATCGTGACGAAATGGTTAGTAGGCATGACTATCGTTCGTGTGATCGTGTGTTCAATCCCCGATACAGTCACCTATATAACTTTGAGCGGTAGTCATCTCGATGTGTTTGACGAATACTTTGAGTAGTCGAGTAATCGATAAGTCTATTAAATGCTTGTCAAACAGTGACGTTCGGAATTGTCGTTAAACTGTAGATGTTGTTAAGTGAGTCTAAAAATAGAATGCGTGTAATCTCACTGAATGTGAGATGTTGTGCCATATCTTAGCTATAGAATCTATTTAGTACAATAAATTCCAAATAACATAATACTTTTAAAAGTGCCAACCCCTTAAACAAAGACGGATAACCGTTTTATTTATTGACTTTCTGACATGTGGTCAACTTTCGCAGGTCAATTTGCAGGGTTGAAATGAAAAGAAAATTGTAGAGGTGGTCAACATACTGGCTTATGTGACACGTATAGGGGGGAAAATGACATATTTTATACCGAAATATTTCGATTTGTGTAAAATTCTCTCAAATTTGTATTTTTAACCGGGAATAATTATTGGAATTTGCCTGTTGAACAAAACTTTTGCACGCATATCTTTTATATTCCTTGGTTCAAGATCGCATCAAAATCATTTTAAAAGGGATCTGCAGACATCAAATATTTGAAATTTTGTTTTGATTGAAAAAATCCTTTAAAAAATGGGTTCTCTTTCGCCACTGTGCCCCTATTTGCCTTGAAAATTAACAACATTCTGCATAGCTTTACATACACTCATACTGAGGTTACGTTAGCTGTCATTTGGTGAAACATGTTCCATTACCGAAAAAATACACCATGTACGTGTATCAAATGTCCTTGTATACATCATCATCACGAAAAGTTGTCCAAATGTGTTCTCTTTGGACCACCTCATACTCGTATAAGCCAGTGTGTGTATATGTGTGTGTGTATGTAAGGATAATGTTAAATATTTACAATCTCATTTGATAAATCTTTAAGTGAAAGTTAAATGTTCCATTTAACATGCACACACACACACACACACACACACAGATACTCAAAAAAGCACGACATCATCGTCAACGTCAACAAAGTTATCAACATGTTCTGACAAGGACCTAACACTCCAACCGTATTTTATGGCCCACGTGAGGATAGGGTTTTCCAACTGGAGTTCCATTTTATTTTGCCTACATATCATATTAAGCAGAGATGCAAGACATAAAATTAAATAAATGTTAATGTTATCTTTATGGTGTACCAAAGCAAGGAACAATCGTAAAAAAATGTTTTTTACTTGTCATAATTTAGATCATTTTGGGTTCGGTTATATTGTGAGAAGTAGTCTCCGGTGAGAGGTCCCTCATATCACCTCATTATGAATTGTTAATAACGATGACGACGAGTGCACGTGCAGGTTTTCTTAGAACGCTTTGGAATAACCTAACAAAATTTCGAAAAGGATATTTTGCAGCGGGAGGATACCGTAGTGGAAGGACGCTTTAATATTTGAAATAAACATGAACGCAGCATAATATTATTCTTTTAGGGAATGAGTAAAAGAATACCTCGTAATACATTTTATGTATTTTGTTAAATTTGATACACATGGACTTATGATGTGTTGGCGGTAGGAATGAGAATTTTTAAAAATGAAAATTTAATTTAGATAAGAAAATAGAATTGATGGCAAAATGTAATTAATGTCAACAACAACAAAAAAAAAGAAGCAAAGCATATACTTCTTTGAATTTATTTTTTAACTCTACAATAGAAATGTGATATAACAATGTAGGAATGATAAATTTTTACAAATGAAAATTGTGTTTAGATAAGAAAATAGGATTGATAACCAAATATAATTAATGAGAAGAAAAAACGCAAAACATATAATATAATTCTCTGAATTTATTTTTTTAACTCTACAACAGAAATGTTATAAAACTTTTAGCAAACATATTTTTGACCTCTTTAAGGCTCTTTGTTGGAAAGGTTTCAAATGGTCGCAAAATCGCATCTCTCAACTTATAACTTGTATTATTGTGAAACGACCCTTTTTATCACAGTAGTATTATAACATAGTGGCAGTATGAAAATAGAAAATATTTACTACAACAATTTGGATGAGGATCTTGCAAAAATATGTGACGCCAATCTAGAAGAGGACGGACTAAAATGATTCTACAGTTGCCCAAAAGTAAACATACAGAATGTTATCAAATATCTGCAAATGATAGCCACTCCCTCTCAAGAATTTTCGCAGAGAAACTGTATTGGCAATTTTATTCTTTAATAATTATAATAATTTTATTATTAAGTCTCTCTGAAATATCGTAGTATTTTCTAGAATAAATCATTTTAGTATAAATAGAGCAACTTTGTACGTTTGGATGGATTAATAAAGTTGAAGTTGATGTGTAAATACGCTCCAAGATACCAAAATACATAGTAAATTATTGTTATAAAACATTATCTAGTCCTGATTGAAATTGAAATCCATCTTCAATATTTATACAATGATGTTCAAATTCGGCACCATGAAATATTGATGCTTAAAGTTACAAATATTTCGTTTGTGTGTCTCAATAATTTGGTATCTTAAAATTATCTTCAATTTTAATTCATAAAAAGTATTAATATTTCTTAATGATATGCCAAAGTTTTATAGGGGATTTCCAGCAGATTTAAAAAATCAGCTATCTTAATCTTTTGAATATTAAAAAAGCTATATCTTTTGGAATTTCCATGTGATAGCGATCATGCCATGATGGTTAGTACGCCCGACTATCGTTCGCATTATCGTTATTTGAGCGGCGATCACCACGTCGCGACGTGTCTGACGAAAACATCGAGTAGTCGAATAATCGACAAATCTTGTATGTAGATGCTTCTCAAACTGTGACGTTCGGAACCATCAATAAACTGTGGGATCCGTGAGTGAGTGCTTCCATTAGATGAAAGGAATAAATTATCTGTATTTGAAATCCTAATAATAATATCTTATGATATTTACATTTTCGATGCTTAAAATTATAGAAAAGCATACGATATGATATGGTTATATTGTTGAAGATTTTATCAATAATACATTATGTATGAACTTTGTTATTTTGTGAACTATGCCATGTCCTTGGCTAAACATATATGTTGTACTGTCAAATAAATTATCTAGACTTTTAAAAATATGTTTCAATTGCGTCGAAAAACTTTTGTTTTATTATGGCTCTTTTAAATTTTAACCAGTGCACAAAATGTCAGGCTACACATAGGAGTAATTCCGAAAGTGGGTTAGTCTGTGTTTATATAGCCTGATTTCTTGAACTGGATTTGCCAAATATCAGTTTTTACGTATCAAAATCAGATGTTTTGAAGAAAACCAGTTCACAACCAAAGTAACTGGATTAGAAGAGTATTCCAGGTTTAGCAGTTAATAGCTTGTTCCGGCAATATTGTACAAAACTTTCGATCTTTAAACAAATTTGCTAATTACGTGATAGAAACAAAACAAGAGATTTAAAAAATAAAAAGAATTTCGAGCATTTTACGGAAAACGATCACAAAAAATCATTAAGAAAGAAAAATCGGCGTCTTTTTCTACTCGTCCATCAATTATCAAAATGCGAAAATTAAGGGATAAAATAGTCAAAATGACGAAAAATCGTTAATGTTGACAGTCATGGTCATGAATGATTGGAAAATGTTATGAATGGCTGAGTTCGGCAGAAGATCGGGAGTATACAGAGACGCAGAATGGCAACCATTATTGAAGGAAAATTTGGTCAAAAACAAAAAGAAATAAAAGTTACATTAAGAGTGACTCAACAAGCAATTTAGCATCGTTTAAAATAGTTGGAAATAATTCAAATGGAAGCAAATTCGGTCCGACATGAACTGACGCTTAGAAATTTAGCCCTCAACACCCACTCAGAAACCGTCAGTTGGAAGTTTCTTCTCTATATGCTGTATCCACCACAC
>JAHXMU010000450.1:1185820-1257340 GCA_019455685.1 Philornis downsi | reverse complement strand
CGTGTCTGTTTGGTACGCATTATAGTCTGGAGGTATTTGTTCGAAAATGACGCTGGAGGAACCGTTACCGTCAATTCAAAGCGTTATGACCGTGTGGTTTGCAATTGAAGATTATGAATTGAGCGATATGTGGTTTCAAGAAGACGGTGCCACGAGTGACACAACATGATATGAGAAGCTTTCAGAAAGCGTAATTTCACGCTTTGCGACTTCAACTGGTCTCCAAGATCATGCGATTTGACGCCGTTGGACTTTTTGTGGGGTTACGTCGAAGACCATGTTTACGCGCATAATCTCCAAACGTTGGAACATTTGAAAACAAGCATTCGTCAAGTTCTTGCTGAGATACCGTCCGAAATGTAGGAAAAAGTGGTCGAAAACTACCTCAAAGGGACACATTGCATCAACTAATCCAAAGGCGGTCATTTAAAAGACATGTTGTTTCATACATAACGGCAAGGCTAATGCTTGGGCCAACGAAATAAAAATTGCATCTAGAACATAGCTTTATGTGTGTTTTATTTAACTTTACTTTTGAAACCGTAAAATGGATAATCCTATGTATAAACTTACAGCGTTTATACTTACTTATAATTATCTGAAATTAAATTAGTTAATACTCAATTTGTACTTCAAAAATGTACTTAATTTGAATTGCCAACCAATGTACAGGTCTTATTTAATTGTGAATTAATTTTGTTTAACTATGCTATAAAAGTTACTTGTTACCTATTGTGAATTGATTAATGAATTGTAAATAGATAAATCGTAAAGTGACAAGTTAAGTTAGTATGCCAAAAACGGCACATCTTTGCATCACATCATAGCGAGTAGTCATTTTTACCCCCATCTCGAATTCTACATTAAAATTACTTATTATAACGTGAACAGAACTTCCGTTGTTCACCAATCATTTCATAAGCATTTATGGTAAGGTATAACCGCTATCCTCAAGGATCTATCCACTATCTCTAATCCTTCGGGGTTTAATCTCTTGTTTTTTATTCCTACCTAAATCTTAATACAATTTCTCGTTGTACGAGGGATTGTAAGTATCTAAGGCTATACTCAATTTCTAGAGCTAACCCGCTACCGCAAAACAGGTGAAATCTGCCTTTACCAAAGATACAGTCCACATCCTAACAACCACAACTTCGCTGAAGATCGATTGGAATCCACGTCAACCGCTATCATCAAACTCTCTCCAAACGCTAACACCAATCGACCCTTCCCCCTTAGCACAAACGCTAACGTTTGTACACCCTATATGAAGAAACTAAAAACAGGTTTGATTACTGGACAACATGAAAAGATCAAGCTGTCTGTCGGCATACGAGCTGCCATAAAGATGGGAAAAATAAATATCTAGTGGTAGACAATATTTTGAATAGCACATAAAGTGGCGTTTTTTCTACAACGACCAATTTTGAGCTACAAAAAAAAAATCTGTAAAAGCTCTGTAAAAACTCTGTAAAAGCATTGATTAATTTTTTAGTAGATGGACTACAAAATGCCTGAATCACTCTTCACTCTTTTTGTAAAATCTCCTATCTTGTGCAGTAATGGAAAGAGCGATTCCAATTATCACAAGTTCAAAATATTCCATGGCGAGAAAGATTCTTATCACTCTTAACCATTGCATAATGTTTCAAAATTAGAATGTGTAATTTTACTACTAGCTGAAAATCATTGAAATATCAATTGACAAGCAAGAAGCCTTATTATGTTCTTTCACGAGAGATACATCTTTACATGCTTCTTATTGATTGCAATAAATTGTCAGAGGAGGAGCAACACAAATGATTTCTTCATACAAGTATCTTACTGCGATATGAGAAATGTTTTTCCCATAACGTGCTATGATTTGAAAATAGTTTTTAGGCTACAAAATGTCGAAGAATGTTTGACAAGTGTTTCGATTACTAAATTTAATACTAAATTTCGATGTTTTCACATGAACGCTTTCGTGTATTATAAATTTTATCAAAATCTAAATATATTGATATAGAAATCAAGAACGTACTCTTTGTAAAGAGAGTGTACAACCAAAATTGCGAGGTTCTTATTTTCCCCTGAAAATTAAATTTTTCAAACACAAAATTAAAATTTTCCTATAGAAGTACACACTTTCGGCGCAGAGAAGTACAGTTATTGAATAGAAAATTAGTATTTTAATATAAAGATGCTTTCGCATAAAAATGGATTATTTTCGTATAGAAAATTACACTGCTTTTGTTTTGAACAGGGACGAAATCAAATTCAAAAATAATTGTTCAAGTTTAATTTTTAGGCATCCAAATCAAAATTATGCACAATTTTAATTCTGATTCCGACAACCAAATCAAAATTCTGGTCATTTCGTTTCTGTTTAATACATTCAAAACGAAACCACAAACAATTTTGATCTTGATTCATCTGTTCTATGTTTTGGTTATACAGGGTGTCCGTCAGAAAGGTGTACTACTTTGTTTGTTTATAATTTTTGATTAAATGAAAGAGAATGGATCCTATATTGATAAATGTTTTATTTAATGTCGGTAATTATGTACAGAATACAATATCAGATAAATGTCTTGCTTTTCAGATATCCCCACAAAAAGAAGTCCGGAGCAGTAAAATCAGGCGACCGTGGAAGCCAATCAACATCACCATTTCTTGAAATAACTTGTTGTGGAAAGAGGTCTCGCAGTAATTCCATTGTAATCCTGCCTGTATGCGATGTGTCGCCGTCTTATTAATACCACATGTTAATCAAGCTCAAATCATGCTTTGCTTTGCGTTAAAAAATTTTCAATCATATCACGATATCTCTCCCCATTGACAGTTACCGTTATGCCGTTTTCAGTTTCAAAGAAGTAAGGTCCAATGATTTCTCCTTACCAAATTGCACACCAGACTGTCACTTTTAATGGATGTAAAGATGACTGATGAATAATTTGAGGGTTTTCCATTGCTCAGAACCGACTATTCTCTTTATTTACATATCCATTCAAATGAAAATCTGCCTCGTCACTCATTATGATATTTCCATGAAAATCGGGGTTATCATGGGCGAGCTGTAACATCCTATTGGCATATGTACGGCGGCGTAAATGGTCTTGTGGAAGAAGCTCTTGCGTCAATTGAATCTTAAATGGAAATAAATGCAAATCCTTGCGCAATATTGCGGCCAAAGTTGTTCTTTGAAGACCAAACTCCTGAGCACGGCGTCGAATTGAGCTTGATGGATTGTTTTGAACACTTTCTTGAGCAGCAGTAATGTTTTCAGTCGATCATGCAGTACGTTCTGGTCTATGCTTGGCCCTATCAGCTACAGACCCTCTTTCTTCGAAATCATTCACTATACGATAAATAGTGTGTCTTGTGGGCACGTTGTTTCTCCCAAACTTTTCACGTAATTTTTTCATCGTTACAGTAATCGATGATTGATTTTGATAAAATGTTTTAACGATTAAAACACGTTGGTTCATCGAATATTTTTCCATAATAAATCTGCCACGTCTCTAATTCACGACTGCCAAGTGTGAACTGTCAAGACTAATGTTTACCAAAATGGCGCCAAAACAAAATAGTGTACCTTCCCGACGGACACCCTGTACATATTTTAGCTTATGAAACGCTTTGCTAGGATTGCATTTGAAATTATTCAATTCAAAAACACAAAATGTTGTTGAAAGCCTGGTGTCGTAGATTTGAAAACAAACTATTCTTTGCCAAAAAACGAAACCACATAAGGTATCAGTTCTGATTAAGATTAAGACACAGAAATATCATATAACTATAGTTTTATTTGAATCTGTTTTAAGATGTCTGGAGAGGGAACTGAATCACATCCGTTTAATCCAAAAAAACTAACAAATGCATGAAGTGAATGGTTGTTTCGAATATTAACCAGAAATCATAAACAAATTTCGTATAACTTTGAATTAATTTACTATACATATTAAAATTGAAACAAAACTGAACTTTCGTGAAGGTCCCTACTTTTGAATAGTAGCGATTTCCCATACTAAGAATATTTTAAAAAATTATTAAGTTTTACGCTGATTTCTAACATCTTAAGCGTCCTTTGCATAGGTAATGTTTTTTAAACAGGCATATTAATAAAGATATAAGATTTGTGAATGGCTCGGAGTGAATTAATGTTACACCTGAATCAGCGTTTTCAATTTGGTTTTTTCCCGATAGAGTTAGTTTTTCTTCAACCTATTTAGCAGGCAAAAGTTGGATTAAGCTTTAAGCTTCGTTCTGGTTTTTTCAACGATGTGATTACGAAAAGATTTTGCGGCGTTGAAAAATGGCTCTACAGAGGAGTTAAATTATCTCGGATTCAACACCCATCGGAGATTTTTTTATTTTGCTATGAAATAGCTTGAAGAATTTTTCACGAAGTAGAAAAGTAAAAGTTATCCAAACATGAACTTGAAACGTTGAAAATTTTGTGTACAAAAGTTATTATTTGAAAACCTTCATGCCAGCTGTGATTGGATTTTTATATCTAACAAAACAAGTAATACTAAAACCTAATTGGTGTAGATAACTTAATTAAATAATCGGGGTTTTTTTAAATTTGTTGTACTACGTTCTTCCATATGAAGTAAAAATGAATGAAAATTTGATAAACCCGGTAATAAACCAGCAATATTTCTGATTTATATTTTAAAGTAAAATCGGAATTTCAATTCAGGTTAGGTTAGCATTTTAATAGATTTCAGCCCTAGAGATAATTTTAAATGCATACACAATCGAATCGTTTGATGAAATATATTCATCAGTTTTTATTGCTGTGCTAAGAAAATATATCCTTTTCACTGCCGGATTGTTTACGTATGCATAGAAGGAAATTGATCTAATGTTAATGTTTATATTAGAATCGTAAAATAGCCAAACAACTTGTGAAAAATTTTAACATTTCCGTTGGTAAAATTTCATACTGTGTAAAAAAGGACGAAATAATATCAACTCGTCGGCATTAAAATCACAATTTTTGTAGATGTTTGTAACAATTTAGATAAGTTCGGTTTGGCAAAAAATATTCAAGTCAACGACGCATTTTCGCTACTACACAATATTACTATTTGTTCTGATAGGTGGTAAATATTCCACATAGGTACACATTTTATTGTTTAAAACCAATCAGAGTATAATTGTTACTATTTTTCTGTCTTAAAAATATGATTTTACAAAACATTAAAATGTTATTCGGATCCTTAAATATATTGAAAAGATCTCATACAGCCTTGGCCATATCGGTTAAGCGTTCTAATAGTAAATAATAATGTTTGCGATTCTATCCCAAGCTAATTCAATCTAATGGCAAAAAAAGAAAGAGAATAGTGTTGACTGGGTGAAGATTGCACTTTTTTGTAGATTATTAATTCCTAAATCGAATTGAATTTTAAATATATATCATGTACCGTAAGAACTTTCAGTATGAATGTAGATCTCATGTGCTAAGTTTTAAATTATAAAACGTAATAAAAATTGATATAATCAGCTGTATTTCTGGATTTTTTTAAGCTTAATTTAGCTGTTATCACGAAAGTTTTGGCTATTTTTGTTAGCAAGTTCTGGCAACCCCGCAACTGATGACCATGCGGTTTTTTATTGATATTTCGATAAGTCTTCTAATGAGAACCATCTTAACAAAAATGCTGTACCAACGCGTATAATTAAAAAGGCATTTTTTTCTGAGGATTATCTCAATGGCATACAATATCTCCAATTGTTGCAAACATTAGTATTCTCTTCAGAAAATTATCTTTAAATTATCTTTACAGAATCTCCGAAAACAACCCGCTCCTTTCCTTCCAACTTATTACTGCGTTTTTATTTCCTGTTATATTCCGCGTGAAACAAATTCAATTTCAAGACAAATCTTCCTTGCAGCAAACTACATTGGTCAGTTAGGCAAATAACAGATTTGTGGCCAAACTTCTCAGTCATTTTTCAATTTTCACCTTCCTTGCCGTACTGTCATGTCACATCATATACTTTCGGGCCGAGTTAAGAGAACAAAATTTCTCGTTTCCATCCAAATCCCTAAAATTCTAGTTCTTAGTGACGACAAAAAGCAGAGCATATGTATTGCACTAAAACGAAACGTGTTCTATCAAGGAAAAACATGCTGTCATTAAAATTTATTCATACACATTGCAATTCATCCATGTGAGCCATCAGGTCCTTCTCTTGTAGCCCAAAGTATAGAAAAATGCAATTTTCTAATATCCGATGGAAGAAAAAGTTTCCACAGTGCAAAATATTTCTACGAAGGAGATACATGTTAAAACGGAAACGAAAAAGTGGAGGCTAGTTGGATAACCAGGATTCACAGAACTTAATTTCCACAAATACGAGAATGTATGTGAAAAAAATGTGTACTCGTACGTATGGTGAACATCACTCAACTCATGTTATGTTTGTTGTTTGATATTTACCAACGAGCATTTAGAAAATGGAATTGAACATGACTTAAAAGGAGCTTTGGTCTATCTAGCAATCAGTTTACGTTTCCTATTACTGTAGTCTGAAAGTGTTGAAATGCGAAAATTGGTTAGGAAAACTTAAAAAATATGTTACATATTTTCCAATCTAAATTGTTTCAACGGAGACTGCATTAAGGGAATAATACCCTTAAGACAAAACTGAACATTAGTATGGAAGGTAGAAAGAAAAATGAAAAGGTTCAAGATAAGTTTAGCCATTTTATCAGATAATTTTTGTTAAAACTCTTTTCTCATAAGTTTGCTTGATTTCTTGTTTCTCTGATTCTTTGTATTGTTTAATTATTGGCGAGCGTTTGATTATTTAGTTATTTGATTATATGTCATTGATTAATATACCTATATTATTACAATCATTGAGCTGCATTTTGGTGGTCTCTCCTTCCACATGAAATATCGTCATGCCAATATAGTTAATGAATTCCAATTGCACTTACCACTCCCACTGAAAAGTAGTTATTGATGATATTGTACGGCACAACACAGTCCTTTTCCACTGCCTGACTTTTAAAGAGTTTTTGTTGTTGTGGAATGTTGAATGTTTTCGTTTCTGTACCCGTCGGCGTTGGTGTAGTGGCGCCCGGCGTCTGAGTGGGTGACGGAATTCCAGGTAAGGTTATGGGCCTTATTGGCGCTGGTGATGTTGGTGTTGCAGCTGCTGATGTTGCGGGTATATTTTCACATTCTGTAACAACAAATGCCTCATTTTTATTACCATTAGCAGATATTGTCTTTTGGACTGATTGGTGGCCATGTTTTGTTGATAAATTGGCGATGGTGGTTTCCGAAGACAAATTGCCATTTATGCTCATTGATTTGTGATCATAGCAATGTCTGCTATCAACAATGTCGTCATCTACGTCGTGGTTATGATCATTGTCAATGCCAACATTATCGTAGTCATTGTCGCCAGCTCCAGCAGCAAGACAAGCATCATTTGTTAAATTGCTCTTCTCCGGTGGTAGTGAAGTTGATATATTCGTCGACTCTCTGGCCATCCGTTGCAGCAGTTGCTGTTGGTGTTGACGTTGCACTGTTGATGCCGCACTGCTACAGGACGTTGTGGGGCTACTGCAGTTACTGGTCATGGTATCCTGGCGAGAGTTCTGTTGTAAACGCTTCATTTCGAATGTAGACATTGATATGCTCTTGGTAGTCTTGCATGTGGTTGTCGTACATCTTGTGTTCTCATACAGCTGCATCGACGTGTCGTCGTCAACAGGGATATCAATGGCAGCAACAGCTGCGTACGAGGATTGCGTAGGCGTTTTACCGTCTGGAATGCAGGTAGTTGCTATAGAGGTCTGACTGTAACGATAGATGTCTGTGTTACAACTACTGCTGCGATGAACATCTTCGTATTTCTCGACAAAAGACTTGTCGACCACAACGCTTTGTGACAATTCAAAGACTTTCTGCATGTTTGAATGAAGAGTAACCTGGAAAAAATCAATCAATGAATACGATTATGAAAGGCATTATTGGTGCGATGTCTAACTGAATTATGAAACGAAATTGGATTTTTGATGGTGATGGTGATGGTCACAAAAGAGTTACCACTGATGATTATGGTTAAATGACCAAATTGCAGGTCGCGCGCAGTTGGATATTCCTCTGCACGGGCGGTCAGACTTTTGAATACATTCCACAAATATACTCGTATATAGAATAAGTGGATAGTCGTACCAAAACTTGTATATTTTCTCTAGGTGCTGCAGTATCGTGGACAATGCACTGGTTCACCGTAAGCTGCGTAAGCACCGTAACGTGAGAGGACATGGTTAAAATATTCTCTTGTTACACATAAAATATCGGCTTAGCCCGTATCGTATTTTTCAATAACCAAATAATTTTCGAGTTTTGTTCAGGTCTTAGTTCTTGAGCTTGAAAAAAGACAGAAAATTATTTGAATATATAGGGTGATTTTTTAAGATTTAAGTTTTTCAAGATGGCAGCACTGGTTGGTAATGGCGTCCAAACGTCATCTGTCAAAGTGAAAAGTGTACAGTATACTCTGCCATTTCATCATGGGAAGACTAACAAACGAGCAACGATTGCAAATCGTTGAAATTTATTACCAAAATTCGTGCTCTGTGACAAATGTGCATCGTTTGATACGACCATTTTATGGTCGTCATAATCGGCTTGCTGAATTAACAATTCGTGCTGTTATCTCCAAATTTCGCACCAAATTTACTTTGTTGGACATAAAACTATCGACTCGCATATGTAGAGTACCAAAGAAAACATTACAGCCGTAGCGACCAGTGGTAATGACGATCGTAAAATGTCAATTCGTCGTCGTTCTCAGCGATTGGGCATGTTATACTCAACCACAAGGAAAATTTTACACGTCGATTTGGGTTTGAAAGCCTATAAAATTCAACTCACGCAAGAATTGACCTACCATAACGTTTAATTTTAGGTGAATGGGTCTTACAAAAGCTCAATGAAAATCCGCTGTTTTATCGAAAAATTGTGTTCAGCGATAAGACTCAATGGCGAACGATATCGAGCCATTATTTCCCGATTTTTTTGGCCCAATTGGCTGAGTTGAACTTGGTTAACATGTGGTTTCATCAGGACGGTGCAACATACCACATTGCTCGTGAAACAGTGAATATGTTGGGGGATGAAGTTGGTGAGCAGCTTATCTCTCGATTTGACCCTGTGAGTTGGCCCCAAGACCTTGCGATTTAACGCCTCTTGATTATTTCTTGTGGGGTTATGTCAAGTCGTTAGTCTGTGTGGACAAGCCGAACACTATTGAAGCCTTACGGGATAACATAACACGCGTTATTCGTGGAATACAGGCCGAAATAATTGAAAAAGTGACGAAAAATTGGACCTTTCGAATGGACATTTTGAAACGGAGCCGACAACCTTTACGGAGGACAACCTTTACATGAAATTATCTTTTCTTTTTTTTTTGAATTCTGGATTTATTACAATCTGTGCTTGGACATTCAGTAATATTTAGATTAGCCTACATACTACTTATATACAAAAATTTTATTTTTATTCGGGAACACTTCCTTGAGTGTCCCTACTGCTATATTCGTCCTGAGTAGCCAGGTCTTGTGTGGTTCTCCTCCTTAGTCTGGTAAATAATGGTGTTTCGTTCATCAGATTGGACGCCAGCTGATTCGGATGTTGTTGAATACGATTCATGTATCTAGTGGAGTATTTTTGGACTTCTTCCTTAATGAAGGTTGTTTTCAATTCTCTATACAATTGTTTGTTCGAGAAGTATCTGGGTGCACCGGTAATGGTTCGCAGTACTTTGGATTGAAAGCGTTGCAATATTTCAAGGCTGGGGTTTGCTGCAGTCCCCCATAACTGGATTCCATATATCCATACGGGCTTTAAGACGCATTTATAGATTTTTAATTTGTTATCTAGGGATAATTTGGATTTGCTATTCAAAAGCCAATTTAAGGGTCTTAGTTTGAGCCCCATGGCCAGTCTTTTTGTAAATATATGCTTTCTCCAAGTCAGTGTTCTGTCCAAATAAATGCCTAGATACTTTGCATCATTTGCTTGAGGTATTTCAACATTATTAATAGACACGGGAGGACAACATCCTCTCCGAAGTGTAAACGTTACCTGAATCGATTTCGTTTCGTTTGCTTTTATTCTCCATTTCTGCAGCCATTCTGTTATGTATCGAGATGTTTTTGCAATTTTCTAGATGCTTGATTCGGGTTGACGTCAGTGGCAAGAACAGCTGTATCGTCTGCAAACGTTCCGAGAAGATTCCCTTCTTCTGTGGGTAGATCCGAAGCGAAAATCAAATATAAGGTAGGACCAATAATGCTGCCCTGAGGTACTCCCGCATGCGATTTAAGCATGTCCGACATATCTTCTTTAAAAATTAGATGGCAAAGACCACTTTATGGATTCCAATAAAAATTTTTAATATATGATGTAAATTTGAGTGTTTTATTCGATTAAAAAAAGACACGATTAAAAAATCAACAAAATCAACAATCAATCACAATCAACAAAACAACAGGTCAAAGAACAGAACATCATTTATTGTCTTTAATTGTGGAGTGTACGAATTAGGATGGTCCTCCTAGTAGCTAATAATATTCTATATGGTGGGAGTGGAAAGAGACTGCTTGAAAATAAGGGACAAAACTTAGGGTGTTGTTTCCTTATCCTATTGATTCAGTTTTGCTTTCTGTGAGAATTGTCATGGACAAAAACGTCCCCTTACTTTATAAAATACACGGAATAATTTGTTTTTCCCGTGAAAAATCAAATTTTTTATATTTAAAACACGCGCACGGTTGGTGCTGTGCCTTATTGATAAACACAAATTATAAAGCTTGTTCCAAATACCTATTAGTTGTTCCGTATATTTCTTCGACTGTCGCATAATGAATGTAAAAGTACTAGAAAAAATAGTAAAAAATTCACATTTTCCTAGATTTGGTTTTAGTTCTAATATTGGTCAGGTTCATCCTATTGGATCATTACTACCCATTTATGACCACTGCAGTTCATAGTTTCTTGGACGTGTCAAAAACTGCAGAAATTTAAATGTGTTGTTTAAATTTTCTAATATTCTAATATATATTTTAGAATATTTTTGAAAATACTGTTACATTATTACTCAGCTCATCTAGCGTAATGGATCTAATTTCTAGAGAATATTATTATTCTTATATAATATATACTAATCTAACAAAAGTATTATAAAATCTGTACATATACTGCACCTATTCTAATTTCCCTCATTGTGCACTAAACTACATTGTATCTTAACTCCCAGCATCTTAACCCCTGATACATTTACTTCACAACATCAACTGTTGTTGTTTTGCTTGAAACAAAGAAAAGCATTGGTGAAGTCAATGCATGCTTGCGTCGCTGCTCATGCTGTTGCTGATTTGAAGCTGGCTTTACATATACAAAAGAAGATAAACTTCACTCAAATCAGCAACATTTGTAGTTTAGTGAAATTTCAGCAATTTCAAATGAATCTCTTTTTTTCGGGGTCTTTGAGCGGTCAAAACTTGCTAAGTATTTCAATAATAGTATTGTAATATTGAAATAGAAAGTTCATGTTTTTATCAATATTATATACAGAAACATTTGGGTTTGTTCTACCGGGGAAAGTATACCTTATTCATAAACAAATACATTTTCCAATAATGATTAAAAAATAAATAAATATATTTGTTTTTTATTCGCGAAGAAAAGTTTATCTGTACAACATTATTTAATCAAGATCCAATATGAATGAAAGTTGATTTTATGGAATTGAGAAGCTCAATCAAGGCAATTTTTTTGTAATTGAAAGTTCGAATTAAAAATGTTCTTGTACAGGGAGATCTCTGTTAAAAATACAGACACTTGGATAGCCAACTGATTCATACAATGAGTGAAACCACATCTAATGATGCATGGAATAAGCTGAAAACCCATATTGAGTTCTCAGTTGTATTTAATGCGAGAAATATGCCGTCTGCAGTTATGTGAAGGTGAAAATATAGAAATTCATATCGAT
This sequence comes from Philornis downsi, assembly GCA_019455685.1. Taxonomy (NCBI): domain Eukaryota; kingdom Metazoa; phylum Arthropoda; class Insecta; order Diptera; family Muscidae; genus Philornis; species Philornis downsi. The sequence goes on along the minus strand of JAHXMU010000450.1, from coordinate 1,245,319 downwards.
GACATGATGAACTTACGTGATGTTGGTGGTCAAGACTCTTCTGTAGATTGGCAAATGTCAATGCTTTTGAGTATTCTACCATCTAATTATGACAGTTTAATTATCGTTTTGGAGGTAAGGCCAGCTAAAAGTTTGACTATATCTGTGGTGAAAATCGAACTGATGGAAGAATGCAAAAAGAAGGCTTTTCCTGAGAATTCAATTGGAATTCATTAATCCAAAGTCCGCCTACGTATTTAGAAAAGAACATGCCGATACAAATGCCGAGTATACTTTAATTTCTTCCTATACTATACATGAATAAGGATTCTGACTGTTGTCATATTGCCAGTGATAAGAATTTGTTTAGTGAAATCGATTACAATGCCAACGGCCAAACTATAATCATAGCGAATGGAAAGTAAATAAATAACACTTTCAGTAAATAAATAACGCTTCCGATGACAGGTATTTAACAGCTGACCCAGCCAGACCGGCGGTTTTGAAACTACAAAATGGATAGCCCTTTATGATTTAGAATATAAGTTTTGAAAAATACGTTGTGCAAGAAAATAAGCAACATCATTTACAATAAAAACGATCTTTTATCACAACCGACCGTGGCCCGATGGATAGTACACGTGACTGTCGCTCGCCTGGTCCCGGGTTCAACTCCACATACGGCGGTCACCTCTATGTGTCAGGTGAACATTTCAAACTGTGACGTTAGGAATCGTCTCGTTGAGCGGATTTGTTTTGTTTTATTTCCACCATTGAATGAATTTTTTTCTGTATGAATCAGCATTGTATAATACTTTTGATTAATTACATCTTAATAATTGGCAAATTTATAGGAAAGCTAACAAAGTTCAATAAATCTGTTAATCAATTGCATAAGTATTTAATTAATTAATAAAATTAAACAATGGATCAACAAGAAGGTAATTGTCATTCGTCACTGTTGTTTGAACTCAATTTCTTTTGCGTATCTTTTCAAAGACGTTCTGACCATAACATGCACATACACTTCAATTTGCGGCACTTACTAACGTACCTACCTTGGGCTTGGGTATCTCTTCGTACACCGGATTGTTTGTCACTTCAATGCTCCATCGGTCCAGCATGAGCACATTCGAACGCTTTATTTTGTCCATTAGTTTGGGTATATTTTCGCCTTCATAGCCACCACCCCAACGTAGGCAACGGGCCAAATCATTGCCCGTACCAAGTGGTATCACGCCAATTGCAGGCTGAGTGGCAAATTCTATAGAGTCTAAAACGACAGAAAACAATGATAGAGACTCTATTGCATCCAGTACATAAAAGGTATTCAAACGCTCGACTACACTTAATGGCGAACAAATGAAATTCTACTAAAGAAGACAAAGTGTTGCGTATTCGAAACACTTACCCATGGCTTCCAGGACCCAGCCGACAGTGCCGTCGCCACCACAACAAATTACTTTGAAATTAGGCAGATCCTTAAAGAGCGTCAGACCTGTTGGTGAAAAAGGTTGCAAATAAGATGAACATGAATGAAAATAATGTGGAAGGGAAAGAAAAAAAAATGTTGAAATATTCATAAATCAATGCCAATAAAGGCAGGACAAGAAGTAGCAAAATACGGTCACTTTCTATGCAATGAACAAAAAGAGAAAAATGATGTTAATGAGGTGAAAATTAATGGAAACATATTTGCTCGTTATAAATCATATCGGTAGCTCCATTGGAGGAATGATACATGGTTACATGGGAGTCAATTATATCTCAACCTGATTTTATGAGCATCTTCGAATAATTACGTATGTGGCAGAGCTGGAGGACGTGTAGAGTAAACAATATTGTAGACAATAATTACTAACCGCCAGGATAAAGATTAAGTCAAAAAAACCTTGAATATTGCTTTCGCCCAATTTTCCGCTATACAATTTTGTCAAATATAAATATAGAGTGCGATTTTTTTAAGTAATATAACTGTGAGTTGAGGCATGTATGATTTTCAGTATATACGAGTGGTTGGTAACAAATTGCTATGATGATTCTTATAATGGAAATGTTGCAAAGTTCGAAAATCTCTTAATTTCGCATATTGTGAAAGATTATGGCTTCCATTAATTATTTAATTGATGATTCAACAATGATATAGCAACTTTGTTATATTTTCCTTAGTTTTCAAGATATAATGAAACGAAATTTGGAAAAAACATATCGGACTACATTTGATATTCATTTTCGGTCATCCTGGTTATAGAACTAAACATTAAAAGTTATGTCTTATGATATTACCTGAGTAAATAAATGCAAATTAGATCATTCAAGTGTGCGTACCAGGTATCGCTGGATCATTCTTTTACTCGTTGCCTATAAGGTCCTGTCGAAAGGACCGTTTTGATTGACTCTAATAGTGGAGCCAGTAGACAGATCTGCTTGATCTGAAACTCATCATTGCATTATATACTGGAGGGGATTAAAGAAAAGCAGAATGACAACTATAATATAAGGTTAACCATTTAGTGGTTTGACAAGGTCGTCAACTGGTAAATACCTGTCATCTGAAGTATTATTTATTAAGTGAAAGTTTTGCATTTTGAATATGGATCGTTTAATAACCAAAGAACGCGTAAAAATAGTTCAAACTTACTACAAAAATGGTGATTCAAACGTGAGCACTGCTGAAAATATTGATTCTGTTAATGAAAATGTGGCGAATAATTTGAATTTCAGTTCAGAGCGCTATGACCGTATGATAACCGACTTTTTTGGCATGCGATTGAATGCAATTATATGTACACTGAACAATATGTGAGTTCAACACGGCGGTGCCAGGAGTTACACAACACGACCGATTTTGGCTTTATTGTATGAGAAATTTCCAGAAAGCGTATTTTCACGTTATGACGTCATGAATTGTCCATCAAGATTAAGCGGTTTGACGTCGTTATGCTTTTTTTTTTGTGAGGCTATATTGAAGATATTGTTTACGCGGATAATCCCCAAACGTTGGAGCATTTGAAAATAAACTTTAAACTTTTATCGCCGAGATACTGCCCAAAAGGATCCACTGCTGCAACCAATCCAGAGGTAGTCAATTATATGACGTTGTTTTTCGCACATAATTGCAAAGTCCAAGCATTATAATAAAATAAAAGTTTCATCGAAATCATAGCTTTATAGGTTTATTTAACTTTACTTTGAAACCAGAAAATTAATAACCCTGTATTTTCGTCTACACTATAAAATTGCTTATCACAGCCCGATTTAACGGAGAATTATTTGAAATCATAATTGAGTTTGCTGCTTCCGCAAAATTGATATGCCTTTGTCGGAACATTCGAAGCGAATTCTTTGCCGTTTCGCATCAAATGATTCCTTAGACATAGCTACTTGAGACTTTGATAAATTTACACTTGGTCAAATATCTACGTTAGAATAAATCCTGAAGAAAAGCCAGGAATTATAGTTGGACACGCGTTATCTTTTCGTCGACTATAAAGCTGTTTTCGACAATCGGATATGGCATCAATAGAACAAAATCACAAAAAGAATTTGCCTTTGTTGAATGACACCGAACGACAGGAAGTCTTTCAGCCCAAACGAGTATTCGACATGGTGGCAGGTGGCAGATTTCTTGGAATGATATTGGAGATGGGTAGCGCCATCTTTAAAAAGACGATGTGTAAATTGCGGATGCTGGTAATATACATATCGTCGGTCAAATATTGGCTACAGAAGTGCGTTTACGGGTAGCTGAGGACAAAATGAAGTTATCTCTTTCAACGAACAAAGAGTCTATCCGTTTGGGATGCTGTAACTTTGGAGGGGCGGATGATTTTTATCTATTTCAGTAATATGAATGATGCCAACCTACAGTTTGGAAGAAGGATATCGTTCGCAAACAGAATCTACTAAAGATAAATCAAGAAATTTAATGACTAAGCCTTATCTTATCTAACAAAATTCCAGCTGTGTCAAATATTAGACATGCTTGTCTTGCTTTACACCGAAGAATTCTATGTAATACCACAAGCGGATGAATTTGACCTACGAGAATTTAAGTGAAAAATGCACCCCAAAATTTATGACCCAATTAACATTAAAGGGGAGTACCGGTATACAAAAAATGAGAAGCTGCTAGCTATCTCTTCGTTCCATGGCCAAATATCCAGGTCTAAACAATGATACTAATTCTGATTAAAATTATGTCTAAAACTTTATCCGAAGAAAAAAAGCTATGTATTGGGTCAGCTGGAAAGTATTTTTTTTTTATTTGTTGATAATATATTCGAAACTTTTAATTCAAATGCATAATTTTAATCTAACATGAGGTGGATGTGGAATCATTTGCCATACGAGCTCTAATATTTTTTGCCGATCTCACTGCACAGGGCGCAAAAGTATATCAACAAATCGACATTGAAAATATTTTAAACAATACATTGTTATCTTACGCATGTAAAAAATTCCATAGAAACCATTCGACATTTCAACAAAACTCAGCAACATCCCATAAAACCCGCAAACCACAACGTTTTTAGCAAGAAAAAGTCAATTTCTTCCTGGACTTAAACCCAATAGATTTTTCCACATTTTCCATTCTGGAGGGTAAAGTATCAACTAAAAAAGTATAAGGAGGTCAAGGCTTTAAAGACTGTTCTTCGCTGAGAATAGCGCATAATACCATCCGGGGAGGTGCGGCTTGTGTAGCCTTCATGGACAGACTCGGTGTTGTTATGGTCAGACTCGGTGCAAAGGTGGTTGCATCGAACAGTAACATATTTTTCTTAAAATTTGAAATGTTTTTATGACATACTGAAATTTAAAAAAAAGAATCGAGCAAAATTGACAAAATTATATCATTTTTGATTGGTAACACTTTGAGAACCTACCCCTGTAGAACTATTATGATAATTTAGCCACTTCCACAAATGTGAGTATTTATTTTTATATATGTATACTAAGCAAGTAAACTTAAGGAAAAAGTTTTGTAATATCTTTTGTATTTAGGGATATTAATTTCTTCTTGATAGATAATTTTGCTGCAGCAAATATAGAACTGTAGAAGAAAAGTTATTTAATTTCGCTACTTCGTTGCATATATGATAAATTACCTTAATATTGATCATATGTCAAGTAGATGTATGTACGTGTGTATATCGTATGTTGTGTGTGAATTGCATAAATAAAATATGCATGCTAATTTGTTCCCTCTCCTCTGTATCCCCCTTTACTTTCCAAACTTACAAACAAACATAACACCGTTTCCTGTGTAGACAAATGGGAGTGTTCACGTGTGTGAGTGAGTGCCTAACAAAACTTTTAGTTAAAATGTTTCTCTAAAAGAAATTGAAAGAAAGCTATATAAACACAACTCTTCTTCTTCTTCTGCGCACCTACAAGAAGATGAAATCAAATTTAAAATGAAGATTTATTTATTTCTTTGCTTCATCTATAATGGTTTAAGCCGTCGCTCAAGTGTCTCGGCAGCGATGATATGTTGCAAATCCCCCTTGAAACTTACCTTCTTTGGGTCCTCCCTTTGATAGGTCATAGACTTGACGTGGATTTAGCATGTATTGGAATTTGCGCAGAATTCGGTCACCTTGTCTGCCGCCGCTTTTGGGATTCACAAATACCAATAAAGGACAACTGTCTGCATTCGGTGGCGTCATTTGGAAATGTGTTGCCTGATGATGTTGGTTTTGTTGTTGTTGTTGATTTTGGTGTTGATGGTGTTGCAGAGATGTAGAAGATTTCTATTTAGTGTAAAATTCATTTGCCAAAGGACATTCGGACATACACATACAAGCGTAAGCATATATATATATATATATATATATATATATGTACAGGTTAATAGTAGCACACAATGGGATTAAATCAGTGTTATGCAAATGGGGCGGGAAGACAAGAAAAGGAATTTGTCATTTTAGTTACACAAATTACATTAGATGATGCTGTAATGTAATGATTCATTGCAAAAGTATTATACAATTTATATGTTTTACACAAATTGTGATTGGGCCTAGAAAGGATAAAGAGGAGATGACGTTAATGAAGGACCCATAACCAAGAAAACGACATGAGAATTAAATTTTTTACTTCGGTGGTTAATGAGTTAACTACAATGTGCTACAAGGACTATGTAACAGGCTGGGGCTAAGTGGTACGCTAACGAGTTACATCATAAGTCTTATACGTAATAAATATGGTTTCCATTCGATTCCCTCCGATGTTCACAATTTTTAGGTTATGTAATTGTTGAATGAATTACAGAAAAACTGCGATAGTTGGATTCATTTCGATTCAAATTGTAATATCTCAACATTTTGAGATATAGTTTGTTAAGTGTGGGTGTGTGATATTACATATATATTTAACACCGTGGATACCACGTTGGTACTTGACTGGTATAATTTTAAGGGTTATGAAAAAATAATAAAAAAAAGCAAAAATACGTGGCAGTTTTTTAAATTAAGAAATATTTTTTAAAGTTTTTTTTTTTAATTTTTCCAGTTTTACTTATTGTGACCGACATGCGACCATCGTTCAATCCTGCAAGCACCCAACTGTCATTATTTAAGCAGCTTTCACCCCGATGTGTCTAATAAAAACTTCAAGTTTGGTGACGGTTGAAATCGTCCTTAAACTGTACGTCAATTTGTGTCAATCTAAAAATAGAAGCGAGAAGCTCTCGCATATCTCACTTATGGGATACAATAGAATTTGTTTTCAAATTTCAAAATAACGTCTTTATAGCTTCAAGGAAAGTGAATGTTATAACGTATTTTTATATCCGCTGTCACGGGACGAAAAGCTTCTTATTTTATTTGTAACAAATAGCAATACATATGTAACAATAAATCAGGCAATCAGGCAATGCTGCTTGATTATTAACAGGTTGAAAACCCTGCTCCATGGGGAAAAAACTTGGCCATACAAAAGCAAAACCACCTCTAGCAAAATGGATGACTTTCCAAAAATGTTACTATTTATTCGTTAATTAATGGTAGCGTAGAAACGCTGCGAAGAAATATCTCTTCTCATACAATTTTTTTTGATACCGGCTTAACTGTGAACAAGGTTAGCAAAAGGTCCGTCATGTTAAAATCTGTGAAGAGATAATTTCGCAATTTAAAAATCGTTAATGCGGGAGGTAACTTGCGGTCTGGTAATAAACGACCAATAAACCGAATATCGTACCAAATGTGAAGGAAAATCTAAATCGAAACAAGGTTATGATGACAGCCGACTTTGGCAGTTTCACAAATTGCAGTTTCAACGATTTTAACGAGTTGTATGCGAAAAGCTATCATGGATAGGCGAATGTTTGATTTTGCGCTTCAATTGCCCCTTTGTGAGTTTTTTTTTTTTTTTTTAACAAAAGTTCGACTAATAACGCCTGAATTAGCATCCTGTGCTTTCTGGCTATTTGCTAAACTGAAAATGTCGGTTCGAGAAATTCGTTTTGAATCCGTTGCAGGTCATACGACATGCTCCGAGTACATAACTTGCTTTCAGAAATTGTAAAAACACCGAAATGAATATATTTTGTCTTGAGTGAATATTTTGAAAGAGATGAAATGGATTTGGATCAATAAATAAAGATAAAGTATTAAAACTGGTATTATTTTTTGGACACAGTAATATTCTAGTTGAATGTAAGGTGTAGCAAAAATAAATCCATTATCTCTGCATGACATTGACGTCTTTACTTAGCATCTGTTACTATTTTGAAGATAATTCCATCATGCCTCCTTTAAAGAAGACCTCGTTCATATTGGAAAAAACAGGGATACTCAATTTTTACTAACTTCTCTTGAGGAGAAGTTTTCAAAAGCGAAATCATTCACTGTTGACAGTAACAGGTAGTGATCACATGGCGACAGATACTGGCTATAAAGAGGAAGAACCTCCTAACCCAGTTTCCGTAGTTTCTGGCGAGTCACTATCGATGGGTGGCTCATGGAATTGTTCTGATGGAACACAATTCCTCACCTATTGACTAGAGCTAGCCATTTCTGGGCGGTTGCTCACTTCAAGCGGCCCAATTGTTGACAGCCTAGGTGGGAATTAAAAGTTCGACAGTAGCAGAGTCCATGGGGGTTTAACATGAGTCTCGCCATGAAGGCCTTACTCACGGTATGCTTATCACACTGGCAATATTACAATGTCGGCTCACTGCAATTCGGCCACTATCGCTTGACGCTATTGAAAGTGATCCTTTCTCCATCATCATTCGCTTCAGAAATAAATCGACTTTGTTATGATTCAACAGCGATACGGCAGCATACGGAAGTTCAGTCTATAAAGCTTTTTGTGTTAATTTGTGTGGTACCCATAAAACGAGATTCTTTTTGTATCCAGGCTTATTTAATTGGTTTCCAATGGTTTTTTTTGGCACTGTTTAGCTCCTAGGTAATCGAAACAGTGCTTACATAATGATTGGATTTGACGATTTCTATTATTTTATCGACAACCGCCTTCCAGAGCGTAATGCATTAAAAAAATTATCGGAACGGAATCAACGAAACGAAAGGCATAATAATCTTTTGCAGTATCTGGACCATAATAATGTTATTGGAAACATGGCTTGCGTTTTAACTTTTTGTCGGAAAATATCTGTAAAATATGGTATATTTTCTCCATACTGATATGCATTTTTTGACACGCGCTCAAACAACTCTGAGTCAAGCAGTCACAAAACTGCCTGAGTGGCTTTTTGGGTACAAAATCTTGTTCTCTTAACGCCATCTAGCGCCAACTCGATCACACTTGTACAACACACGATGGAGATTTCCGATACCATCTATTTGAATAATAATGGATTTCTTTTTACTATACATTATATATTTACCAAAAACATAGAAGTTCTGTTTTATTTTAACTAAATCAAAATCGCAAATGCCTAATTTAAAGACGATTATATTTTTGAAGCCAAAGAAATTTGGAAATTTCAGGTTTTTCATAAAAATAAATAAATAAAAGCCTCATATGCGATTGAAAATGTGAGCGTTTTGCTACTTGAAACAAAATTTGTTGCATTATTTTAGATTAATTGGATTTACGGCCAATCGTACATCATTTTATGAAGTGTTTTAATACAAAGCGATCCCCATTTATTTTTGTATAAACAATTTTACAATGTTTACTTTGTTCTATATTAAAAAAAAATGCTTAGCGATTACTTTCTTCTGACCTTCTCTAATGACATATGTACTCTTTTAGTTACATTACAAACTTATTCTTAAAAAATAGTGTTTTTTTTTGTAAATAATTGGAGTTCAGTTTTCCCTATAACTGTATGTTCGAAACTTCCCTTCAGTTATAAGTCTACCTTTTTTCGTTATAACTGTAAAATTTGTGTCGTTTTAATTTGAAATTCATTAGCCTTTTCAAATGTTTCAAATTTTTTATATTATAAACTTGTTCATTATATACTTGTTCGGGTCCTTCTCTTATTATTGATTCCGTAGCACACTCAATATAATGCAGGGTTTTCGTCTAACTAAATTGCGTTGTAGAAATGAATTTTGTGTTTGCAATTTATAATGAATGAATGAATTTGAAACTAAGTGACGAACAATCAAATTTCTACTTTACCTTATTTGCCTGATTAACGGAACGCTGGCGATCCAAAACGGCCGGACAAATGGCTGTCGGTGGTACAATCAGTTCAGCAAATTCTCCCAAACTGCACTCCTTCTTTACGGATGAGACACAACGATTGTGTAGCTGTAATTAATTAAACACAACATGAATGGGCGTGAATAGTTAACAAATGGACTTCAACTGGGAATAGAATGGTAAATTTCTTTTGAAACAGCGTTTTTGTTTAACTCATTTTAGAGAGGCAATTCGATGACATCAGCTTATTTGTTTGGATTGTATATGTTGGCTAATAAATTTATAAGTTTTACAAGTTTTAGGTTTCACTTGAAACACTCGTCTGGCGTCTGATAGTTTTTTGGTCTTTGGCAACATGAATGTAATATCACCTTTCACGAAACACACAACAAATGAAAATTTAATTTTGTCCTACTTCAAACAGAAATATTTCAACAATTATACATATTGTTGGATTTTTTTAATTTATTAAATATAACGAACTGTCACACAATTAAAATGATTTATACAGTAACAAAAACCACTTAAATAGAAAATGAAATCGTTTGGCGATTGGTAAAGTCTAATCGTCTGCACCTTTGTTCTCACATGTTTGTGAATTTGTTTATTAAATTCAATAACCCTTTTCTGTATTTTATTTTTCTGCTAAGATTCTGTAGTTATAACTGACAAGATCTAACATAACTTTTAAATTGTTTTGCCTCTTTGAGATTTGCGATTTAAAAGTGATTTGTTGGGAAACTCGATTTTCCTATTATTGTTGTAGCTCTTTTGTGCCCCTCAACAAGTTGTTACTTTGATAATATTGTATTATTTTCAAATTACATGTTACACGTGGTATTACAACCCAAAAAATACAATTTAGACTCTCAATAAATCACCCCCCTTCCTTACGGAAGGAAAAACCAGCAAGTGAGATGATGACAATGACAGAAAACTTTCCCAAATTTGATCAAAGAAAAGTTGTTAAGGAAATAAAGAACGATAGAAATCGGAATAAAATGAAAATCGACGCAATATGCAATACAATCAGCGACATATTTTCTAATAGTAAGTACATACAACATATTTGAAAACATTTTCAAGCAACTCGTACGTAACAAATTGAAAGGCTGCACAGTGGTGAGAAATTAGCTATTTATCAAAGAAAGCCTATGGATTTTAGATAGAGATTAAACCCTTATAGATTGTAAGCCGCACATAGAAAAAATTTCAAAAGATTCGGTTTATGACCCTTCCAACGGAGCACAGGGTATGGGCCGATAGAAGTGAATCGACAAAATTGGTATGACCAATGAAGGATCAAGATGCATCCTTCATCTGATGCATCTGGAAGCTGGCGTTTTTATGGAATAAAAACTATTTTTTTTATTTTTTTTTGATTATGTATAGTTTGGGAGAAACAATTATTACAATATTGGTTGAATATATATATATATTGCAATTTCAGTAACTGCATACATTCGACGTCATCGTTTCCTATAACTTTGAATTTGATCTAGTTTGGGAAAATACTTGCGTATAAAAGGGGTACAAGAAATGGTAACTCGAATTTTCATAAAGTTTATGCCAATAACCATGGGATGAGGTTATATAGTGCCGAACTTGTCATTCTACTGTACAGAATTAGAGATCCTCATCTGTAAAGTAACCGTAAAGAATACATATTCTGGATAGTCGCGCAAAAATCTGTGCATGTCCATCCAGATGAAAGTACAACTGATGGCATATTGCTTGAGCTAGGATTCTAAAATTTAGCACAAAAGTAATTTAGAATTTCATTACGTCAGATATTGTTAACCGTTACATCCTGTTCAATGAAGGGGCGAGTGGCGAGCGTCCTGTGGCAATTACCTCTGCCCAGACCACCACTGATGTTGGTCCAAATTGTCTTTTGATTTGCATCCTAAACGTAAATGTTCGCTTTGTTCGTTTGCATATTGCTCAACCGTAAAAAATGTTTTCAACACAAAAGACAAACTTTTCAAGCTCGCCACCAACACGCAAATGTTTTAACGTCTGGGCTTCACTTTTCGAACCATTTCTGGCGAGGTTGTTGTTTTTTTCTAACATCCGATGCACGAAAATTTTGTTCACACGTAAATGACGTAGCTCATTAACAAATGATTGGTTGCTATTTTTCAGCTAATACGAAGCAATAATGATGTTGCGTTTGAACTCTATTTCGATAATTTTTTAACTGCGACCTAAAACGAAATGCTTCTATTAACTTCAAACGACCTAAAAGAATAATGCTTGTCAAAACATGAGCGCGCTGTTATTAACCGTTTGGCTGCTACAGCAGTGTGAAGCTGATAACATTATGGCTCCTGCCAATGTATTTCATTACTTATTCGTCAATATTGTAAAGAAACCGAAATGTTAAAACCGGTATAGAAATATAAGTTAGGTCATTTTGCGTTGACGCAAAAGCGTCAGGGATGCCAGAAGGGGTGTGATACATCGATAGTTTCTTATCGAAAAATACTCAAAATTAATAACAAAAAAAAAAAAAAATTATAATTTTCTAGAGTATTTTGTTTGAAAATTGTATAGTCAGCATAGATTTTTGCTAAATCAGCAAATTTTTATATGTGGTAGTCTAAGAGGTTTGGCAATGTGGTTCTTTTTCATATGGAAGACTAATTATATTCTATTGAAAAATAAGTAATTTTAGTTTAGAATGGAAAACTCTATATGTTCGACATATAAAACAGCATTTGCTTTGATATGTTAAATAATTTTATTTTAAATAATGTAATTTTTTTATATTTCTTAAAGATTGACTTTTTTAAGATTTGAATTTGAAATCATTCTGAAGATGAACATTTCGAACTAAACACCAATTTGACGTATTTGTACCAAAAATTCGGTGGTACCAACAGGAAAAAGTTGATTTCACGCGTTGTTCGAAAATGGTAATCTTACAAATAGTCGACAATCGTTCAATATTCAGAAAATGTGTGGACTTGTTATTGATTAAGTTAAGGAATAAGCAACATGAATCAAAAATTTCCTTAAATTCATACCACTGTGCTAACTTTCTTTCGCTTCATCTTCCTCAAATGCTGTAGCATAGAGATTTACGAAACGGATGTCTTCCCGCCAACTGAAGACAGATTGTGGTCCGTGAACTAAACGAGATGTCTCCGTGTCTGCCGGAATGACGAAGACTAAATTTAAGTGTTCAGTCCATGTTGAAGCTGATGGTGTTCCCATTTTTTTGCTGTGCTGTCGTCGTGTTCAAAAAATACGTGACAATTTCCACTGAGAATTTAAGCGGAAATAATAGAAAATCCAAAACTAAAAAGTCTATGGGAAGTCGAAGCAATTGCAATAGATTTTGAATGACTAAATCGACGGTGACGACGACGCCAACAAAAACAAAATGGGAAAATAACAAATGGCGAAACGAGATAGAACACACTCACACACAACAATACAATACCAGAATACCAGATGCAATACCAGAATACAATGTTTCCTCCCGCTCCTCACTGGGATATCAACTACTGAGACGCGGGTGTTCGCTGCCATATGTCGCTTTATAACACCTCCAGCCAATACCTTCCTCTGTTGTCTATGTACGTGCATGGAGATGACTGCGAGTAGGCGTTTTGTAGCAAAAATGATTTCGGGCGATGGTTTAAACATAAAATAAATATTGTGAGGACGATTTTTGGGTTTTACGCAAAACGTGACTCTCCTTAACCTTTTGGAATTTTTGGTATTTTTGGCAGGCAAAGAAGAGGACAGCTGGATGTTGCAAAATGCTATTAAGGTCCACAAATTAAGAACCATTCAATATAATTTGATTGTGGTTCAAGTGGAACGATGGTCATGTAAAATACCTACGCTATCGGCAGAATAATTAAATATACGGGGAACCAATATTTTTGGTGCATTCGTACAGTTAACCTGAGCGTTGGGTAATTGGGATAGGAAGGAGGAACCGGAGCGTTTTTTGCGGCGCCTAATGGTGCTGCACTCTCATGCAAAGAGCGGAAAAATTAAGTTTGGTACTCTAATAAATATGACACTAAAACAAGAAAAGTGGCAACAGAAAAAAATAAATAAAATCAGTATTTTGTTATTTTTAATGTCTACGTTATATAATATGGTGTACGATGTACCGAGTCATTCTCGGATATGTGGGTGTTAGAAATCGTCGTATTTGTTACATATAAATATAATCGTCCTGTCTTGAAAATATTGAATAAAGTCAATTTTACCAGAGATGGGTTTAGTCCTTAAGGTAGATGGGATGGTGAAGTATTTGCTTCTCCTCAGATAAGATACCGCATTAAGAATGATATATCTTTCAGTGAATATTTTTGATATGCACATCTGGTCTTGGTAATTGCCTTTACCAAATATCTCCGTGCTGTGATTTCATTTAACGAAAGAAAAAAGAAACAAAATAATGAAAATACTGGAAAAATACTGCAAATGGTCGATTTTGCCAAAGATGATTTTGAAATGAGCATGTTATTTCTTACAGGACCAATTTCGTCTATCAGCGATATCTGGAAGCCATGGTGTCTTGGTCTATTTATGTCAAAAATGACTTATTTTTACGTAGAATATGCGACTTTATCCTTCAAAAAAGTACCGGAAATTACTGGCTAAGTTTGTACAATTTGTACAATGGATAGAAATACCGGTCAGAAAATGTATGTCATATTTTCTATTTCAACGGGAAATTCGTGGGTTGAAAATTGCTGAAAATGCTACACAAGACTTATGGTTAATTGGCTTTATCAAAAACATGTGCATGTGAGTGGTACAGTGCAAAAACGACCGAGATGTGGCGGAAAGTTTGCCTTGCTCTGATCCGCTATCAATGTATTCTAGTGATGTTGACATTGATAAAATGAAGGCAAGAATTAAATTGTACCATTTTAAATAATATTTTGGTTATAAAACTCGCTGCCGCTCGACTAGTTTCGTACCAGGTGTGCTAGAAAGAGTTGTACCCGACCCCACATTCATATAACGCTTTGTAATCAAATCAAAATCGAAAAAAATACATCAAAGTCAATATAAAGTTGACTGTTTTTGGTTGATTATTGCAGAGTTGTCCACTCAAAATTCTTGCCGGAAGTTCACCTGGTAAGTAAAGAATATTATTTAGACGTTATGCGGCGTTTCAGAGAGCGAATTCTAAAAAAAAGTGCAGATTTTTGAAGAAAAAAATCAGGGATTTTGCACAACGATAAAACGCCGCCTCACAAGGCTGTTGTTGTCAGCAAATTTCTCGCCAAAAACTCAACAAATATCATCGAACGATATGGCTCCGGCTGACTTTTTCTCTTTTCAAAACTAAAATTACTACATGGTGGTTCACGTCTTTAGTCGGTAAAAGACATAAAAGAGAATTCGCAGGACGAATTATAGTATTTAGGGGAAAATAGGTCCCAAAATTCTTTTGACGATTAAATTATTCGTTGGCGTAAGTGTATTGGTGTATCAGAAGGGGCTTCATTGAGGGCGGTACAATAAATTTGAATGAATAATAACTATTTTGTGTTTAGTTGCCCAGTTCTCTAAATTTTCTTTCACAGAATGTACAAACGCCCGATAAATACTCCAGACATTCCACTGTCTAAAACCCAGTATCAACTTTAAGCGAAATCGAAAGGCATCGCTTTATCGGTTTATTTGCAAATCTATTAGAACCAACTTGATTTGAAAGAAAAGAAATCAAAATAATATGTGTCTGCGTCGTCGTCGTACATCGCAAGACTTGTATGCAAAGTTTATTGTGCACGCGTATATAAAACTTACGATCATGTGGCACCATCGGCACGTGAGCCCGGTGATGCCGTGGTATGCTTTAATACGTTTCCGACATTTGGAGCAGCGTCCATAGCAATTGCCTTCCACCCAATGATGCAGCAGGTCGCCGCCACCCTTGACCTTTTTCGATTTGACATATGTCGTTATGCAAGATGCGGGGGCACGTTGCACGCAACGCTCATGCACTGTGTACTTGCATACTGCAAAAAACGAAAAAAGAAACAAAAAACGGACTCAATAAGGACCGGAGGAAATTTTTTTTTTTAAGGATGGTGGACAAGAATGAAAACGACGAAGAACTTTAAATGATTTACGTCGTCATGGCAGTTATGAAGAATAAAGATGAATTGAAGGCGAGTACTGTTTGTTTTCTGTGGTTTATTGATCTAAACGTCTAGAAATTGTTTATTGAGAAATTTTAAATGGTTTTTACCATCATACTTACATACGCAGCAGAGACCCTTTTTGCCTAGACCTACCAACATATTGAGACAAAGATTGCAATATGCTGGCTTCTTGAAATGTTTCAAACGCCAAACGTGTATGCCATCTTCCTTTAGGGCAGTACTGTCAACACCTTTGATGGAAAATGAAAAAGAGAAAAAAAAAAAACGAGAAAATATGTGACAAATCAGAAAAAACGAATTTCACTTCTTATAGAAGAATGACTGTCATATGCATGTGTCTACAAGATACGAGTAATATCTACTTTTTGCACCACCTCTGTTTTTTAGATCATCTGAAAAAATTGCAAAATTTTTACAAAGAGTCATGCCGGAAACTATCAGCAACGTCTCCCTCGTTGTTTTCCTATACTATATGTCCTTATGAAGGTGCATTTACATTAGGCTGGTTCAAATTTATATGGAGGAAAAAATGTTGTCAGAAACCTGAAAGACATGCCACCTAGAAATAAAAAGAATCGACACTTTTCTTTTAATAATCCCTTCGGATTTCCAAATTTTTTTATAGTGATTGTTTTACTGGCATGTGGTTTTTCAGTCCGGCGTTTTCGACGGTTCCTTTGTAAACCCTGACATACCTCAAAGTGTACAGTTTGTACTGCTACTTATTATAAAAATACTAACGGCCTTATTCATAAATATTTTTAAAGGTTTACGAAGAAAATTTTCACAGTAGAAACGTTTTTCAATAAATTAAAATTTTATACAAGTTATATATAAAAGTTATTATATATGTTATTAAATTAAACTGTAATATCAAAATTCGTGCTCTGTAGAGGAAGTTGCAAGCAATGAAGACAACCTGACGTAGCATTTAACTCTCAGTTTCATCCGCTTTTGTATGGAAAATATTCAAATGGGAGCTTCAACAGTTGTCATATTTGAAGAAATATCATTCGTTGAAAAAGTGATTTAAAGTTAAAATTCTTGCATGGATAAATTACAACGTATTAATGGTCAATATTTAGATGAAATGATTTGAAAGCATTATAGCCAGTTGAACTAAACAACCGTCTCTTTGTTCGATGAGGTCTTATCTGAAAGTACTGTGAACGAAGCTTGATTATAACTTTCTAAAGTCATCCTCTAAGAAATTATAGAGAGATCATGGTTTTCCTTTTATCAAATTGGACAATATTTTTGCTTGATCCCGTTTCATTCACCGAACTAAGTTTACTAAATGCCTGATGCATGCTAATTTATACGGAATTTAGTCTAATTGAACAAAACATGCGACCAGAAGGCTTGTGTGGGACCAGAAGGCTTGTGGTCATTTGGTTAATTTTTCTAGGGATTACAAGCCTATAAAATCAACAAAATTTAAGTTACTGCTAATACTAGGTTAAGCCAAGTTTTCCAAAGACATACGACAGTTATCATACCAGTCAGCCAGACAGACGACTGCTCAATTGACTTAAAATTGAAACACTCTTGGTGATGTGATAAAATATTTGGTACTTTAGCCGCCTCTTTCAGGCTGTTATATTTTTGGTCATTCCAAACTATACGTCAAATGGCAATTGTTTCCAGTAGTACCATTTGAATAACTTTACTTATACGACAGATTTTTTAAAATCTGTTCGAAAATTTCACCGTTTTCAGCGACTATAACGGTTATAAGCAATAATAACTTAAATCATTTTTAAAAATCTTTCATTTCATTTAATGTTTCATTTTTCATTTTAAAAAGGAGGTCTTTTTTATGCCAATTGTAAGATATAAGCATTGAAAAAATGCTGGCAACCGAGTTAATCAAGTTGATATTGTATAGGCCCTGTGTTTACACTGTTGTGACAAATAGTTTGTAAGGTGTCATACTATTGACACCATTAGTGTAGGGCATAGCTGTAAGGTTCTGTCACTTGAGAATGGGAATTAATTTGATATCGCAGCAAATTAACCTGTTGTTGCGACATCCCAAAAACTGAAGTGATTAATGTAAGCCAATGTTTACGGTGCATTTTTCCATATGCGCAATGTCTTACTGGAGCATTGGCACATTAATAAGCAAAGAAATGACGAAAGTGTGTCAAACTGAAGTAATTAATGTAGGTCAATGTTTACGGGAACATTGACACATTAATAAACAAGGAAATGACGAACGTTTGTCAATGGGTTTTGCACTAACGTTGCATTTTTTCCTATGCGGAAATATGTGACTGTTTTTGCTGACTCTTATTTCTGAGCAGTATTTGGGTTGGCTCTCAGTCGATAGCGGCAGAACAAATCATAATAAGGAAAAATTAATTGTATAATGATATAAATAAAGCTAGTTGCGATATAGGCGACGGAGATGGTCTCAGACGCGCTTGGTGACTGAGACGACGGAACCACATTTGGGAGGATTAATGCTTTCAGGGCTTGAAGGTAAGTAGAAGGTAAAATTAGTTGCCGTTTGGGCAATGACTATCTCGTCGCGGGCCCCGCGACTTTAAAAAACAGGCCACCTCTGCCACGTAGGCACACTGACCCCCCTTGCTCACATACACTCACAAGTAAACACAAACACGATTATTTTTCACTACAGATTATTAAAAATTACAACAACACGTAGTGCTCTTAAAGCTCCACTTTTTGATAGTATGGAACATCCTCAGTAAATCCAGCATATCTCATTCGAAACATTAGTTTTAGAGATTAATTATTATTGACATCTTCTTGGTGCTACGAATCACTGAGTGACGATAGTTTGATTAAGAAATAAATTCCGCTACTTACTTGGTTCTTTGGAAGCAATACAAAATAAGGAGCTCCTTTAAAATCTCATGAAATAACTTCTTTGATGACGTTTGAGGTCTTTGATTGGTTGCCTGGATCAGGATCTCTTTCGGTAGTTTTTTTTTCTAAAAAAGCAAATTTTCGCCCTCAGTGATGATACGTTTCCAAAAGGGTCATTCCGCTTTGTTAAGCGGGTTTACATTAGCCCGTGCAAAACTAAAAAAAATGAGTTTTTCGACGAGTCCAAGCCGTTTAAAATGGCGTTCAAAAGTTGTGTATGACATTTTCAACTTGTCGAACAGAAGTGTGTCGATACGACTCTATAAAAAATTGAATTCGTACTCATCAACCATCCTAGAGATTATATTTGACTTTGAAATTTGTGGAATGGTATTTTGTGTAACAATTTCCTGTGTTTCCCCACGGAAGCGGAAAAGAGCAAAATATGCCACCATATTCACAACGCGAATCATTCGAACGATCGCGGGTTCAACCGGCGTTACAGCCACATGTTATTATTTTTAAGGCGGTCACTTCGACATTTTCTGATGAAAATCAGTAATCAATAAGTCTAGTAAATGTTTCTCGATCTGTGAAATTCCTCGTAGATCCCGTTGAGTGATTCTGAAAATGGAATGAGTGTATCTCATACATGATCTGTAATAGAATTTGATTTTTTTACCACTAAAACTGTTGCGACATATGACAAATTGAAACTTAAAATGTCAGCTATGTGAGGGCGTGACATACAATTTAATCAGCGGAACTAAGACATTTGAAAAATAATAAAAGCACAACCTATTTGAAGAGCCGCTACTTTTTTCTTCCAACCCAGCATTTGAAGACTAATTTTTCTGGACCGACCTAGTGCGTAAAATTAAACAACCATAGGAGTTTCTTCATGCGTATGATGACAAACTGTCATTACTTTCCAAGCTGTCTAACACATTTAAAACTTTTCCGCATTCGCCCAATTTTCATTTTTTCAATATTCTACGTTATCCTTTACATCGTCGTCTTGGCATGAGAGATTCGAGGATGCAGCAGGCAGTTCACTTGGGTATTTGCATACGAGTACATATATATGTAGATGAAGTATATTATCTTGAATGTTTCATATGTACACATCTTACCTAGCAGTACGAGTAAAGGTATCGTTGTCATCCCTCCACGCTGCCATTCTTCCAAGGATACAGTGCCATCGGCATCGTAGTCAATTTCAACCATCATATCTTCCAATATCTGAGGGTAAAGAAATAAAAAGAGTCAGTACGTTAAAGAAATTACATACTCATTGCGTAAATATATATATACAAATATTTAATAATTTTTTTTGATTGGATCAACGAAATATTCAGAAGGCTGTGTTGTTGTTTGACAAATAGAAGAAATTAAAAAAACAGTAATGCTGAAGAGCCAACTTTTTTTTTTGTTAAATTTTCTATCTTTTTATTCGAATATTTATAAAATCTGAGTTCGAAAAAATGAGAATTTTGTGATTTTTCAATTTCAAGATAAATAAAACTTTGAACTAAGTTTTCGATTAATATATTTTGGACTGGTATCTTGAATAAAGTCTGCTAATATCTTAAGCAAATCAGCCAGTTTTTTGTGCAAATCGGTTTTAAGAAAATATCTGCAGTCTAATAATGTAAACGCACTGGATCTTTATGAACACAGATGTATGTATAAGATTAAGACGACAGCAACCAATCGTAATGTGAGTTTAATAAATAGGAAGAAAACAAAAAATAGTAAACTGATTTCGGTTAAATATTAATTTTCGGTATAATATTTCTGTCAGCAGTTATTTGTTATGATCCTCTATATGGCCACCTACCATTATTTTAGCGGAGTTTCTCACGAGCACTTTGAGTATTCGAATAATCGACAAGTCTTGTAACAGAAGCTCTGCTCTATCTCATCCATGCAAGTGAATTTGTTTTTTTTCAGCTATCATAAATTATTATTAGTTTAATTGATTGTTTTAGTAGCTGGCTGGAGGGGGCTCTATTATAGGGTTATCCATTTATTGGTTTCAAAATCGACGGTCTGGCAAGGCTATCTTTCATCTGAAGTGTTATTTATCTAGTGAAAGTTTTGACATTTATAAATATGGATCGTTTAACAACCATATAATGCGTAAAAATACTTAAACTTACTATAATGAAGAAGAAGAAGAATTAAAATGTGTGATTATGGTCGTCATAATTTACCTACTGTATAAGGAATTTGCAAGATTATAAAGAAATTTTGGAGAGACTGAAAGCGTTACAAATGTGATGAGGCCTATGCATAATCGCAATGTACGCTTTGTCGAAAATATCGCTTCTATCAATGAAAGTGAGGCGGATAATCCGAATTTGCCGATTCCACGGCATTCTCAGCAATTGAGCCTATCTTACGGCTCCTTATTGCGTATTTTGCATTTGGATTTGCACCTCCATCCATATATAGTCTAACTCAAGTAACGATTAGAGCCGGCTGTTACGGCGGTTACGTCATCAAGCAAAATTGTCGCATATGGGAGTCAGAGAACCCATGCACATGCAATTGAAGATTATGCACTGGACGATATGTGGTTTCAACAAGACGGGGCCACGAGTGACACAACACGACATGAGAAGTTTCCAGAAAGCGTAATTTCACGTTTTGGCGACATCAAGATTTTGGCGACCAAGATCATGCGATTTGACGCCGTTGGACTTTTTTGTGGGGTTACGTCAAAGGCCGTGTTTACGCGGATAATCTCCAAACGTTGAGACATATGAAAACAAGCATTCGTCAAGCTATCGCCGAGATTCCGTCAGAAAAGTGCAAAAAAGTGGATGAAAACTACGTCAATAGAATCGACTGCTGCAACTAATCCATGGGCGGTCATTCAAATGACACTGTATTTCGTTCATAATGACCAATTCCAAGCATTATAATGAAATAAAATTTTCATTGAAATCATAGCTTCATGTGAGTTTTATATAACTTTACTTTTGGAACTGAAAAATGGATAACCCGCTATAAGAAAACTATGTTACTGCTTTATGTTGGCACTTTTAGCGCGAATAATAGTATGGAGCGGGCAAGGCTTCAGAGGAAGCACGAATGTAGCCTGATGATTTTTTGTCCCATTCTCGATGAAGAACAATCTGTAAAGTGTTGACCGTTTTATATTTTTTAGCTGATATTTTGTCCTTCATAAAAGACCGTATGGAAAAATACATTGGGTCTAACATCAGGAACATGGTGGCCATTGTTGAGAAGAAATGAAGCTGGAAACTTTTTCTTATGCAAAATGTTGGGTTTTACGGACTTTATGGAAACATGGTGAGTCTTGTTGAACGTCCTGCAGCAGTTACCGTTAGCCAGATCATCAGTGATGCAAGCGATTGATTTCCCTGAGAAATTCGCTGGTCTGAATTGCCTTTTGATTTTCACTCTAAATATGCAAATAAATATACGTTTCTTTACATATTGCTGGATCGGTAACATTTTTTACTCAGAAAAGACTAACATTTCACTAGCGAACAAGTATTTTGACGCCTTTGCTCTTGCTAGGGCAGCTGCCTTTAACGTAGGTGTTAAATCTTGCACTTTTTGTGTTTTGTAAGGTTATGAGCAGACTCATTAAGATGTTTCACCAATTGAATTGCGCTTTGTCGTGGATTACAGTGAATTCTGATCCTCGTTTTTCGAAACATTTCTGACGATATTGCTGTTTTTGGATGTCCACCTCCATGGTATTTTTTATTATTGCTGCTAAAGTCATTGGAATGTGGAATGGTCCGACGCTCAAACATTTTATTCACACGTGAATATCGGAGTTCATCAATATCAAAATAATACTGCGGCTTTTAAGTTCCATTTCGATAACTTTTTTAACTGCGATATAAAGCGATATGCTTCCATAGGCTCGTAAAAAGCATAAAAGAATAATGATTATCGTAAAATGAGCGCACTGTCATCAGCACCTTGAAGTTACTAACCCCTGTGCACTAACATTTTGCCGCTTGAAAGGGACAACTCTTGGAGGTGAAACCTTTTTGTCGAGTCGCGCTGGTACCAGCAGGCGTTTATTTGGAGAGTTTTTATTGAATTGTAGAATTTGTTAAAAAAATCAAATGGCGTACTTTCTAACACACTTTGACAATTCTTTGATAACAGACAACTTGTTTTAGCTTTTATATTTATCTTTATGTTTCCATATTGTTAAAAATTTCTTAGTGAAATTGAGCCTTTACAGCCTTACCATGGCCATAACATAGCTATTAAGGCTAAAAGAGGATATCAAACACGCTCTTTGTGAATTGACAATTTCAATATGAAATGTCTGGCTACACAATCTGTGGAGATTTCCAGCGAATTTGAAGCAAGCAATGTCAGGCAAGAAATAAGGCAGTCTTGCTTAGCAACCATGTGGGGTCTTAATAAGTAGCAGCGCTTCCATACGCTGACAGTACGAAACACTCTAGTGGACGACAACAAGAGGTTCTTGCTTCAAGGACAGGTAACCAACTTTTAGTTACTTTATTAGCAGACGTATTTCGGTGGATAGCATTTTACCGCCAAAACATTAGCTTGTTTGCGGTGCAAAAATATGATGATCATTTTCCAGACAAAGTTCTTGAAAAAATTTACACAATATTGTCGTTGCGGAGTGTCACGAATAACACTGCAATAAGCTTATAATACCTGCACAAAATTATTTAAGTTTTCACTGCCACTCAAGTGGTCCTGGAGCAAGTGGAGCTGGATTATTCACACTGTTGTCCGTCCACCAGTCTGTGTAAAGAACACTGAAGTGCGCGAAATGAATTTAAGGTGTTGAAATCGTTTTATGGCGGGAAGTGCCTCACAAATGGGTGAGCATTTTTTGCACGAGGTGGTTAACAGAATAACTTTTGAGCTAAATACTTGTAGGCTGCAAGGAAAATTTGCGGCTTATTAATTAAGAAACGTTTATTAATTTGAAATATTTCAATATCAAATCAGAAACTACTAATAGAGATTGATCTACCCCATAAGTGTACAATCTATCGATGCAAATACCACTGTATCGGTTTGCAAAAGAAAAAAAAAAGAAGAAAAAAAATTGGTGGTAAATCTTAGGATGGCATAATAAAAAATACTTCCATACCGGTAAGGTGAAGTGAGTTAATAGTACATATATAGGTTGGGTAGACCACACCACGGCGCGCCACGAGAGAGGTAGATTTACAATAACGAAGCTCAAAACCCCAGAAAAATTAAAAAAAGGGATTATTTAATACATTGTTTGCAAAGGTTGTCTAAAAAGGGCGTCTTTAAGAATTATTTGTCGCTTTTATTGTATCTTTGCTCAAAAGGGAAAAAGACAAAGTCGCATTTATTATGAGTTATGGAAGAGCTTGCCAAATTCAGTGGGTTTGTACACATACTGTTTTTAGAGTATTTACCATACTTGTCGACAACTCCAAATGTTCGTGATAGGTGGCTGTATGTGGGACTAAACCCACGATAGCCGTTTTTACTAACCATCATTTCACGGCCGGCCATGTGTTTTTGACCTTGGTTGTTCTTATGTAGACAAATATTAAAAACAATAATTCCGTATACTTTACAAGCTATAGCGATTTTTTAAAGATTACATAATATCCTCAAATATTAAAAATATAATATATTATTTATTTCATCAGATTATAAGTAAATTACAAAATGATAAGGAGTAATGAACTATAACAACAATGGCCTCAAGCTATAGTATATTATAGTTGATATTTTTTTATAGCAAAACGCATGTTGTCATCTAAGGGCCATTTCAAACGTGCATACATTTCAAAAGTTATAATAAATTATCATAATTGCCATTTCTTGCAATATACTAAATGTATCAAAACAACAAATTCTGAGTTAAGTCGTTTTTCCTCTTTATCAATGGTATCGCTTCGAAAATAATGAATGTTTTTTTTTTTTAATTTTATAATGTCTTTTCGGAAATAACAGCTAATTTTACTTTCATTATATTACTCAGAAATAAGAACTATTTTTGTATATTTTTCTCGGTAGAAATTCTCTGATAACTCAATTAAATTCTCAGTAACACAAAATTAGTTAGTAGTCCTCACAACATACCCCAGCTTTTAGTATTGAAATGCTGCAGCAACTAGTTGTGCACGTGCTAATTTTAAATTATAATCATAGACATGAAAATGGAAGAGAACTAATATTTCAAAACTAATATCAAACGTGCATAATTAAACTAATTAGATCCTGGCAAGTTCAAGAATCAGCCAAATTGTATACCACTTCGCATCCAAATTTTGCCATTGTTTTGTGTCCTCATTTTATGCCATTATGTGGAAAATTTTAGATTAAAAAAATTGTATCATTAAAAAGCAAAACTCAAATTTCCTATTTGACTAATTGAAGCTTTCTTTATATTAGATTGATGTGTTTTCTTGGTATAAGACATCTTGTAAATAACGATATTATGGAGGATTGAACGCTTCACTTTTTCTCCCATGTTTTGTACATATTGGCGGTGTTATTGATATTTAAAACTATCCTGTAGTTTGCAGGATCCAGCAATAAATCTAAACAGTGATAAAATATGTTACTACTTATATATTGTGCGCTATGATTGATTATATCTGCAAGGAACATATCGCAATTTCAAAATTTTGTATGTTTCGAAAGTTCTAATATCTGTGCTTAGGAGAAAACACGACTCGACTCGGAATTTGTCGTTTTGAGATATTAATCGTTTTCCATATAATCGCTATTATGGTAATATATTACAACTTTCAAAATATATGCAATTTTGAAATCGCGATTAAACGATAGGTTGTTTCTTAAGGATATTAACATTCATAATAAAAAATAAGCTCTTCGTTGTATCAATATTTTGAGATATAGTGCAATTTTTCAAAAATCGCTGTTTCGGAAAATTACTATAACTTGTAATACGCATTGGATTTTAGAATGAATGAAGATTAGACGTAAATAAGCGTCAATAATAATAACTAATAAGCTCGACTTTGCCCCAACTCCACTTAAGTTGATTTCTCTTGTAAGCACAAATATATTACCATAATAGCGATTTCTTACAGAACATATCAAAACCATAAATTCTGAGATAAGTGAATTTTCCTTGTAAGCACAGTTTTAATTCTTAACTTTCTTAACACATATTTATTTTTCTTTAAACTTGAAAACCGTTTGTACTTTTTTATTATGCAACTAGTAGACCCGGCAAACTTCGTTCTGCCTTCAAAGGTGGCAAATTAATGATTTACAATTTTCAGGATAGATGGTTCTGTATTTAAATTTTTGTTAGAAAAGTTTGGTTATTTAAATAAATGCTTTTAATACTTTTTTTGTAAAGTTTTCAAAAATTATTTAATTTAAGTCAATTTAATTGAGATTTAAAATTACTGCAACGCTTTCACATGTACAACGTTCTTTGTTTGTCTGTCGGGAAACATAGAAAAATGAGAAGTGAAATAAAGTCAGTATTTGAAAAACTTAAATTTTCCTATAACAGGATCAGAAATAATGGTTTTTTTAATTTTTGATTTCTTCGGGTACCACGCCTATTTGTCCAATCCAATCCATATTTGCAGCAGAACTTACAATATTTAAACCAAACTTATATACCAAATTTTGTTCAAATACCGTAAGCAGGAGCATAAATAATGGATTTTTAATTTGTGGTTTGTATGGGAGGTACCACGCCCCACTGTCCAATCCCGCCCATATTTGCAGCAGCACTTAAGATGTGTACACCAAACCGATGTACCAAATTTTGTGCAAATACCGTAAACAGGAGCAGAAATATTGGATATTTAATTTATGGTTTGTATGGGAGGTACCACGCCCCATTGTCCAATCCCGCCCATATTTGTAGCAGCACTGGAAACATTTACTACAAACATTTAAAAAAAGAATTAGCCAAATCGGTGTAGCCGTTTTACAATTTTAGATAAATCGAAAAAACTGGGCGTAAAAGTGGGCGTGGTAAATTTTTCTTTCCATAAAAACCTAAGTTGAACTACGACGAACATTTAAAAAAAAAAATTATTCAATTCGGTCCAGCCGTTCTCAACTAATGTCCTTACCAACGAACGGCATTTGATTTTTATTTATATAGATTTTCCCGATTTGAAAACATGTAAATTTCATAGCTAGCGGTATGATTTTTTTCACGCTCAACATTCTTTTATAATTTTTTTTTGTCACACACTGAACGTACTCAATGCGAAGTCATGTCCGTGAATATCGTCATGCTGATGAATACCGCCTCCCGATCGGAAGACGACAAAATAATTTACCACATTTGCCACATTTATTGCTTTTTGTCGAGGAGGCTCTAGCTTAATATGTTCCTGAGTACAGTTAATATCGCCAACATCAGAATTTTAATGTTGGCTGCACCTTTAGCGCAATAGCTGTATACATGTTTTTACAACTTAAATGATAGAATAGTGAAATAATGAAATATAATTCAGTAATTTTTTGCTTGACCTCTTTGCCGTTCATATTTCCAAGGAAAAAAAAAAAAACAAATCTTTTGACTCTGATTTTTACGCTCATTTGATTGCACAGAAGAGCTGGTGAAAAGGCTTGGTAATTAAGGGAAACAGCAACAATCGCACCAAAGAGAAAAACTAATTCAAATTTATAAACTAATTTCATTGAAAGCAAATCATAAAGCACTGCACAGAGCTCGGCAAAGAAATCTGAATAAAAATCCTGACAAGGTGAAATACGATTACAAAACCATGAAAACCCCCATCCTGGATTGTATTGTGAATTTAACTTTATTTATATGCATGAGGCGAATGTTTGCTCGTTGGTTAATAATGAATTATTCAGTTTGGACAAAAGAATGCTGCAAACGCATACATATGTACGCGCCTACAACATTTATTTGTACGTACGAGTATGTGTGAATGTAAACCTATACATATTTACTTTAGTAAAATAAAACTTACCGGTCTTAATTCACTGACATCCCAGCCCAGGTATTCGGCAACAGCCATCATTTGATTAACAATCGCATCCATTTCGGCGGTATCTAAAACTCCATTGCCATCCGTATCGTATAGCCGGAACATAACTGATGGGGTATAGAAGGAAATATCAAAAATAAAATAAAACAAGCATGAATAATTGGATGAATCCCAAAAAGCGCTTGAAATAATGCGGAGATAACAAATCTCGTTTAGACTGAACTCTTAGGAAATGAGTTTTCAAAATTACCAGAATACTCGTATACAAATTGCAAAATTTGTTATTACTCATATGCTTTAAGACACGCAATGTATTTACATATTTGTCTTTACGTTCTTACGTGGAAATTGGTCATCTAAATGATAAACATATTTCATATCGATTCATAGAAATGAAATTTCGGTCATGTATTTGAAGGCATTTCATTTTTGCTTAGTGGAGATAAAAATGCTTTCTAGTATGTTGAATGAGTTTAGGATAGATTTGCTAGGATTTTAATGACATTGTTTTTGTTTAACGATAAGAAATGTCGACAATTATTCAAACTTTTCTTAACACTTTTAAGTTGGTATCCTCCATTTCATTTATAGTCGTCGTGCCCACAATGCTTCTGGTAATTGTTGGTGTGAAAAGAACCCACTCCGTAAAGAATTGTTTGGGCAAACTAGACTCTAGGAAACCAAGAGAGTAGTTTCGTTGGATCCTACTGTTATAACCCAAAGTATGGGAATTGAAATGAAATGTATTTTCACAAAGATTTATTTACAAAAGTATCTTTATCATATACAGTTGTAAATACAATATACAGTTTATATATACAATTTGTACAAAGGCGCAAAGCTGAACAGTCGCCAAAAGTTTGACCGTTCGTTATAAGGTAAATGGAAATGGCTAATAAGCTCACTTTTCATAAATAATGCATTCTAACAAAAAAGTAACGGCAATTCATCACCTTAAAAGCCCGCTTAAAGGGATTGTTACAATTATTTTTCACACCAAGTTGGCACGACTGTCCTTTATACTGACGCAGAGTTGGAAAAACGTGATCTGCAATAAGTTTATTCATGGCTTTCGGTTTTGTCGTTCATCTCAAAAGTGTTTTGCAATTTTCATATAAATAAAAATATCAAACGAAAAATGTATTGCAAACTTTATATTCCAAATAGAATTTCGGTAAATCGACTTTATTAAAAACAGGTGCATATGATTGGTTCAGGCACATTGCATTCAAAAGCGGTCGAGATTTGGTGGAATTTGAAGTTAGCATTGATAAAGTGAAAGGGGAAATAGTGGCTGAAAATCATAACTCAAGTATGATTGAGGTAGGCGCTAAACTTTATGTGCCTCACTAATTAATTCGTATCATTTTAAATGATTGTTCGGATATGAGACTGGCTGCCGCTCAACTATATCCCAATCGTGCAACGGCTGCTGAAGACAGGCTAGAATTATTCAGCTACGATCCCACATTCATAAAACGTATTATAACCGGTGAAAAAACAAGTATTTATGAATTCCACGTATAAGTCTGTCAACAAAATTCGGAATGTTGCTTACAGCTGAGTCTGAACCGAAGAAAAGCCAAATCCTATTCGATTAAAAATTAATGTAATGTTGCATGTTTTGTTTGATTATCGCAGTGTTATGCAGTTCGAATTCTTGCCAGAAGATCAAACGGTAAATAAAGAATGTCACCCAGTCGCTTTGCTGCGGTTTGGTGCACTCAAGTGCACTAAAAAAACCCGTACTGAATTTAAGTCAAAAACATTTTCAAAATATTAATACAATTATTTTTTAATTCAATACTAGTACATTTTACTTGAAACGAGTAAACTAGTGAAACTTAAATTAACTAATTGAATTGTTTTTCACTTTTTTTTAGTAAGATGGTCTTTGACGCCATTTAAAGATTAATTTTACACAATATGAGTTCGTTTTGACTCAAAATTTGTGTTTAGAGTGTGGACAAAAGTTCGTACTTGTGATATTTCGGCCTACATGTACTGGTCGGTTATGTACTGGGGTGGTTTCTTTCCGTATCAGCACCATATATTGGTGTAATATATGGTAAAGAGCTTAGGAAAATATCCGTTAAATGGATGAGTTTTTTCTCTTATCTACAGTATCATTGGAATTATTGAAAAAACGCCTCTTTTTAGGCGTAATATGTTGTATTTTTAAGTGACCGCTCCCACAATGTGTGCGGTCCTTTTAAAAAAATATATATTGGAGTGGCTCCCCCTTCCATTTGTCAAATACAGTAATAAAGTATTTGCAATTGACGAAGAAACGTTACAAAAAACTGTTAGAAGAGTATTGAATAGGACCCATTTTTCTAAAGATGAGATTAACCCCTGTATGGGCACTACAATTTGGTCCAGAATAGGAATTAACTTCAATATGACTACAGACACTTTCTTACAAAATGTTGATCCAACAACGCACACTCGGATGGGCGGATGTGCTATATCGACATATCGATAACTTTATTATTAGGTCAATTTAAGGGGATTCTTTTTAAAGCAAATCTATTTGTTTAAGGTTTACATCTAATGCAACTGGTACTTACATTCCAATTTATCCTCCGGTCGTCCAGCCTCTAACAACGAAAGATAACACACCACATCCTTGAGGGGCACTTTCAGTGTTAGTGGATCGAAGTGGGACAGCTTGCGTGTTAATAACTTAATATCAGCTGAAAATGAACATAATAACGTAATCCAGAATTAATGCAAACAATAAAATGAATTTTCGTTACAACTAACGTACGTTATTTTATCGAATTGTATCGAATTTAATGCTAATTGGAAGTCGTTCAGCGAACCGATTACGAATAATGGCCAAAAGATACAGTGAATAACTGATTGGCAGTGAATTTGCAAAAATAATTAATCAGTATAATCTGCGTTCATGTAAAACCAAATTCAGAGAAATATCGTGGAGTACCAAGAAGATTTATTTTGTAGAAGATTTATAGTGAATTTTATGAATTCAATTGAACACTTAACAAAGTAATAAATCTTGATTTGGTTTTTTAAATATGCGAGCGACCCTTACAGATACCGAATATTAGTGTTTTTCGGACAAATAAAGTTTAATGTTTGTAATTGAAAGTTATGGTTGAATTCCATAAATTTTAATTTAATGAGAGTCATGAAGCAAATGGAGATCTGTGTAAAAATAAACGACTATAAGGGAAAATTATGTAAGTGAAGGTGACTTCAAAAAATCCATTATGAATGATGAAATAAAACAACAAATATGTAATGAAATTTAGATTCATCACTTACTAAATGCTTAGCTTTTTAACGACTCACTTTCATGAAAACACATTTTTTTCGTTCTCCAAAGGAAGTTCTCCGAGCAGGAATTTTATCAATGAGGGGAAATGTTAGACAAACCATTAGAGTATGAAGGTAAAGAAACTTCATTTAGTTCAAAAGGTGTTGGCGATATAACGAATGGTTATTTATAGGTATAGGTATATTCTTTTGTTGTTAAAAATTAAAACATTAAAAATCACGTAATATTTTTGGGAGGGACACTGTAAATCTTCACAATAAAGATGAATTATTGACGAAGCTACACAACTAATAAAATTGCCCAACGCCCCCGACTAACTGCAAACAGAAATTGTTATATGTCCAATCCTGTACAATAGATCTTTACAAATAAACATTGATCATTTTGAACATAAGTAGTGATAATAACAATGTCGTATATGTGGTGATAAAATGTGTGCCAGGGATCTATTGTTAGGATAATGGTTTCATGGTTTTTAAACTTTTTTTCTTATATATTTATATTAATTTATTGGATATTCATAAAATGAACTAACAACAACTATTCAAATCTTAAGTCTAATGATGTTTTCCATGTCCAACCATGTCAGACATTAAACTGTTGTTAATTGTTCTAAACCAAAAAAAAAAAAAAAAAAAAAAAAAAACACGACAACAAAGATACAAATAATTTTTCTCTTCTAAGAACTAATATTTCAAGCGTTGATGGTTAAAGCCGCAGTGCCCCCCTTTTTTAAACGAACGTGCCCACAGTAGTTAAATATTTGCCAGCGAATTTTGCAATTTGGTCAGTAACAAGTGGAATATTTAAGTCGAGATGACATTGACCACATTGAGTTTATAATGTGCCATGGAGCAATTGTAATGAATTGCAAGATTTATTTTGACGCCGCTAAATTTCTTCTACATCGGAAGCTGGTGCAGTGCCCCACAGCTGTATCCAATAACACCAAATGGGCTTCAAAATAAACTTGTATAATAAAAGTTTGCAGTTTAGACTGAGGGTTAAATTTCGGCCCATCTGCCAATGTATCTGTGATAATTTAAGTTTCATTTGAGTTAGTTTGGTGTCAGTGTGGAATTTCCAGGGTAGTCGCTGATCAAGGTGAATACCAAGATATTTCACATGTGAGAGTTAAGGAACTATTTGATTATTTATACGAATATCAGAGCATCTTTCTCTTCGTAAAGCGAACGTTACGTGGACACATTTTTGTTCGTTATTTTTTATTCTCCATAGATTTAATCAATGATCCAGCTGGGCAATATATTCCTGGAGATGACGCGACGCTTCACGAGGGCTCTCATGCGTTCTAAAGCAGGCTGTATCATCGGCAAAAGTAGATGTGTGGATGGTATATATTAAATATAAAAAAGGTCCCAGTGTACTGCCCTGTGGCATACCGGGAGCTGTAGATACCGGCTCACTTAGAAAGTCTCCCTCCTTAACTGAAAGTGTTCGGGCGGAGATACAGCTTTCCAAAAGCTTTTGAGTGTTCATATGTCCTTCAAGCCATACCTTGTCAAAAGCATGAGAAACATCGATGAATAGTGCAGAATAATACTTTTTTTCCTCTAAGGCCCTTCTAACTGCTTGAACCAATCTATGCGTCTATTAAATGGTGCTATGGTGTTTTCTGCACCCGAATTCGTGGTGCGGGATACAACTATTTTCTGCTGGTATTGGCGACAGTTTAGCCAAAAGCAGTTTTTCGAAAAGTTTTGAGACCGTGAATAATAGGCTAATAGGCCTATATGGCTCAGCTCTGGCGAGGTCTTTGCCTGGTTTTGGGATCATTGTGAGGGAAGTATGGCGTTAATAAGAAAAGCAAGATTCTCAATGCAATATAGGGTAATTTTTTTTAGCATCTTGTTACTGATACCATCAATCCCTTGAGCTTTTTTCGGGTTTAGTTTTAGAATTAATTCTTTTACATCTCGAACCTTAAAACTTAATGGTTGAGAAGGAAGCGGAACAACACTTGGCAACACTTTATAGGTGACCAGCAAACATGTTGCCATTTTCAGAATCACTTCTTGTCCAGCCTCCACTCGAATTGCGTAGAGGTGGTTTGAACTAAACGGACCATTTCAGATTTTTAGCAGCACGCCATAAGGATTAATTGGACTCAAGACTTTGGAGATATCTCTCGAGAGATGCAGTTTTTTTAGAAGCTAGCAAATCTGTAAGACGTTGGTGCACTCGTTAAGCCTAATTTTATGTTGAGGTGAACTGTGCTGTTGCCATTCCCTTCTTGCATTTCTTTTTTTCACGTACGAGGCGTTCAATATCTGCTAAATAAATTCGATTGAACCCAGTTTGACGATAAGTGGTAGTTGCATGGTTTGCAGCCAGTTAAATTTGTTCATTAAATCTGATAATATTGGTTTCCATATCCTCGGGTGTTCTTAGTCGAATGCTCTCTGTACAATGGGCACTGAGGTATTTTTTGAAGCCCAGCCAATTAATACAATTAATGATCTTTACATTCATGAAGGGCGACTCACTACTTTGTGGTTTACAGATTGTAACAATCGTGGGTGTGTGATCGGAAGAGACCTCCAGAGAAGCTTTCACTTGTGTTAGATCTCTGAAGATATTTTTAGTGACTCCAAAATCTATGACATAGGGAATTTTTTGTATGTCAGTTGGCCAGTAGGTACGCACCCCACTCAATATGACGTCCAAGTCTAATTTTGAGATTACGCTTAACAACGCGCGACCCTTAAGTGTACTAAGACGTGATCCCCAATGTCTGTGTTATGCGTTATAGTCGCCTGCTCCCAGGAAACGAGGTCCAAGCGGCTTATAGAAATCCTTGTATTGATGCTCTGTGATTGAGAATCTTGGAGGTGAATAAACTGAAGATATCACAATATTCTGATAAAAATTGTCCACTCAAATATTTGTTGCTTGTAGATATTCTTCACAAACATTGTCTAGGTAATGATGTTTAATTCTTGACTTTATTAGAATTGCTGAGCCTGAGAAATGCTGCATTCGCAGCATTTCTTGCGTCAAGCTAATCATATTTATAGTGAAGTTATTCATAGTTTTCACCAAATTGTCCATAGTAGCTTCAAGGCGACTAAAGTTAAGATTTGGATTTGTATTATCTGAATTATTTGCTGGTGTCAGCCTAGGCGCTGGATTAGAATTAGCTTTCATAGCGTCAGCATACGAAACATGGTTAGTGCTTGGTTGCGTCATTTGGGGATAAGTGGCAAAGTAAACATTTGGGGCTATTTTTGGTTTTTGAGTCATTGACCGTTTGACTGATGAATATACAGAGCAACCTCTATAGTTAGCTGTATGGTTACCACCACAGTTACTATACCTATATATAAGAAATATCTATCTTTCGGCTTATTACAAGTTCACCACATATGACGCAAACTGTGGGCAACTTACAGTAGGTTTTTACTTTACTAAAGTTCAATTTTGCTTCAGGTTTGATATTGTAAATAGATATTGATTCATTATTAAATAATATGTCAATAAAAAAAAAAGTTTTATCTAATTACTGAAAATCCGGTTTTCGTTTATTCAAATCGTGTAAAAACTAGCTAAATCGAATACATTCAAATTTCTTCTATTAGAAAGTATATAGTCAGAAAAAACAACTTGTCATCGTTCTATACAATTTTAGACACATAGAAGTCATTGTGGGAGGTCTATAATTTTCGAACGGGTTTGATCAAAACGTGGGCAGGCGCAAGGTGGTTGATGCATCACACTGCTGCAAGTAAATGGGCAAAACACACATGGTATATAAGTACACATGTAGTTCGTTTCACTGACATATTTTTCCATACCTAGGCTCTCACTTACAGCGGTGTCATTAAAAGTGTATGAACTGGGATGGTGCTTTTTCACGGATCGTCAGGAATATACATACTTCACAAGAGGTTCACTTAAGTATCCATAGTTATTTCAAACATAATGGCAAACTTAGTATTACTAGCATACTATAAATCGAACAAAATCCAAAAAATCTCACACTTTTTGTAGGGCGATACACTGTAAATCTTTGAAAGAAGCAATTTGTGTTGAAATATCTAGAGTATTTAGTATTTCAAATCAGATTAGATCAATTTTATACGCGACTACTCCAAGGAATTAAGCTAGTATTGTAAATAACGGATTGAATCTATATCTTTAGAATTGGCATGTAAGTCTGGTGCTGCCACACTGCTGACGCACTGAGCAACATATTGCAGATTTGAAGTCTATTGCGGCGAAGAGATACTTTAGAGAAGTATAAAGGAGAGAGTTGCACAGCTTACTGCAAACCTCGCAGTGAGGGAAGTCAACTGAAGGAGTCCGCCTTTCCAATGGACGAAATAGTCATGGAAGTATCGGCATTGCGACGCCACAGAAAGTTACAAGAGTAGAGAAAAATTCTAATAAAAAGCACAGGTTACGGAAAGCCTTTAAATTCCTTTAAGGACAATGAAACATTCAGAGATTGTTGCACAGATACTCAGGGATTTTTGGACTGCATCACAACTAAGAAAAAGATGTAAATTTTCTACAGTGGTATGGATCGTCCACCATGAAGCCGTGACGAAATAAGAGTAGCAAAATTGTGATTTAAGAACAACAAATCATGGCTTATCTCCATATCTATTTAAGACCAACGGCAAAGAGCTGCTAATGGGTGCGAGAGAGTGCTTATGAGTGATCTGGCTCAAGGAAGGTATGCCTGATAATAAGATATTTATATTAGTCTCTTACACGTCACTTATAAGAGATATACCCGAAATATAACGCGAAAGACAAAATTTATTTTATTGGAACTGATTGGATACTACCAACTGGACCTTAGATCTGATAAATTGACTATTGACTACACAATGCTCAGGCTACGAAAAATCTTAAGAAATACCCGAAAAACCACAAATATTAACTTTTTCGACTCCAACCCTGCCTTCTACTGGAAAAGATTGTGCCGAATTAATTACTCCTGCTGAGCTGATTTGTAGAATATCACAGACTGACGTGAAAATGTCAGTGTTATTTTACACTTAACGAGGCTTTAGATTGCACGACATCCAATCGTGTTGTCTCTTCAACATATTTGTGGAGATGATAATGAAGAAGACTGAATTTAACACAACTGGCGCGAATTTCGATAATCGTTATATGTTTATCGTGGTAACGCTAATAATATTGACATGGCTGTTCAAAAACCGAGAGATTTTATTCCAACGTTCTCAATAACTGGGAAGAGATTCGCAAAAGTCGGCTTGGTTGTAAACTAGGAAAAGACGAATGATGAGTTTACTCTTACGGGTTCTCGTGTGTGAAAGCTGATAACCTCAACTCCGGTGTCAACAACATGAAAGGTGTTCACCTAGGAATTAGAAGAGAAGTGTTGCTTGCAAGCAGGTGTTTTTACGGACTAAGCTAGTTATTTAATGACGATGTACTCTCGGGGTAAACAAACAAACAGCTGTATTTAGCATTAATTCCACATGTCTTGATTTATGTTACAAAAATCTTAGGTAACAATGCAAGTGTTTGAGGACAAAAAAATATGTTAAATCATCGTTAATGTAAAGTAATGACAAAAGACATTTACCAAAAGGATGTACTTAAGTTAGTGTATTTAAAAAACGGTAATGTAAAATGTTAGTCAAACATTGACCATTGAAAAATACCAGTCTATTATAGAGATATGCGGACGCTTTCCGAAAAAGGCGGAAGAAGAGGGAACAATAAGCTTCTGTGTTTAAAATAACCATCACAACCAATCGTGAGGCGATGGATAGTTGACGCGACTATCGTTGCTTGATCGCAGGCTTCGGTATGTCTGAGAAACACTTCGAGTAGTCGAACAATCGAAAATCTAGTAAATGCTTTTTAAACTTACGTGAACGCAGTAAAACTGTGGCTTGTGTTGAGTAAGTCCAAAAATTGAAATCTTCATTGAATGTGAGAAGCTCTCACATATATATATATATATATATATATATATGAATATGATTGAGTAGCGGTTTAACCTATGTGCTTGCGGGTAATGTCATTGAAATAATTTGTGTTGTGTATGAGCATTTATCTTACTGTAGATATCAACATCGTCAAGATCTTCATTTTGTCAGGTACTTATGTTCGATACGATGTACTCGTATAGATATAAGTGACAGCATTCTTTCCTATTAACGTAGCGAACATTTGTGTGACCTTCACAGTTACTTCCCAACTCCCTTAACAGATGCCATTATTCAGGTAAGAAATCCATCGGAATATCTTTAGATGCGTGGCGTTACGTCTGTTAAATACATTTGCTTTAATACTGTTTTTGGAGCATAAAACTAATATCTGCCAATCCCAACACCATTCGCATTGTCCTAGAATATTGAAAAATTCTCCACTCAACAGTTTCTTTCATTTTGGATTATTTGCTTTCCTGACACAATTCACTTTTATCCTTAGAAGAGCATAATCGTTACTGACAACAATGAAATTCGTGCAAAGTCACTTTTAGGAATTTGTCATGCACTCCACATTGATTGTCGAAGAATGAATTGAATGCATGGTTGTACTCGCATATCTGTTCACAGACATGAACAGAAGCTGGAATATTAGATATACTTCCGTTCTATAACGATGTGTGTGTGTAACATAAATATGTTTAACAAAAATGTGACTGTCTTGAGTAGAGATTTTTGCTACATTTGCAAATTCTTAATATTGGAATCGTGATTGTATAAACAGATTTCTGAAAAGGACAGAAGAGACCACATTCAATAAAAGGAACGCAATATGTCATGAAATTTCCTTGAGAACCTCTGAATGTTCGAATAAACCACAGAAGTGAACTATGCATATTTTATGGTTAGGATTTGTGATACAACTTGGGCAAAACTGTTGGTGTTTACTTCCTTAATTGATCAGCTTAGTTCATATTAAATTAAATTTGAATTAAAATGGAGTTTTCATGAAAAACTTATTAAAAATATATTAAAAGGATTTAGCTGCATTTCCGTTTTCGAAAAATACCATACAAAATTCTCAACTGAAACCATTTTTACTGTATCCCAATGCCCCATAGGGGTATGTGGTTTTTGAATGCTGAATTCAAAACCGTCCTTGGAATCTATTAGTAGGAGGAGGCATGTCATATTTTGGACTGCTGTGTGTCACGTAAATTTAAATTAGTTAAATGTACTAGATTTCGGAGAGATTCTCAAATTCAGGGCGCGTATACGCATCCTATTTTCAAACTCAATCAATGGGACTTACAGTTTAACGACGATTCCGAACATTACAGTTTGAGAAGCATTTATCAGACTTGTCAATTGCTTGACTACTCAGACACATCGTCAGGCACATCAAGGTGACCGACGCTCAAATCATGGTATGTAGTTGTATGTGGGATTAAACCCGGTATCTTGCGAAGAGTCAGCCTTTCTCATATCTCATTCATGGGTTAAAAAGAAGTTAAGACGGTATGAATTTATAAAAATAGAGTGGGGTGTACACATTATGGATGTTTTCTATGACTATGTATAATATGTACACCCCTCTCTATTTTTATACATTCATATCGTCTAAACTTCTTTTTAACCTATGAATGGAATATGGGAGAGACTGAAACTGGTATGCAAAAATTAGCACATGAATTAAAATTAATGGAAAAAGACAGAATTTGAACAAATTTTATTTCGCTTTCATATTATTTGAAACTGATTAATGATTTCACCACTTAAAGAAATAAGACAGAATTTGAACAAATTTTATTTTGCTTTCATAAAGTATTGAAATTTTTTGGAACTGATTAATGATTTCACCACTTACATTATGACCGAAAGAGTTTTCTTCTTTATCGACAATTTTTATTTTTGGTAGCAATAATTTTTAAATTAAAACTTGGGCTATATCGGCCACCGCTTCCAGTGCCTCTAATTCAAATTAATCGATTTTCTAAAATCCGATTTCATACTCGCTACTTCTCCTCAAATTTTTGCCTGTTGCATTGCTTCATAATTCTGGATAAAATTTGAAAAAAAATCCACCGATTATACCACCTCTTTACGTATTTCCCATACAAATGATTGATTTAATCCATATATTCTTACCTCCATATCATTCAATCCGTTGTTCCAAATTTGACCAAGTTTGCCAGATATTATGAGTAGTCTGAGAATGAAAATGGACGACGTTACAGTGACAATTCTGGTACCTCCCATGCAAAATTACCGATACTCAGAATTATTGATAATCAGAGTTCTGAGAACGACCTTGCCACTGCCTTTCTGGTACCTCCCATATAATGATTTCCTTGATTCGCGTCTTTCTTCCAATAGCCCTATATTCAGAGTAATTGAAATCGTATCGGGCATTTAGTAGAGCGAATAGAAAAAGATTGTACTGCCACGTGCCTTTTTTAAAAAAAATCAGTGATCCTTCCATATTTTCCAAAAGGAGGACTTTAGAAAGTTGCAATTTTACTGGTTTTATTGTGTAATTCAGAATGTTTGTTTGCAGTAACACAAAGGGCCATTGAGTGAAGTTATATACCTATATAAGAGTTTACCTGAAGTTTTCCTGAATGAATATGTAAAATTCACTTCTTAATCCGGTTCAAGATCATTTAGAATATAATTCAAAAACTTGCGAAATTCATTATATTGAAATTATTTGAAACTGATGTCAGGCCAACGCAATTTTTTGACTATTTTTGACAAAAGAAAAACCTAATGATCAACTTTCATATATTCAAATATTTTCCTCAAAACAGCTATAATTTTCTTTTCTTACAACAAAACTTATGAACGCAGACCATTTCAGAACTTAAAATTATAAAAATTGTTATTATTATCAAAAATAATCTTATTTTTAATCCCAAAATCGAAACAATTCCTAATATGTTCAATATCTGCTTATACTCGTATAAAATATTAGGATTTTATATTGTGAGATATCAAATGTTTTCATTATTCAATAAGTTGTCGTTGTGACACCAATCACTAATTTATGGGCAAGAGTTTAACTTCTTACGTAGATGGTAATTAAAATAAAAATATTCATCCATATTTATTATAAACGAAACGTAATTATAAACAAATTCCAATTGCTTCGGTTTTTTTTCATTTCTTCTGCAAATTGTCATCCGTCGTTTCACTGTTTCAAAGACCAAGCACTTTCAATGAGATTATAATTTTGCTCTTCTGCGTCACACGTCGAGTTAATTGTCTAGCCAACACAATCAATGTCGTTGTGAAGCTCATGCAGTCAACGATTCAGATGCAGCCGGTGCTCTCCGTCAACTGTGATTTATCCCCATATTTTACGAAGTATTTTCATCTCGAAGTCTTCAAAGCTGATTTATTCACCTGTGTTACAACCCGGGGTTGCGCGTTGTACATCAGGAAGGTTAGGTCTAGTCGTGGGACAACATAATTTTGTTCACCGTTGAATCGATTGCCAAAACCATAACAGCGTTTTTATTGATGGCATAGCTTGGGTAGACCAAATCACCCCCTACTTTAAAAATGTTGTTGCCCATATCCGCGTAACGTTTCACAGGAATAGACTTTTTTTAGTCTTGTTTACCACGAAAGGCGCTGTTATTGATTACTATTCGCATTTTCTACCAAATAGCTCTGTATCATGGCGGAAAACAAGGAAAGTATTATTGAAGATGATGCCAGTTGCATCTTCTGCAGCTCTTCTCATCATCTTCCGATAGGCCGTCGACTTGTCTAACACCTTGGTCTATTAGGTGCACAACTAAGTTCCCGCTGTTTGTCAATAGATGGCTCCAGCTGTAAGTTCTAGTCGATATTACCATAACCTAGACGTCATGAGCCAAACTTAGGCATATGGTAAACATACCTCCTCCACACAATAGCGACTTTCTTTTGGCGTCATATTCTTTTGGTTGTGTGAATATGTATGATTTTTTGCCAAATAATCGTCATATGCCGGGAAGTATTGATTTTCTTCTTGCAATCGAAGAAAACGGCAGCTGAAGCTAATCGAGAGCTTTAAAACGTTTGTGGAGATGCTGCTTTGGGTGAAACAACGTGCCGAGATTGGTTCCGTCGCTTTAAAGACGGTGATTTTGATGTTGACGACCGTTCATGTGAAGGAAGACGAAAAACCTTCAAAGACACTGAATTGACGGCGCTGCTTGACGGGGATCCATGTCAAACGCACGTAGAGCTTGCTTCAGTATTAGGAGTTACCCGCCAAGTCATTTCCAAGCGATTGCATGCGTTGGGATTGATTTAGAAGCAAGAAAAGCAAGGATTCCTTATGAGTTGAAGCCAAGGGACGTTGAGCGTTGTTTTTTTGCCTATGAAAAACTGCTTCGAAGGTTATGCTCTGTATTTGGTGGGACGAGGCCGGTGTTATTTATTACGAGCTGTTTGAATCAAGCGAAACCATCACTGGGGCCCACAATATGCGGAAAGGCACGAAAGACTGATTCTTCAGCATGACAACGCTCAGGTTCATGTCGCCAAACGCGTTAAAACCTACCTGGAAACGTTGAAATGGGAAGTTTTATCCCATCCGCCATATTCTCCAGATATTGCGCCGTCCAATTATCACGTGTTCCATTCGATGGCACACGGTCTGGCAGTAGTTCCACTCATCACGACAGCACCACCACATCAAGGAATGCGCCAAAAGATCAACAGATTTACCGCGATATAATTCGAGGTTTGCAAGAAAGATGGGAAAAAGTAGTAGCTAGCGGTGGGCAATACTTTCAACAAATGATTTGTAAACATGATTTCATAATAAAGTTGAATTTTTATAAAAAAACAGAAGTGCTAATGATGGCCAATATTGTCCTGCAACGCTGATTCAGTGTGGAAAATGTACTAAACTCGACCAAGGCCACGAACTGTCGAAAGCAGTTTTGAAGTCGGTCTGAACATGGAATGTGCCAATCATGGATCTTTTCTAGTACTCTCCTTAGTATGAATATGTAATCAATTTTGCATTTAACAGGTTTGAAACCGCACTGACATGGCCCAATCAAGTTAGTTTGGATTGACTTTGTCGACAAAATCTTATAAATGATAGGTAAAAAACTGAACTGCGATGGTTCGCAGACATTTGCTTCACATTTTGGCATAATCTTCCCAGATTCCAATCATCGGGATTACATTTAAGGAGTCAAATCGTACCTTAGAACTGACGCATACCCATTGTCATCCCAATGGCACTAGTCTTAAGCAGCTCAACCGCCAATCGCTTTTTGATCTCCTACTATTTTGTTTCCCTTTTGATGATAGTGTGATTTTTTAATTTGTGCTGCCATCCAGTCCAAGATGTTCATAATAATGTTCTTTCCACAACGGCAGCTCATCTAGCGTAAGCAAATTTCGTAGGTACGTAACCAAATTTCAGTCTTTATATTTCACAGACAGTATTTTGTAAGTTCAACATTTGTCTCCGTGCTTTTCTATGTTATTATTATTTCAACAACCGTTTCTTTCGTATAAAAATGTGTTCTACCGACTTAAACCGCAAGATGTGGTGCCCAAGTCGCTTACTGTCGTTTCTTTCCAATCAGTTGGCCTTTCAGAAATGATTTTATTTTAGATAGGCCAGCGACTATTAGGCTGGTATAGAAGTTGACATCCTCTGCAGCAGATGTTACTTAATTCTACGTACAATTTTTAATTTGTAAGTCACGAAGTGGTGTTTGTAAAACGACACAAATCGTAATGAGTATCGTAATGAAATTTGGCACTCTAGTCAATTTGAAGGCCATCAGCTTTAATGTTCTATATTGCTCTACATATATATGCGCCAATTTAAGATTTAATATCTTTTCATTTTCTGAATATTAGCGGAAGTTTGGCAGTCCTTACCAGTATGCAAAATCGTCTTTTTTAATGTACATCAATTCCTAGAAATAAAATTTACTCTTTATACTTTTATGTGATACCTCGCAATCAATCAAGTCTTACATAAAGCCAAGCGGTTACTTCCAATCAAATTTCATCAGATGACACTCAAGGGCAAATGACATTAAAGTGAATTTGAATTTACGTATACATTTTGCTACCGCCATTAAGCGGAAGTGGTGGAAGCACAGCCATTCATGGATATCGAGTTACATCCAATTTCATTATTAATTTGAAGAGATAGAACAAGTACAAAGACCGAAATAGCCACAATAAATGTTAATCGTAAATGCATTGTTATCGAATAGAAAGTGAATTGAATAGACTAGTTTTGCTTAACAACATTTTGATTACATTTTCGTCTCCCTCTCCCACCTTGTCTCCCTCTTTCCGAGAGTTAAGTATAATCCTATATACGAACGTTTTTACTGTAGCTTGCAGCTACAAAAAAAGCAATTTATGCAGTTTTTGCTTCATGCCACAATCAAATTTGTGAAATCACAACAATCCTTAAATGCACGCAGCAATTTATGTTTCCAAATGATATCCTCAGGGTGTGCAATATTTTTTGTTTCTGTCAATATCTAATTTGTGGGTAACATTTAAGGGCAGTGTACGTTTTGGGGGTAAGATTAAAATAGGAGAGAAGAAAAAGGGTGTTAGACGTTATTCCAATACGGCTATTGTTTTTTTTTTATTTATTTGAAGTATACAAAGAGGATATATGTTTCGAGAAGATCATCAGGATTTAGAGATGATGCAAAGCTCTGAAATTAGCCCTTGTGACGACAAGGGAATGGAATGGGATATGTTAACCCATATGTACCTACACCTATCGGCTTACATGCTGGCTGAAAACATGGCAAAGGTAGGACCGATTGAATCAGGGAACTAAAATGTTACGCAAAGATGCCCCATAGCAAACACAAGGACTGCACACAAATTTCTGGAAAAATATGAATTTTTTGCTTTTTCCATCGATTTATGATGATCGATAAATACGTCAAAACTTTTCAGTTTATATGTTTTTTTCTAATCGTGAGCACCGTTAGTAAAAATGTGCATTTTCTTATGAAAAATAGGCAAAGCGAAACCATTATTAAGTGTGGTACAGTGTTCGTGGCAAGGCAACTTGCTTGACATTTAGTGGATTTATTTTCCATTGTCCAAATAGTCGAAATGAATCAAATGGCAGGGCTAAATCCTGCTCCGAAACAATAGGCATAATCG
This sequence comes from Philornis downsi, assembly GCA_019455685.1. Lineage (NCBI taxonomy): Eukaryota > Metazoa > Arthropoda > Insecta > Diptera > Muscidae > Philornis > Philornis downsi. The sequence goes on along the minus strand of JAHXMU010000450.1, from coordinate 1,201,344 downwards.
TTTTTAAACATTTTTAAATGTCATTGATTGAAATTGAGGTATAGTAGTAGTTGACAGATATCGTAAAGGTCATCTCAATTTATATCATCTTTCAAAGGAGCTCTCTGATTATGGGCGCAGTTGTGGAAAATTAAGACAAATTTTCATCCGTAGTCGATATGTTTATATGAGTTTAGAAGAGCCAGGCACGCTTTTTTAAAAAAATGAAAGTTTTTCGATATTTTCCTACAACTTTATTCGTTATAATGACACCGCTCTAATAATGGGAATAGTTATTGAAATATATGTCTGTGGATATTTTATTGATAAACGAGCGTTGTCGATAAGGATAAGTTCTTGGCAAGCCTACTTATCTTATAACGAACAAGTGCAACGTTCGTGATCACACACGCCCCGTGCAAGCTTGGCCGAAATATTCTTTCCAATTCGTTCGCAATTGCCACAGTTTTGCTTTCGATTTCAAAGCAAACAAATTGAAACAATAAAGCGAGATCTAAAACTGGTCAAAATTGTTTTTGATTGACAAATCAACTGTTACCTAGCTTGCAAGGATGTTATAAACTTGGTTTAAAAAATGTATGCCCATTTGTTCGCTCCTTGAAATCTGCATTGCATGTGCAGTGTAGTGTGCAGTAAACAATGCCTTTGATTAAAATTGGCTATTGGTTGGTCTGCTACAAGTGGCCTTCAAGGGAAGAATGACTGTTTCGGTAGCCTTTCTTGACCTTTTAAGATGTTGGGATTTTTGGGAGGCATAAAGTTATCACGAACAAGAAAAAATATGATTTCATATTTTATATTCGGGCGACTTGTACGCATTCCAATGTTTAAATCCACCTAGTCGAATTTACTAATCATAATGATACACATTCCGCATTGGTGAGTTTCAGTTTTAAAATGGCCAATAATTGTCGTAAAAGTAACATATATTTTTGTTGCAAATTGTGCAAGAAATTACATTCATCAAAACTTTTCTTGTTGAAAAAATTAATAGATATATGACAATTTTGAATACGAATACGGTCATTATACCGAGCAAGATCAAGAATACACATTTCATACATCCCATATTAATGCTTGTTGTTCTGGGCAGGGGCTAATGAAACCACAATGTTGCTAGCAAAAAAAAAAAAAACAATCTGAAAAGTCTTCCACAATATACAAATGAAATATTAAACGTAATGATTTGCAGTTGACATTATGAGTAACATATGCTGCACACGTACTTAGACATATCAATGTCTGTGAAAAAATTAAACACAACTACAACTGTAACAACCACACGTGCTTCCACATCACAAATTCATACCCTTAATAGAGTACACAGTACGTCTATCCTCAGACGGTAACTGCTACTGGTAGTCGTAAAAATGTATACTTTCTTGAGCCACATTTACACATTTTGTTCTAAATTGCCATGATAAATTTTTTAAATTAAATTGAATGAAGAAAAATGAAGGGAATAACTAACTGCCATTGTAGAAAGCAAGCCATGTTTGACTAACTGAGTGTGAGTGCAAAGGAATTCAGTATAACCACGAATAGTTGTTCCATGTTGGAACATGCCGTCATGCTGGCCTTTTATGGCTTTCAACGAAATTCAACTAATTAATTGGTTTTTGTCTCAGCTCCCACTTTGCTGAAAGAACTTTGAACATTAGTTTCTTTCAGTCGTAACAGGAATTAATAACGCAATTTCTCAGTTTTACGGATCTTTTGTTCGTTGTTGGGACGAAAAGTTTAATTTAAAAGTTTACTTGAATATTTTGTATGCAATAATTTCCCTGTGAGCTAAAATTTCGCCCATAAAATGGTCGCAAAAAGGACGTTTTGCATACATATTGAAGAGTGATCCTCGAAATTCATTATATTACAACTACAGACTATAATGCCCTACTGAGTTTGAATGTTGTCTTTCCCAACTTCGTAGTAATTCCCACTTTTGACCTGAAGTTAAACTGTCGTTCTGATGTTTTTCGTGAAATTCGAAAATCATTTGGCTCTTGGCATTCTGTAATATATCTAAAGTACTTGATCTCCTATTAGAAATAATATCTTCGAGAAGTTGTTATTGTTTTGGAATGAGCTGATATAGTTTCCTTTTTGAAATTCAATATTGAATGGAGTAAATTCAAAAACGAAAATCACATTTAAAGAATTTTTGTAAATTCAATTGTATGAAATATATCCATTGTATAGGGTGGCGCATAAGCAACATTAAGATTTTATCAGAGAATACATTTTTTGTTTAAGTCTTCTTTTCGTCTCTTTATAGAACTGACTAAATAATACATGGAAAATTTATGGTGGAAAGGCTCAGCACAGAACAAAGAACCAAAGTTGTTCAATTTTATTTTGAAAGTCAGCATTCGATTAATCAGATCGTGTCGAAATTTCTTTCATGTTCGAAATGCTCTTAGCGCTCCAACATTTTACCGATTGTTTCAGCTTTTTGGGCAGCGAGGGGCTGCCTGTGATCTTCCGCGTTCTGGAAGACCTCGTGTAGTTCGAAATGAAATGACCATTGTTCGGATGCATAGGAAGGGCTTTCTTCATTGTATTGTAAGGGGTGATGAAAAATGGATTGATTACAGCAATCCAAAGAAAAATATGTCATGGTGGTTGCCCGGTCATGCTTCTACGTCGTCGTCTCGGCCGAATATTCACGCTGCGAAGGTTATGCTCTGTATTTGGTTGGACGAGACCGGTGTTATTTATTACGAGCTGTTTGAATCAAGCGAAACCATCACTGGGGCCCACAATATGCGGAAAGGCACGAAAAACTGATTCTTCAGCATGACAACGCTCGGGTTCACGTCGCCAAACGCGTTAAAACCTACCTGGAAACGCTGAAATGGGAAGTCTTATCCCATCCGCCATATTCTCCAGATACTGCGCCGTCCAATTACCACTTGATCCATTCGATGGCACACGGTCTGGCTGACCAGTAGTTCCACTCATCACGACAGCACCACAACATCAAGGAATGGTTAGATTCGCGGATAGCCTCAAAAGATCAACAGATTTACCGCGATATAATTCGAGTTTTGCAAGAAAGATGGGAAAAAGTAGTAGCTAGCTCAAAGAATGGTTTGTAAACATAATTTCATAATAAAGTTGAATTTTTATAAAAAAAGAAAAACAGAGCGAACTAATAAATAAAATAAAATATTTTGCAAAAGTATTGCATAGTTAATTGTTTTAACAGAAACCTGTATGATAATTGTTTATGCCCTTTTTCAAAACAATGTCAAAAATGTGACAGAAAATTTACAATTTTAGAATTAACATATCGTATAAAATGTAGATCTTTATATTTTTGAAGAGATCGTCGAAGAGATATTCTGGATATCTACAAAATTTACGAATGCTTTTCGACATATTTGCAAAAATGATCAATATTATAGCGTTAACCGAATTCTAATAGCTGGAATCGAGACAAATGGTATAGATATTTTCTTTATGTTCCTGCTAAAGTTAAAAAACGAACGGGTATTGTAAAAAAAGAAAATAAAAAAAGTCGTTAAATTTAATTCGCCCTTGCTGTCCTTGGCGATCTCTAGCGTAATTAATTGTATAGTACTTATGTGGAACATTTGAATGCTCGAACATTCTATATGAAAACAATTTGTTTGTCTTTCTTAAAAAGGACACTTAAGTAATGGAGATGGAGGTTTGAAATGTTCTTTAAAGAAAACGCTACTTACTATTTAACTAAAGAAATCCATTCACAAAAATTATTTCAATACTAAAATAAATAAATTGCAGTCGCATTATTGACTGTATTTTACAAAAAGGTCTAAAGAATCCGTTCAGTAGATATATCGATTCATCGGCTTTGATTCCTCCTACTTCAATAAAATAGTAATTTTAATAAAACTGTCTTGTTTTCTTTAGAGAGGACAGGAGAACATAAAGGGATAATAGTTTCTATATAAAAACTCCCACAACTTCATTCAAGCCACATAGTTGCATGAAATTGTAAACATTATTGTACAAATACATATATCTTCGTCAGCCCATTTTGAAACAGTAGAATATCCAAGGTATCCGTCCTTTGGGGATTTTACTACACCTTCCAAAGGCTTTCTGCTACTGGAGAAATCATCCACATTCGAAAGAAGAAATGTGGAACAATGAGAGCAGTTGAATCAAACTACGCTTTTTAATAGGAAAGCGTAACAAAAATATTGACAAGATATTCTTCAATGAGCCAGATATTGGCTTGAATTGTGTTTCAAAACTACATATAAACATTGGTTGAATTTTGTCATTTGCAAATGTTGTGAGTTCTTTACTTATCTACAGATTGTGGTTAAAATCACATAACTCTTCCTGATGTTCCGCACTCAAATCATTTCAATACTCTGTTCAAATTTTAGCTGTCGCAGCATATTTAAGAGAATTAATCTTACGTTGAAAATTTAAACCTTGATGTCTTCGCCAAGAAATATTATAATGTAAATCTCTATTTGTTTATCCTTAGTATTCATATTTTGCACACGACAATAGTTTTATTAACCTGTCATTTGTGATAATTATATTTGTATGACATTTGCGACATTATATTGCGCTTTCTCATAACTCCCACACAAATGTTTCGATAGGTTTTAAAAATATAACATTAATGAGTTATTGCATGGTTCAGATCTTAGTTCACCCTCGCTAATGTTTAATAATGGTTACGTTCGGTACGGAGAAACTTCATTCATAGTTGGTAAGGAAGTTTTATGTTATGAAGTTTTTGAAGCTTTATGAATGTTATTACATATCAAGTAAAAAGAAATCAATTATTTTTACATGACATTGAAGGCTTTATTTAGCATCGTTAGAATGATCCAATTTAGGTCAACTATGCAGGATTTTGTTCGCTAATTTCTTGTAATTCTATTCTGTATCTCTCATAGAAATCGTCATCTCTAGCCAGTAGATTTGCGCAAGCAAAAGTATTCATTAGAAAACAGAAACAGGTCGCAATCACTTAATGGCGGGTCCGGACTGTAAGAGAGAACTTCACAGCCAAGTTCTGGGGTCCACTGTCGATGTTTGTTGTCTGCCGTTATCCTGATGGAACTCTATTGCACTTCTATTAGCCCCTTCTGGGCGATTGCTTTCTTCAGACAATTCAATTGTTGAGAGTACAGAATAGGGTCGACTTTGTTGCGATTCAGCAGCGATTCGCGGTATGGAAATTCAATTCATTAGTTTTTTTTGTTTTAATGTGTGGCCTCAACACATCGAATTTATTTTTTGTATGCAGCCTTATTAAAGTAGTTTCAAAGGGTTTTCTGTGCAGAGTTAAACTCCTGAGCAATTTCCTTTATTTTATCGACAATCTCGACAATTGACCTTCCAGATAGTGGTGCGTTTCTCACATCGGAATTATTGGAACGGAATCGACGAAACCAAAATTGCATATGACTGGTTGTTTCAGTATCAGGGCCACAAACATTGTCCACATTCTCAGTCGCCCGTCTTGCGTTTTCGCCTGTATCAATGAAAAACTGTAAAATGTGGCATATTATCTGTTTCCACCTGCGATGTTCGCTCAAACAATACTAAGACAAACAATTACAAAACCGTCTGAGCAGTTTTTTTAATTACAATATCGTATCTTTATAACATCGTCTAGCGAAAGATGATTGTATTTACAGAAAGAGAGATTTGCTAAAGCGAGTTTTTGCTATACTTTATATTTCAAAAAGTTATTCAATTTTCAATTTTTATGATTTGTTAAGATCTATTACAAAAATGAACTGAGTTTATGTGAGTAAAATATCAACGGTGTGACAAAGTGTTGCTTAAATGGTGACAATATATTATGATTATTAGGCTTAAGATGTCCTGCAAATTCTGAGTGACTTAAAACAAATGAAAGAAACACAACAGAACTTTTCACATTCAGTGAGCTTACATGCATTGTTTTTTAGCCATTATGGCCAACCTATACTTTAAGCATTCGAATTGCTCGCTATTCAGGCATAGTTCTGCGACATTGAACAAAATATATAATTCAACCATTTTTTTTAGGTGGGATTTTCAAGTAATTCGAAAAGTGGTAAGTTTATGAGGGACTAGTTTTAATTTTTGAAGTTCTGAAACCCTAATTAAATTCTGTAAGTTTCCATTTATAAGAAATTTACTTCTATTCTTTATCTGTACATTTTTAATATAAGACTATAATGCTATTTCCAAACTTCGCTGCATTATTTCATGTGAACTATAAACGACATATCAGAAGTTGTGATGCTTAAATATTGGTAAATATTTGTAATAAACATTATTGTAAGCAATTTATAATAAACTTAGTTATAAAAAAAATACACTCGCAAATGAAACGTGTAAAACTTGAAATTAGGGGATCTACGTCGTGATACTCAGTGACTTAATCATCACAAGCAGAACAAAGATTGCAGTATTTGATGGTTGTTTATGATCTTCACATCGGTATATTCTGAGTTTTCACGGGAATTTTCTTCAAAATGCGTATCAAACTTCAGTTCAGTTCAGGTGGATATCCGAAAAAATAGTTTCGGCACGACTGAAAATTAAATATTCTCGATCTTCAAATCCTTGGACTAGGTACCGACTCATCCTCAGATACGCGAATATAACCATAGAAATCAATTTTTTAATAATTTCGTCTAAATTGGGACTTAAAAAGATAGATAGTAGAGATGGGTATGTCCGTCTATCCATACAATCGGTTGGTTCACTCTCATCTTCCACTTCAATACGAGTACTATAAATTCATAAATTCATTTTTTTGGTAAACTTAAAATCACTTTGTCCTGCCACTTTTGTGGCAGGATTTTGTGAAAATAAAAGTCTATCAATCCTACGCTGAAAACTTTGATAAGTTGAAACAATTAGATTTTCTTATTATGCGGCAATTCTGAATAACATTTCAATAAAATCGTACGATTCACGGCGCTCCTTCTTGTGCCTGCGACATGTTATACTAACGTATTATAAAAGTTAAAGCATTTCCGGCACAATTTCGGCGAAAGGATATTGGTTTTGCCTTAATCTTGTGATCACACAGACATAACTCGTACTACAACCTGTGGAAAAGCTAATAGATCTTTAATTTAAAATTTTTTAAAATTTAAATTTAAATTTAAAAAAAATTAATAATATCCTGTTTGTGTTTGGATGCTCGCCATGTATTACAAATTCTAACCATTTTTTTTGACGTTGTAATAGTGCTGGCAGATATTCGTTTGGTTATGGCTCATATTATATACAGAAAATTGTTAGAGCGAAATTTTTTTGTCAATTCCCTTTTGCCAAATGAAAAATATATAAATAAAACATTTAGAATGCGCTTTCATTAAACTCACCAGCGATCTTGATTGGAGTTATTATTTCGTCGACACACAAAATTCAGGGAATGTATTTTTTATGTATTTTAGGTCTATTTTTTGCAACCTTTAATATTATTTAGCACATTCTCACACACACACACACACACGCAATCACACTCTTCCTAACGTACACAGCCGTATACTTCGCATTCTCACATTCATTTGTGTTTATATGCGTATTTGTTATCATTTACACACATTACAATATCCTAGAACATCTTATTATCATATAAATTGCGAAACCAAAAAGCAGTGCAAGAAGAAGGGAAATGTCGACAGTTTGTTGTATTTTAATATTCGCTACGTGTTAGTATGTGTAAAAATTATACACGTATAATAAAAACACATATGAGCGCAAATAACATTACACACGCATATATATGACTACAAAGTCTTCGATTCTGCATGGGCGTGCGTATGTGTGTGCGTGCGAGTGCGAAAGGCGACTGGAATAATATTTTGAGTTTAAAGTATTCTCAATATTTGGCAACTTTGCAAGATACGAGTATATTAGCAATTTGTTTACGTATCCAATGCCTGTGCATCAAACGTTAATAAGATTCCTTTTGTTTCGGGGAATTTTCCTTTTAGTCTTTGAAAAGTTCCTGCTTAAAATAATATTCTCGTCACAGGGAAAAATATTGTTTTATTTATTTGTCTGTTGTGTTGCTTAAGGTTAAAACATTGCCAACATCGTGTTACAATATATCGAGTATGTAAGATATTTCATTTGTAATGTTTATGTACTCATGAAACAATAATGTCGCATAATTTAAGGTAGAGTTTTGTGTGCGTTGTAATAAATATTCTTACGATGAGAGAGATAACAGAACGATGTTGATTTACAATAATTGATATTATTGTAATGACTGACCGTTAAATCTTACATAGTTCTATTGTATTAATACATCCTCAAACAAAAATGTGTAATTTTATTTAAAAGTTTAAAACAAATTATCTGTGAAAGTAGACCAAATTCAGAGACTGATCATTTCATTCTACAATAGTAACTAAAATATAATGCATTAAGGGGTCAGTAGGCTGAAATGTATTACGGCTTTTAGTATTTTCATCGCACGGAAAAGTATTGGTTTATTATTTTATGTCTAATGTATCTGAAGGTGAAATTGTTAAAATATATCAAGTGTATTTTATTCTATTTGTAATGTTTATGTATCCATGAAACAATAATGTTGTCTACCTTAAGGTACAAGTTTGCACATATTACACTGCACACTTTTAGGGTGAAGAGAAATTACGGCACAATTACGGTGGATTTGCACAACAAAAATAATGTTTGATACTATTGACATTTGATAATAATGGATGGTTTAGAATTTTCTGTCTTATCACATGAATATGTATTTTTAAATAATTTTAAAATAATCTATCAAATTACCTACATATTAGTAAAGTCAAAGACGAGGGCTGAAAAGTAGTGGTTGCTTTTATTTTCGTTGCAGGCAATTTGCTCTAGAGCCTTTTTGAAAATTTCATTTTAAAATAATATTTTCATCGTACGAAAACTGTCGTTTTATTAATATATAAGTTGTGCAGCTTAAAGCGAGAATATTGTTAATATTAGTTACACAATATGGAGTATGTTCATGATACAATAATCTGGTTTATTTTGGGGGAAGAACTTTGTTTACGACTCATGTTTTTATGACTCATATTCTAAATTAAAGCAACACATAGAAAACCATGTTTGCAGCGATATATAGCGTTGTTGCAATGACTTTTTATTGAAAATCACTTATTTTGGTTCCACGTTGGGCTTCTGTGTCTATTACACCATTTCTAGATAATATATTTTAGCACAATTATAAAATAATCTGTCAAATTATCAATAAAGTTCAGATGGCGTTTAATAGAGTTATGAGATATTTATACTCACTGAGGCGTCGTGTTCATATAACACCGTATGTTAAGCGTTTCTTGGGTTGTAGTTTTAAAAATTATGTAGATTTTAGGTCTTTGCTGTTATTTTATAAAGTTGTTCGATTGTGTAGTCCTCAATTTCTTTTTAACTCATTTAATTTTTCACATTCCCCTGGTAATAAGTAGCTTCTTATTCCTAAAATAACCACACTCATGGGTCGTGCTTTTGTAGTAAGAGTAGCTCGAATTTACAATTTACTACCAAGCCATTTAAAAAGTTTTAAATTATTTCCTGATTCTTACAAAAGGCACATTCTACAACACTTTCAGACTTTACTGTAAAATTTTGTTTTCAATTAAACTGTGAGCAGCCTTTATTACATACCGATTATCTTATATTTCAAGATTATATTCCGATTAACTTCTAACTTTTCAATTAGTCTTTTTTTCCATATTTTTTTGTCTTTAATGATCATAACGTCATATTATATTTTTATAAATTTTATATTTAATTTTTGTTATGATGAATTGTTGCATATTGTAATTTACTTATAATTGGCCGGAAGGCTTTAAATTACAAGCCAGAAATAAATAAATAAATAAATAAAGCTAGTTCAGGTTCAGACAATGGCTAATTGTGCACTACAAAAATCAGTAAAATATTGTCCGGTTTAGGCAGGAAAACACAACTGTTTTGTTAAAATTTGATTTGTTTTATAATTCGATTTTAGCGAAATACATTTCATCCAAGATTCTAAGTTTCTATGCATTCAGCGTAAGCGATTCGTTGACATCTTCAAAATAGGCATTCATTTTGCAGATAATCTTTTTTGTTCGACTACACTCACGTAACCTCAAGGCATCTTTTCCCGTTTAGAGAAAAATAATAATCTGGGATGGCTATGATAGATGGAGAACCAACTGCAAGTTGTTTCATTGTATAAATTTACTACGGCTGATACGGTTATTTTTCTGTCGGCATAGCTTCGGATCCAACAACTATAAATAATATCTTCCGATTATAATCTTGCTCTTTTTAAAGCAATCATTTTAAATAGACGCCATTTTCCCGTTAAAGACTGACAAAGATCATCTTTGTTGTTGATTTGCCTCGAAAAGTTCTCAGTTTCGAATATTCCACTGTCTCTGATTTACTGCAACATACTCATGATTCCTCCATAACAGGGCCTTGACTATGATTTCTGAAGTGGTGACCTTTCCAGAATGGATATCATCAAAAATAGTCCTGTGTCTGCATTCACCTACATTCACCTTTCCTATATTTTATGGTTGATATCGACCTAGATTTATCGTTCTTTTTGTTGAAAAAAGCTGGAATTAAATTTTTGTGAAAATGCGAAGCTCGGTCACTTTCAATATCCGCCAAATATACAGATGACTGAAACTTTCATAGCAATCAAATTAGCTTACAGAAAATGAAAAAAAACATTGGTGATTACTTTTCAGTCTCCCTTCATATCAAAAGTGATTTTATTATAGAGAATTCAAGTAATGTTCATTGCAACAAATATTGCATTTTTTGTTTAAATTTTAGATTTTTGGGATTTTTTTATTTCCTGTTTAGCAGCTACATTTTTCAAAAGTCGTGTCGATCAAAGTTCCCTTCTAAACACAAGTAGGATATCATTGCCTATTTAATCTTTGCGACTGTTTCAATCGGTGGTGGGAAATAGATTTCATACTGTATTAATAACTTAAAATAAATTTAATTATTTTACATAACTTTTCGAATTTAAAGGCACAAGTTGTTATTATTGTCAAATTTTCGGTAAAGCACGTAATCGTAATTGTTTAACATGTTGGATGTGAAGGACATGTAAGTGCTTCCAATTTAAGCCGGATGTAACATTGAACTGTGTGCTTCTTATTGTTATTCGTATTGTTATTTTTTGGCAGAGTTGTTTTGCGATTAAAGTTTAGATCTGAAGTGTGTTTTGGCAAGGAAAATGTTGTTCTATTCTATTATTTTCAAATTAACATGTTGATCAAGATTTTGTTTAATATAATTTAGAAATTTGGTAGCTTCAACAGGGATTGTGTTAAAATTTCTCTAGATCCATCCAAGATTTTGTTTGAATTTCATCATCCAAGAAAGCTTAATGACCATAATTCGGTACATACTATACGTACAGTATTCGAATAATACAGTAAGTTTCAAGATTTTTAAACCAAAATTTCTGAAGATTCACTTTTATTCTTGAAACTCAATTGTGTCAAATAACATTAATAAACTACATCTTAAAAATAACAACTTTCGGATTAATTAATTTCCATAACAAATTAAAAAAATATATAATTTTGCAAATTTTAAAGTCAATAATTTTGTAACAAAATTTTACAAAATTTGTTAATTATCGTGCTAATTTCCAAATGTGATAATTGATCGACTGTGATTAGTTATCTAAGTCGGAGATTTAGTAACCGAAAGACCTACCCCTAGTATATTATTTTAATCATTCAAGAAAGGATTCAAACACAAATACAAAAACCTCCAAAATTATGTGACTGACGCAGTGAAATTATTTCGGGTAAAAAGAGTGGAAAAATATCTATCTATTGAATGACGACTCGATATTAATAAAAACTCACGGAGGGATCGTAGTTATAGGATCCAACTCTCGTGTGTTATTTCCATCATTTAAGAAAGGTTTCAACTCGACTACAAAAACAGTACCAAAATTGAAAAACTTAGCTCAGCGGGAAAATTCACTACTTGGATGCCCAGTTGCAGTCATTAGCATTAGCTGATGTGCCAGCCGCAACCGCCTGGTAAGCCTGTGAAGATATTCCATAAGGTGCAAGATGAAAGATCTTAAAGGAAGTATCCACAGAAGTCGCAAAAATTACGACGGCGGTCCCACAACTTGCCGATCTGACGTGTAGATGGTGCCAGTAGTTTGAAAAAATTTATTTTATTAAAAGGTGGCAACCTTATAAAACATATGCTGTAAGTTTCGACGCATCACGTTGTTTAGTATTTTTATTTGAGCCATTAAAAGTAAACGATCTCATTGTATTTGTAAAGATGAACAAAATTGGTCACCATTATATAATTCAATATTTCCATTTGAAACGTCTCAGCCCAACCAATATTAAATCCGGGCTATATTCTATACTGGGGAAGGCTGTTCATTCATTTACGACTGTAAAATATTGGGTAGCAGAGTTCAAACGAGGTTGTACGAACGTCTTGAACACCGTAGTGGCCGACGGATGATCATTGGCTGGAGGCGAATTTGCTAGCTGATAGGCATTTCAAAAAGTGTTGCACATCGTATATTGACCGAAAATCTGAAGATGAAAAAGCTGTGCGCAATATGAGTACCGCGCTTGCTTTCAATGGAGCAAAAACAGCGTCGTGAGTATGTTTCAGTAGAGTGTTTGATGATGTTTCACCGCAATAAAGCTGAATTTTTGCATCGATTTATAACCAAGGATGAGACATGGGTCCTCCACTTTACATCTGAGACGAATGAACGGTCAAAGCAGTGGACTGGAATGAGAGAATCGTGTCGAAAGAAGGCGAAGACGGTTTGATCTTCAAGCAAGGTCATGGCGTCTACTATTTGCGATGAGGATGGGATTATTTTTATTGATACGCCATCAAAGGCTAATATTATGCTAATTTATTACAGCGTTTAGGTGATGGTGAAATTATGGAAAAAGGCTGCATTTGGGGAAAATTAAAGTGTTTCATTGAGACAATGCTCCAATGCACACATCCGCTATTACGATGACCAAAATTAATGATTTAAAGTTGGAATTGCTTCACCACACACCTTATTCGCCCGATTTAGTACCCTCGCACTATTTTCGATTTCCAAACTTGGAAAAATGGCTCGATGGTAAAAGATTTGCCAACAATGAAGGGACGGAATCTGCGGTTGATGGTTATTTTAAAGAGTTTGACAGTTATTGCTATAAACTAAAAAAATATTTTTGTTGAAAAATAAAGAACATTTTTCCAACTTTTTTCTGTCTTCTTTGTTAGGTCGGGTAATTTTAGATGGCGCCCGTACATTGGAAATATTTGGCATGCATTTCCTTTTTGTTCATAGTTAACTTACACTACCAATATTATTAGTTGCACTCCGTTGCTATAACATTTTTCAAAGATAGGATGGAGTTCGCACTCACCACCTCAAAGTTAGTATGGACTGCACCAGAAGCGATCATACTAAATAGTGTGGCTATGCAGGCGTACTGCACTTTGATTTCAGAAATAAAGATTTTGACACCTCAATCCAACCCTCAGTGGTTGCGATGATATTTGGCTTATTAAAATCTGTTATAAGACAACTGTAAAAGTTTGAACACAGTTTTTAGCTGAGAATACTATGTTTATACAGTCTTCCCTGAAGACAGACAATACATATTTTTAAGCTGTTGATATCATTTTTCATATTATAATTGATGCTTGCCTAAAAAATAAAGTCCTGGGGGAACGAAAACATCTTAAATTAATGAAATTTAAATTCTTTAAAGAACATTATCTCAAAAACTGCATCTTTAAATTTTCGTATATTCCACTCATAAGTATTTCTAATTGTTGCTTTGGGGGGAAAAATATGTTATTGTTCCATGTAGCCACCTTTAGTGCCGGTAACATTATCGAGCCTATCCGGAAGGCTTCGCAGGCTACATAACTGTGGTCGATATTTTCTCCAATTCTCGGCGAAGATCTAACTTTAAGGCGTTCACCATCTCATGTGTTTTAGCTGATACTTCGACCTCCAGAATGGAAAAATCTATTGGGGATAAATCCAACAAATAAAGTGGCCATTGTTGTAAAGGAATGAAGCTGGGAACTTTTTCTTGTAAAAAAACGTGTGGTTTTTTGTGTTTTATGGGACCTTTTATGGGAGCCGAGTCTTGAAACGTCAGATGGTTTCCATCAAATTATTTACGTGCCCAAGATTAGAAAGCGTTGTTTGAAATCATTTCACGGTAGATTTGCTGATTTACCTTTACGCCTTGTTCAATGGAAGCGAGTGGTGAGTGCGTTGAGGCAGTTATTATGACCCAAACCAGCACTGCTGCTGGAGCTTGCATTTGCAAAGGAAATCCCTAATCTAGATTGTCTTTTCGTTTGCGTACATGGTACTAAATCGTACAATTTTTTTCATCAGAAAATACCAAATTTTTAAGCTCACTAACAACATGTTCGTGCTAAGTAAATGAATGACCTTCAGTGCAGATGTTAAATTTTGCACTTTTTGTATTTTGTAGGGCTTGAATCGTAGTTCATTTGTTAATATGCACTCCATGCTATGAGCAAATGCATTACAATTTTTTACCAATTGAACTACGCTTTGTCGTGAATTACATTGAATACCGACCTCCACTTTTAACCATTTCCGGCGATGCTGCTGTTTCGGATGTCCAACTCGATAGCCAGTAACCAGTAATCAGTAACCAGTATCATTGTAACGTGTAATGGTTCGATACACAAACATGTTGTTTACACGTAAATGTCGTGGCTCATTAATAATGGCCGGTTGATATTTTCAAACAAAATATAAAGCAATAAAACTGTTGCGCTTGAACCATTTGGATGATTTTTTTTTTTGCCTGCGACGTAAAACGAAATGCTTCCGTAGGCTTGCAAACAATATAACAATGTAACTAACACTTGTAAATAATTAAGCCCGCTGTTATTAGCCGTGTGGTTGCCACAGCTTTACGCTGCTGCACCTACCCATGTACTACGGGTAGTAAACATAATTAACTAAAATGTATTGCATCCAACATATCGACTAGTTTGGACGTTCGGTTAATATTATAATAATTTTAGATATTGCCATCATAATCTATGAAATTAGTTCTAGAGAATAAATTTACATTATTGACTGCACTTAATTAGGTTCCATATCACAATATCAGTAGTTGAGTCTTTATATAAAACTTCAAATATAAATTACAAATTTCCAGGTCACTCCTCTAAGTTTACTTTATATAAACATGTGTATGTACGGAAAGTATATAAACATGTAAACACTTGCTAGTAGCAATATTTTTATACATTACGATGTTGGTATCGGGTTGGCAGACTAAGGCTGTAATCAAAAACACAATTTAAGCAATCAATCTACTAATTAATAACCACCAATTAATACATGAAACTTAACCGCATAAACCAACATAAAATGGTTTTACAAGCAAACACTTATATTATAATAACACTGTGGAACATTTTTGGGGTTTTTGTCTGGGGGGTGAGAAATTCCAAGTCAGGGTGATGGTACTAGGTTAGTA
>JAHXMU010000450.1:1092885-1180820 GCA_019455685.1 Philornis downsi | reverse complement strand
AAAAAACTGACACATACGAACGCGAAACCCTTTGAGGATTTTACTATTTTACAAATTGGCTGTTGTACTGTGTAATGATATAATTATGTAACAGCACGTTGTATGGGCAGTCCCATGGTTGGTAGTGGTGTTCATTTAGTTGATTTTGGTATTAACGCCATATATTTGTTAGAATTGAGAATTGAGCATGAGAATTTTGTTTAGATTTGCCAAAAAAAACGAACAAAATGTAAACCAATAAATTAAATTACACGTGCGTTGAGGCAGATTAACACCACTAAAATATAACTACACGATCTTTGAACATAGTCTGCGAAAAAACTATGGGTTTGAAACTTGTAAGTCTTCTTTCTTGTTTCTGGGTTGCGTTCCTCATTTCTGTCCACAAAAAAACGAAAATCATGTCCCTTAGAGCTTCTCTGAAGTGATAGTTGCACCATCATCTATGATGGCGTATTCTTCTTATGAAATATAAAGATGACGGTTTTTTGTGGTTGAACGGGAGTTAGCAACTGCTGATCTTCGACCCAAATGGAAAATCGATGGCGAAGTGAAATTTAATTCCTAGGTCATTTGGACTTAAAGTAGCCTGTGGAATAATTTCGTCATGTACAATCAATTTTAAAAATTTATATATTGTATAGAATGCAATAATAACTGCAAAATATGTCAATATTTAATGAAATATGTAATGAAATATTTTTGCTTTTAACTATTTGAAAGGTTTGCTGAATGGAAATTCGCAGGCCTCAACAATAATAATCAATGTATTTCATTTATTTTTATTTTGTTGTATAGAAAATTCAATTTTATTTTACACAACTAATTGGACTTATGCGACACCTGATTACAAAATTATTCATTGCGGCCTGAAGGTTTAAAGTCGGGATCGCCTCAATTATTGTTTTAATGGACTGTTTCAATGCAGTCAAATTCCTTGGTTTCATTTTGTACACCTCTAGTTTGGCATAAATCCATAAAAAAGTCTGGTCCACTCAGGTCAGGTGACCGACATTGGGTGCCAGCGCTTTGCCATAAACTATCTGGCTATGTGTGCAGTTGCTCCATCTCACTGGAGTCAATGCTGTTGAACGGATACGTTTTTGGCGCAGTTCAGAGAAAAAAAAACTTCTTTAACATCTTTAAATACATACACGGCATACATGACACGGACATTGTGGTTATAGCACGATTCGTTCGCCATCGTAGTTGAATGATCATAAGTTGTAGTGAAAATAAGTTCATTATTTTTGCAGGACAATGAAGGCTTTATTTAACATGGTTAGGACAATCTGATCTAGGTCAAATATTGATCGTTTTGTTTGATAACTTATGGTTATTTTCGGCAATTCGCTTATGTCCATCTCATAGAAACCCTCGTACTTTTGGCAAAAAAAAAATTGAAATCGATTTTAATAAGTCTCTCTTGAGGCGAATTTCTTTATCAGCAAAATCAGTCGTCATAGATGCCAGCATGTAGTAAACTTTCGGTGCCAGGTTCGGACTATTAGGTGGAAGCATAAGAAACTTCGGAGTTTCTAATGAGTTAATACCGATGTGTGTGGCCTGATGTTGTCCTAATGGGTCACAATTCCTCTCCTATTGCTGATATTACAAGTTTGAGATGCTTCTGGCTGGAGATGGCTTCGTCATAGGTGGGCACCTTATAGTGCATGATTCTCCGTCAGTCCCTCGAAATACATAGCAAGGCCTTCCTGACCATCAGTACTGGCTTCGTCGCAATTTGCGGCGGCTCTCAACAATTGTTTCTTTCCGTGAATGACCTACATTTTCTCACCAGCCACTGGCCACTTCAGGAAAGGGTCGATTTTGTTACGATTTAGCAGCAATTCGTAAATGGAAATTCTGTACATGACGCATTTTACGTTAATTCGTTTGGCAGCCTCACATAGAGCCTCTTTATATTTTCAGTCCTATTGAAGCAGTTTTGAAGGGTTTTTTGTGCAATGTTTAGCTATTGGACAATTAAAATAGATCTTACATGATGCTCGGACTTGGCAACTTTGTAGACAATTTCGGCAATTGTTCTTCCAGAGCATGGTGCATTTTTGATATCAAAATTAACGGAACAAAAACAATGAAACCGAAATTGTGTATGATTGGATGTTATAGTATTAGGATCACAAGTAGTATTCACATCAGCCGCCTGGTTTGCATTTTTGCCATTATCGAAGAAAAACTGTAAAATATGAAATATTTTTTGTTTGCTGCTGTCCATGTTAGACGTGCACATCTGTCAGAGAAATTTTTTGAATACGATATCCTTTCTTTCTAACGCCATCTAGAGTAACGCGATTGCACTTATACAACTCCCGGTACAAATTACTGAAGCCATTTATTGGAAAAGTAAATATTTCTTTTTACTTGCTACAGTATTCGGTTATTATCGCAAGTTATTTCTGATTTTGAGTTAAAGTTTTTAAATGCCCACCTCTATTCATGATAGTCAATTCGAAGTGACAAATTTCCATACAAAGTGGTACTACCTCTGATTTATGCTTAACAAAACATCCTGCAGAGAACATCCTGCACACGATTTCTGATTCCTTAACAAACCATCGCAAAGTATTGGTTCACATGTCGAAATGATTTAAACAGCCACGAGTTCTGCAACAACATCTTGCAATTTCATCATCCGAATTTTGCCATTTTCCTATTTCTGTTCTTAATTTTTAACCAAACCACGAAAATTGTCTCAGTTATTGGCAACTATTCTACAAAAACTACAATTTCTCTCTTTTTCTGACAAAAAGATAATGAATGACATTCGTTTCAATACAAAATCTATATTTTGTAAAAAAAATTAATTTTTAGATTTCAAGAGTTTTGAGAAAATTGTATCCTTATTTTTTATTAAATGTTAAGATAAAAATGTTGCAAAGACAAAGTATGGTCAGGGTAGTTATCAAAAAATTAAAATTTTGTAAAACTTTTACTTTTGGAACTCGAGAATTTTAAGAATATTTTTATTAAAACAATTCCTTTCGTTTTTTTTTGAGCGAAAAGTGGGCCTCCATTTTCGGTTTATAAGTAAATATTTAGTGGTTTGAAAATTACTGGTTTGCAAGGCTGCCAGCTGTTTAATACCTATCATCTGAATAGTTATTTATTTAGCGAAAGATATTCGTTTAATAACTGAAGAACACGTAAAAATGGTTAAAACTTACTACAAAAGTGGTGATTTGAACGTGGGCACTTTTCGTGCATTATGGAGTGATTATGGTAGTCATAATCAAACTGCTGTGCAAGGAATTGGCATGATTATAAGAAAGTTGAGGACAGTGAAAGCGTTACAGATGTGGCCAGGCTTGTGCATCATCGCAATGTACCCACTGCCGAAAATATCGTCTCTGTCAGTGAAACTGTGGTAGATAATAATTCGAATTTGTCGATTCCTAGGCGTTCTCAGCTATTGGGTCTATCTTACGGCTCATTATTGCGTATTTTGCATTTGGATTTGCACCTCCATCCATATAGAGTCCAACTCACGCAACAATTAAAGCCGACTGACCATTCACAATGCCGTAGCTAAGCTGATTGGGTGCTACAGCGATAGGATTTCAATGCTGATTTTTCGAACAAAATTGTCTTCAGTGATGAATCTCACTTCATACTCGGTGGTTACGTTAATAAGCACAACTGTCGCTTATGGGGCTTGGAGAACCCAAAAGTGTTTGTGGAAAAGCTATTGTATACGAAAAAAAGTGACTGTTTGGTGAGCCTTATGGTATATGTACTGAATAGACGTATGATAGCTGACTTTTTTTGGCCTGCAATTGCAGATTATGAACTAGACGATATGTGGTTTCAATAAGACAGGGCGAGCCATACAACGTGATCGATTTTGGCTTTATTGCATGAGAAGTGTTCAGAAAGCGTAATTTCGCGTTTTGACGACGACAAGATCATGCGATTTGGCGCCGTTAAATATTTTTTCACTTTTGAAGCCAAAAGATGGATAATCCGTTAATGTTGCATCAAAAAAAAAGAGATAAATTTATAATTTAAATTATTAGTTGTTATAAAGACTTGAGTTATATCTAAACTTTAGAAATTGTTTTTTCTAGCTTGGCAGCATTGCGGCAGATATCTGTGTTTGAGCTAAGCTTAATTTTTTTATGTGAGGTAAAATGTGACTTCGGCATCGAAGTTTTATTGAACATTAGAATCTCCTTTACGGATCAGTCATCTCCATTCAAGAAGATATTCGATAAGTAGCAAGAATATTAGTTTTTTTCAAAAGAGACCACAGCAATTAAATCTGTGAAGTGAGCTCTTCATAAAAGTCAGTATTAGACTTAACAAACAAAAGTGAAGTAAGATCGAAATGGACAAGACCAAATTCGCTTGAAAAGCTATGTTACGCTGACAATTTTATTCAATTATCGTGGTATTGCGCATTAGGAGTTCCTTCAGTCGGCTTCATTAGCTTGAAGCTCTTCGCAAAAAAGAGGACTATCTTATTGTTTATGACCCCGTTTTGCATCCCAATAAAGCCCCATTTCATCTGTATTGGGTCTGAGTGAAGTTTTTTTTCACAAAAAATTCAAAGAATGCGGCTCCACAATCTCAACCGTGTTGCACTATCTATTAGCATGCTTTGAGGATTAGAAAAAGCTGTCATAAGTGTATTTTTGTCTTAGGGAAATACTTTGAAAGCGATAAAATAGATTTGGGTTAATAATTAAAGACTTTTGGAAAAAAGTTTTCTTCAGCCCGTTTTGAAGTTGATCGATAGATTTTATGATTTGAAGGATTCAAAAATGGTCGTGCTGAGCTGAAGACTGCAGACAAAAAACAATTGAGTTGTTATATTTTTTAATAGGCTTTCCATTTCCGAGTTATGGACACATTTGTATTTTAGCAATTTTTTCATGTTGCGTCTTTATAATAAACATTTTTACGTAATATAATGGGCACTGCTTTCTTCGAATCTTTTCGAAAATGTTGATCATTTCCGCTATTGAGCTCCATGACTTCGATGTATAAACGTATTTGTTGTTTATCGATTTTTTAATTTGACAACTCTTCCTATATTTAATTAGACCATGTATAGGATGCCGCTTCATTAGAAATTCGAATAACTGATTATTTCGACATCCGAATATTTCGTCGCACCGTACAATAATGAAAATGAAGAACAAGCGCTCTAAATGGAAACATCCATTAATGATTGAATTCGTTGAAAATATAATTAACTTCATTTTTCTTTGGAAAGTTTTGCAATTTGTAAAAGATAATTAGTGGAATTTTTGTTTTGCCGCAGAATTCTTTTCAACGAAAACAAACATTTGCATTAAAATTCGTAGCTCAATGTTTCGCACCCAGTTTCGTTTGTATATTAGAATTTTCGTATTTATCTACGAGCTCTACGGTACTCCTCATACACTTAATGTGATATGAGATGTCAGTTGGCGTATTTGTTAAACAAAGCACAAATTAAGGAGACTTCCTTCCCCAGCTCCCCGTACATTCAAATGTAGTTCATTTAGATCATAGTATAGCATTACGCAAACATGAGTGTTTATTATATGTACACACGCCTATATACATAATTATATGTATACATATACGAGTATATATATGTACATATATATATATATATAGATATGTGTATATATATATCTATATACAGGGTGGGCCATAAGGGTGTTGGCGGTTTAAATATTCAATTCAAAAAAAACTACGAAACATAAAAAAAATATATTTGTATTTTTAAAAAGTAGAAGCATGGGAATTTTTAAGACTTAAAAATAATGTTGTCCAAATTGCTTCCCTCGGCTGCTTGACATTCTTGGAACCGAAGTCGCAAATTTTGGAAAACTCGTTGAAATTTTCACCTTAATGGCCATGTGAACAAGCAAAATTGTCGGTTCTAGTCCGAGACTAATCCCCGACGCTTGCATGAACGTCCACTTCACAGCCCTAAGCTTGTCGTGTGGGCTGGGATAACGTCAACCGGTATTATTGGACCATACTTTTTTGAGGACGAAAGAGGGCATGCGATGACGGTTAGAGCGAACAATTATTGCAATATGCTAGCAGACTTTTTGGTGCCAGGTTTGCAAGAACTTCAAGGCAATACCTCGAGGATGTGGTTTCAACAGGATGGGGCCACATGTCATACGGCTAGGGTATCCATAGAGCTGCTGAAAAATGTTTTTCCTGGAAAACTCATTTCGAAAAGGGGGGATATTGAATGGCCCCCACGTAGCCCCGATCTCTCTCCATGCGATTATTTTCTATGGGGCTACCTCAAATCGGTACTCTATGAGAATAATCCGACCAATTTAGAGCAGCTGAAGAGGAACATTATTCAGGAAAGTAACAAAATACCGAGAACAACTTTTCAACGAGTTTTCCAAAATTTGCAACTTCGGTTCCAAGAGTGCCAAGCAGCCGAGGGAAGCCATTTGGACAACATTATTTTTAAGTCTTAAAAATTCCCATGCTTCTACTTTTTAAAAATACAAATATATTTTTTTTGTGTTTCGTAGTTTTTTTTTAATTGAATGTTTAAACCGCCAACACCCTTATGGCCCACCCTGTATAACTATCAATAAACACAATAATACAACTGCTAATTATGAAATATGAGACGCCAGCACAGACTCAAGATTATGAACAAACATTAAGCTCTGGCCTTCACCACAAAGTGACAATGAATCGCCCACGCAACATCTCCTTCCCAGCTCGTTTCCCTACGCGGGCACACGGAAAAGATCACATAAAAGAACTGGAAAGGTTAATGAGCAAAAGGTTTTTGGAAACTTACCATCAATTTTGCAATTAACGGAATTGTTACTCTTCTTCGATGAGTTACGTGACATTTGGGAATGATTGGTCTGCGAGTGAGACGGACTTGAATCAGTGGAACGACGTGCGTTGACGCCGACTGTAGTGGTGATGCTGGTGGCATGACCACCACTCCCAATGCCAACGCCACCGACCGTATTACCACCGCTGCCATTTGTACTTGCGGTTACCCCAGCTCCCGTGCCAGTCGTTGCTGTTGTTGCATTCATCAGTGACTGTGTTGTAGCTGTGGTATTTTGAAACGCTGCCATGGGACTTGGTGTAACTGTAACCATGGGATGTACGCTGCCTGGATGTTGCGTTGCCAATGGATGATGTTTCGTTGTGGAGTGTTGTGGATGACGATGGTAATGACGATGTCGTTATGAAACACATACCCACACACAAGCACGCGTTTCACATGATACCCACGCACACACATACACACGCACACGCACACACACTCACGCACATACACGTGCGCGCACACACACAAAGGCAAAAGAGATGAACACGGACACGGTGTGAATACAGTTGTTAGAAGCGGCAACACAAATGAGAAAAAAACATAACGAGAGTGGAAGACAAAAGATGATGAGCTTTAAATGTTGAAACTTAAAGCCAATTAAATTATGAAAAACAATACACGATACAATTACGGAGATTTCTTGTTTTTAATAAGTTTCATAATGGTGGCAGAGTGTTTTGTTTTCACAAAGATACAGTGGTTTGAAAGATAGATTTTATTAAGTGATTTTGAGAATCCCTATGATGACGATTTTATTCATTAAAGAAGTAATGAACACATTTTATAACAAATATAGCTAATTGTAAATAGCAAATGGGCGCATGGGTAATGCATAGTTCCTACAGCGGATTCTTTTAATTTTGTAATAAATTGACACATTTTTGATCTTGGTCAATGGGAATTTTAGAACTACAACTGTAGGTTTAAATCCATGCAGCAAAAGCAATCACCCTAATCGACGATGTACGCATTTTTCCAAATGGCTTTGGCATTAGCGAAACAAACAGAATACCTTTAAGCAATACAAAAAACTTTATTTGCATTAAAATTTCCGTCCAGCTGAACGTTTCGTACTCAGTTTAGTTTGTATATGCCATAACCATCCCAGTAACTATTTATAACTATTATTATAACTTGATGCAGTAGAGAGACCAATCCACAGTGAATCAATGGAATGTACGGGTTCAACTGTTCAATGGCTTTTTGTTTTTACAAGTTATAATACTGCATATCCCACAAATTTGTTTCCCTGTGAAGAAAAGGTACGGTGGATAAAGTTCTACTGTAAAAAAGGTTTGCAGAAACTTGTGTTGCCTACGCCAGGATAAAAAAAATAAATAGATAAGTTCCCTGAATTAGATAAGAGAGCTTCTAACATTTAGCGAGCTTGAATCTGGGCTAGAGGTAAGAACATGTGTGCTTTCGCAGTACGGCTCGCCCAAAAAAAAAGTCAAGCCTAGATTCTGGAAACGCATGGCAGTCGTATCGACCAATGTAGATCAATTCAAACCAAAGCCGTATTAACATTTACATTGGTTAGAACTCATTGCCTATTAGATTTCGTTCCCTTCTTTGCAATAACTCCTTCCATATTTTAATTTGCGGCATATATAGGTAGTTGCAAGTTAAAATGTGAAAACGATTTAGAAAATGGCGTGTTCTATCTTTGTAGTCGTATGATGTAAATTTTAGAAACCTTGGCGTTTTTCTTTTATGGCAAATATTTTTTCACATAGGGCGAAAACGGAATTAAGGAGACTTTCTGAACGAAAACCGAAAAAATAGGAAACCCCATAGCGCAGCTTCCATGAAGTTTGTAGATCCCTAGTTTAATCACTAGTTGTGCGACGCTGAATGTTATGCTGGAGATTTCCTATCAAACAAGTTTGACTGCAATCATCTATTTTCATAGCTAATACCCACAATGCAGATCGCAAAGTAGTCTATTTTTTGATTTTTTTTTTTAAGGAATCTGAAGCTCTTTCAAACCACTGCATCTTTATGTTATACAAAAATAATTAGTAGGATTGAGTTGAACCGTGTAGAATTCTGGCTGGCGTCGACATGTATCTCACCTGTTTTACTGGCATCGTGCGTTAAGTGGCCACTTAATGAATGGAGTTTATCCGTTATGCCATGATGTAATTTATCCACAAAACTGCTGCGTGTTTCACCTGATGCGGATGCTGATGATGTACCAACGGCTGGAGATAGAGTGGGTGCTATTTCCGATATGCTATTGATGTTTGGTATTGAACCTGAGAAAGAGATATATAGATATTGGGCGGAAATTGAATTATAAAGTTCATCGGACATTGCACCAACTACCAGAGCAAGCTACTGCTATGGTCTATGCTATGGTATATTCTATGATCGAAGAACAAGTCAGATTTTCTCTGTCAGATGTTGCTGTTGTTGTTGTTGTTGTTGTTGTAATTACCTTTTGTGTGAGCCGTCACAGGTGCACAAGCTGCCGTACTACTGATGGCAGCCATTTGATTGAGTGTCCTGCCCTGCAAGTGAATGTTGTTAACGTTGGCCTTAAGGAAGGACACGAACAAATGTTGCGCCAATTCTGTGGGGGTCTCGCAACCAAGGAAAGCATCAATGAAGCGCCGAAAACCATCGTAATCAATGTCCTTGATATTGGAGAAAGAGAATAAGAAATGAAGAAACACATAAAGAAATCAATTGTATGAATATTCCATGATTGAAACGCTATAGATAACAAACGGCCGAGGAAGTCGTTGGAAATAAATTGAATGAAAAATGTAAACAGGCGACATGCGATATAAGAAAAATGATTTGCGTAAATACCTAACAGATTCAATTGGAGAACGTGTTTTAAGCTTCTATTTGGTTTGTGATAATAAATTAAGCGAAAGTCATAAAGTGTGTTTGTAATACTTCTAGTAGGCTTGAAAAAGCTTTGCTATCGCGTATGACATTGTGACTATTCTAAGTTTGGGAAATTTCAAAATTTGTATAATAAAATATCTAATTAAATACTTTGAGTTTTTACTCAGTTGACAGCAATCAGAATGTAAAAAGCCGGATAGCCTTTAATGGACGTTTCATGCAAGTGTTTCTGAGCCGTTTTTTGTTTTTTTTTATTTTGAATTGTTTTAATATAATTGATGTTAGTATAAAATATGTAAACATTCTTAAATAAAAGTTTAATTACTAAGAATCTATATATGTTAGCATCTAATTATGCGGAGATAACAACCACCACTTCCAAAAATAAGCAAAATTTTATAATGAACATGAAGAAAATTACAAATCCATAAGCGATAAGTACTTATGATATTTCGGGCTACCTTTAATGGATAGCAAATCCACAATTCAATGCGTCTGCGGCAGAAGACAGTTAGTAGAGAGTAGAGTAGCATTATCTATATTATCTTCGATTTCGTTCGAAAAAAGGATATATCGTTATTCCGAGAATTGAGAGTACAGTGGTTGAATGCATACGGATGTGAAATCTTCCCTACAATCAGATCTATAGAGAAGAATACGCTGATGTTCGTAACTAACTGACCCTACAGTTCATTTTAGTCATAAACTTCGTCTAAGTAAAATTGTTTACTTCTTAAAATAGCAACGGAAGCCATTCTTGTCCAACTTTCGGAAAAATCAGCCTGTGAAGCAACTTCCATAATGAATCCAGATTGATTTTTGCACCATGGTTGCAGCTGGAACAAGATAAGACTTCTTGTATTGCAGGCATGTGTTGGGTCGGTGGTGATGGTAGGGACGACAGGATTGAGTTGATAGAATGAAAGACATGGGAAAGTTGCATACCCTAAAAACTGCTGCAGCCTGTTAACTCCAAAAAATTCTCTCAAATCGCATTCGATTGCAGACACCGTAAAAATTGCACTCGAATATTAAAAAATTGAGCTTGTTGTAAAGGAGGATTATAAGCAAGTCGATTGATTAAGCGGAAGAAACGATTGCTGAAAGAGCGAGAGAGGAAAAGAGACTACGAAAGATACTGTGGTAGAGGTGAAATCTGAAAATAAAATGTGAAAGTTATGATGTCGGACTCCGCTCTTGCCGGAATAACGACGGCAAATCATCATGCATAGTGTGCAACAATTATGGAGAGAAGATTTCTGCAAAGTGATAGTTGACGATAACAGCGTTGGCACTGAGCCAAAACGACACCGTAATAGCAGTATCACGACATAAGAACAACAAAGATGCGCTATCGATGATCTGTCGCCTTAGGCATTTAAGACCTGTAGCGATAAGCGGATCATGAGCTTACATTAGATCCTAACTTGGCATGCTCGATAATTGAAATTTAGATGCATTATGTTAAAAAATGGCGACCAATATTGGTATTAGTTTTTTGCACATAGACTAAAGCTTATTACATTTGACCAGAGTGGCCCTTATCACTTCAATTTTAGCCCTTGTAAACATATTGTTTACGCCCAAACTAAAAGAGCCAGAGTTTTAACTGGAATCTTTATTCCACACGCGTTGAATCTCTCTTGTCACTCTCTTATATGATATATATCTTCTCAAAAGCTTTCTCTCGCATTCTAGCAGTGAAAATTGCTTCACAACTTTGGCTTACGATGTCTATGACATTTTAATCTTAACTCGCTTGTCATCTAATCTCAGTGAAATAAAGTCGTGTCTCTCATCCCGAAGAGCAACTCTAGAAAAAATATTGAAATTCTCAAAATGTTTTGTTCAATCAGAATAACAGGTAAACAGGTATTACAGCATAAGCAATTCACCCTACTAATTCTATTTCGCTTTTTCCCCCTCGCCTTTAATTCCTTCTGGAGAATATGTGTCATCACATCATCCCCATGTACACATGTATCTGAAATATCAAAAAGTGTTTGAAGCCATGATTAAGTTTACTAATCCTGCTGGCTCTTACATCACACTAACCTTATTGAAGTTAAAAAAAAAAAAAGATGGGCGAACATCCCCGAGATAGATTAGGCGACAGGTTATCGTGAACTTGTAGAGATGGTTATAAGGACTGCAGCAGTAAACAAAAATAGTACCACTTATAACAGAAGGTATGTGCTACTTGCCTATACCGATGATATAGACATCTTTGCCAGAGTTGTTACCTCAGTCTTCTCGAATACTGCTAAGAAGAAATCAACAAAAGTGGATCTGATGGCAGACTAGGTGAATCCATCTACTTCGACTGCGTTGTCAATAAAAGTAGAGATGACACCTGGAAATTAGGTTGATAATATTGCTTGCAGGAAGATGTTTTGCCTACAATGTCTCCATAATACTGTACTCCGCATTATTCCTAATTGTTGTACAAGAAAATGAATAAGTTCTGGAGTCCAAATGCTTCGAAAAATAAACATACGCATTGTCGTTATCGGACAATAACGGCGTCGTATGAATTGCAGCTGTACTTGTTCTATACCAATATGGATGTAGTCAAGTGTACCAAAATATAGCGACCGATGAAACAAGGCGCTTCGAACCGAAAATTCTTTGCCAATGAACTCGGTTGGCAACGCTGAGGATTGCGGTCAAAACTCTGTTGGAAGAATCAGGCTTTGGAAATTTCATCAATTTGGAGAAGATGAGCAGAAGACCGAAGAACTTGAAAACAGATACAAATTTCTAGTCGGATTGTCAACTAAGTAAGGAATCCTTGGGAATTCTCGCCGATAATTGGCATGATTTTTCCGCTTTTCGTAGCACATTCTGAATGTTTATGACCTAATTCCTGATATTGTCTTTCAAGGACGTATTATACGGGACTTCTCGCAACATTAGGTTCATTGTGGGCTTTGATATAATCGTTGACTTTCCCTTCTATCTTATCTATCCTTTTTCTATTATCGATCACCGTGTCCTCCGTGGTCGGGTATACGGCTCGCCTGAAAGTGGTGGATCACAGAATAGACTTGGCGCCTTTGGAAGAGAGTGGCGACTATAAATGTGATTCATGGCCGAAAGTCGCTGCATGAACAAGAGAGATATTCATGCAGCAAACAAAAACAAAAATCCAATAACGTATTTATATTTGTTATTAGTTTTGTAAAGAAACGGGTCATGAATTAGTTCAAGAACCATGAGATAGAGTCACCAAGTATCTCAAGCTGACTCTATATAAAGCAATAATAGGAAGAAGTTTTCAGAGTTTCGGTTGGTTATATCAAACAGCAAAATTCTGACGAATTTGCTCAAACTTCGTTCTTCAAAGAAACCTATTTAAAGACATTCAAACATCCTTTTGGGATGCAAATCAAAACAAATCTTCTACTGCTATAATTCATATAATTTATTCAGTATAAATCTCACTATTCATCACATTATACATATAATTATGCACGAGTATCTTATTAATATTTCGTAGCAACCCCTAATGTACAACTATTTACACAACAGTGGGTGCATTGGGAGAGCGGGTAACCACTGGCCGACTCACAACAACCGGAGTAATCCTTTAACGATATTTCTTTGCGAAAAGTCCTCAAGTTTCGCCATCGTTAATTATGTCACCAAATACCTAACACGCACACTTAGCAACTAAACTTTCACATCTACTATATCACGAGTTTGATGTTCAGCTTTTGCGCCTTTATGGGTATAATGAAAATAAGAGACCTATTTTTGATTAGAGCATCGTTTGGTAAAATATTGTAAAGTGTTTCAGCCCGCACCAATTCAATTCATTTCACTTGTCGGCAAGAAGTTTGTTGTTTGTTTTTTTATCAAGCAGTAAAATAGCCTCTGGGTACTTTAATGAAATATGGCAGCACTATCTTGTTAGCATATTCTATTTGATATATCCTTTGGTGTCGTTTTTGCTGTTTTGCTGGTTGCGGTTGTTGTCAGCGTTTAATATTAGCACAACAGCTAATATATCTTTTTCCCCTGCTCACTGTTTGATATTCCATTTCCCTCGTTACAATTTTGTTAGCAACCGGAAATGCAGGTCTCACATTATTCATACACTTGAAACGCATAACTTTCTTTCCCTTTCGACTTCCTCTGGCACTAAAGCCGACACCAGCACGTGGAAAGACATATATACAAATGCACAAGATAATGCAGACACAGACGTCGAGCTTAAGAAATGTAGATAATTGAAATGTTAATGGCATACGGAATATTATGAAGGAGGCAGGTTTTACAATAGCGGAAAGATTAATATTGCAAGTAGTTCAGAGCAACAGTATTTACGTGTATAAAGCTTAAGATGGAGTATTTTTTTTGTTGTTGTTGAAAAAAATACGTGAACGCAATTGAAGTATTAAGGGAAGTTGAATTTGGCGACAGTTAGAAATAACAAAACGTATATCTGCTTCCTATGCCTACTCGAAGATCTCCAAACAGGCTTATCACGGAAGTGTTGCGAAATCCAGCATAAAGGGGGCAATTTGGCAGATAAATAGAAGACGTTTTTTTCTGCTTTATTTGTATTATTAAATCGCTCTCTTATGACAGCCTTCAATAAGTATTTGAAACATAAGTTTATTTATCGACGTTTGTATATATTTTTGCCCCACGTGGCTTTTAGCCTCATTTTTTGTTTGTGTGGTCCTTTGACATTGACAGAGGTTAATTTAGTAGCTCATATGGTGCAGATTAGGCGTCGTTTGCATAGTGAACACTAATTGTATGATTAACTAACAGCTTTTTTATGCGACCGGAAAGTCGCTTCATTGGAGTCTGGAAGATGGAGGAGGGTTACCAAGGATTCTAAGTGTAGCATTTGAATGATGTTCTATTGTGGCCCTGTATTTTACTTTAATTTTTTCTGTCTCTTCTTCAATAAAATATTTTTAAGCTCTTATGTATATTAAAGTTTCTCATGGAGCAGGGAGCGCCCGCAATGTACCCTTTGATGGTACCCTTCGAATTTTATCCAGAGTTGAGCATCATAGCACCAGATGGACTTAATTATTCCCGTATAGATCAAAACCTTACTATATAGGCTAAGTTCTGAGTGTTTATTAAGCAGCCAGTGATGATACCTAATTTTCAAGTCCATTTGCACCTCCTTGGCCTCAACTTTTGAGAGCTGTGAAATGACGATATTGTTGAGCGTGAAAGTTGGGCATGTATTGTGGTTTAGTGTAAATGCCACTTGTCTACATTTACTTTCGTTTACTCTTATGCTTCAGTCTAGGAGCATTTCTCATTGCGTTTGTGGTGACCTTGGAGGATATTTGCAGCCTGGATTCGATCTTGTGACTACATAATGTTGCAGTATCATCTGCAAAAGTTGGTGTAAGGACTCTAGTATCAACCGGAATGCCACCTGTGGAATGAGGTATAGTAGAGAACTAAGGACACCGTCTTGAGGGACGCTTGCAATATAGTGTAATTGTTCGTGTAATAGTGGCCATAATTTATACTAAAGTTTCTACTGTCCAGGTATGACTAAAGAAGCGTGTGGACATATCCCGGCAGATGCCTCATAATTTTTTTTATTAGACAATCGTGCCAAACTTTGTCGAAAACTTTCCATGCTGTCAAAAGAATGCCTAATTGCATTAGTCAAGCAATTGATCTGCTCCATTGTGTTGTGACCTTTCCCAAATCCAATCCTGATGATCGGAAATTGTACTATTAGCGGAGAGAAAAGGTTCAATTTTAGGCAGAATGATTTTTTCAAATAATTTAGAAATACTCGAAAGTAGGCTTACTGGTATATAAGAGGATGGTAAGGTTTTATCCTTGCCTGGTTTCAATATTATGGGGAATGGGGAAATTTCTGGTTGTTATTCACTTGGGAATAACTAGATCCCTCTGCAGAATTTCCCAAGCAGCTCACGACTTCCGACCTTCAGGCAAGTATTCCCTGGAAATGCCATCAAAAATCCGTTTGATGGTAGCTAAAGTGAGAAGGCGAGTAGTTCAGAAACCTAAATGGCATGCTAACACCAATGCGTCTTAGGCCAGCAGGTAACTTCTGTTACTGAATCTCAACTCGCCAGCCTAGTGGTCATTGGCAGCTCCAATACTACGATCGGATGCAGTGGCCTTATAAGCCGCTCATCTTAAATAAAATTTATCAAGGAAACACCGAAGAAAATAAAGAAAATAATAAAACGAACCCCCCAAAAGACCCCCGCAAACGCTATAAGGACCATGATTTAAGGATATGCACCTGGAATGTCCGCAATCTTTACAGAGAAGGCAAACCTATCCGATTAGCGGATGTCTTCGAAAAATATAAAGCTAACATTACCACCATCCAGGAGATACGATGAACAAGATAAGGATGTACTCGGCTTAAAACCTGTGACATCTACTATAGCTGCCACGAAGCAAGGCCTGAATTCGGATATGGATTTGTTGTGGGAAAAAGACTGAAACTCCTTGTCTCGCGGTTTAACCCCTATAAGTGACCGTATAGCCACTATCTACATCAAAGCGAAATATTTTTTATTAAGTTGATCTTTGCGCATGCCCCGACGGAAGAGAAAGACGAGGAGACCAAAGACACATTTTATGAGTGCCTAGAAGAAGCGTATGACCACTGACCTGGCCACGACATTAATATTGTTCTGGGAATATTTTAGTGCCAAAGTAGGAAGGGAAGATGTTCTTAGTCCAACAGTCGGAAAATTCAGTCTACACGGTAACACCTCCTAAAACGGATTCAGAAAATGGTAGTAAGTGTAACCAGATTCGGGCATAAAGACATCGACTAGGCAACGTGGCTACCTCCTGATCATACCACGAGGAATCAGATTCATCATGTGGTAATAGATGGAAAGCATGCTTCTAGTATCATGGACGTGCGTGGTGCCAATATTGACTCGGATCTCCACCTGGTTGCAGCTAAAGTACGCACGAGATTAAGCAGAACGAAAAATGTTCGTAACCAGACACAAAGGAAGCTCGACGTCGCTGGGCTGCATACCCCTGTGATAGCCACTGCCTACTCCACCAAAAACCGCTCTCAGACGACGAAGAATGTTAGATGATATCTGAGCAAAAGGATGCTGTATAAAGAAGCAGAGAAGAGAGGCACACCAACTTGTTAGACGGAAGAAGCGGTTGTGGAAAGAGCGTAAGAGTGAGGAAATAGAAAAGCACAGGGATAGAGGTTAAGCCCGAAAATTGTATCTAAAGATAAGAAGTACAGGTTATAGAACAGGGCTCCCCTCCGGTAAGGACAGCGAGGGAAATCTGATCACAAATACGCAGAATGTGCTGCAACTATGGAGAGAAAATTTTTATAAGCTCTTTGTTCCGGATGGCAGCACCAGTGATGAAATCACCCCAATTATTGACGATGGCATAAATTGCCCAGTTTTGAACCAAAACAGAGATCAGAACAGCAGTATTGCGGCTTAAGAACAACTAAGCTGCTGGAGCTTATGGCCTGCCAGCAGAGCTGTTTAAAACTGGTGGCCATGAGCTGATGAACAGCCTGTGTCATTGCATATCAGGTCCTGTCGAGTATGATATGTGAAAGACTAAAGACGTTTCAAACAGACCCGATTAAACTTTGTCAGTGTGGCTTCAGACCCATAGAGTAGCAGAGGTGGTAAGATAGGCCTCACCTCCGCCAATGGGGATTATGTTCCATACTAGCATAATGAATTTGGTATCTCTTGGCTGCGAAGAAAGGGCTGCCAATATGTGTTAATAGCACAATTGTCAGCCCCTTTTCCTAGATAGCCCAAGTTTTACTTGGCTATCCCAGGGGGGCGTTGGCAATCGCATTGTAATATGCCCAGTGTGTCGCACACCGTGGGTAAGGCCTTCACGGCGAGACTCACGTTAAACACTCGTGGACTTCTGTGGCTTCAGACCCTATAAATCAATAAATGGCCAGATATTCACATTACGACAAATTCTGGAGGGGACACAAGAAAAACAGATCGGCACGTACCATCTCAGCCTTTTTACACCGAACGAGGATTTAGGCAGGGCAACAGTCTATCGTGAGACCTCTTCAACATAATGTTGGAGATGATTATGAGGAAACCTGCAGTTAATAAGACTGGAACCTTCTTTAATAAGAGCCATATGTTACTCACATATGCAGATGACAGGTATTATTGGTCGACAACTGCGAGATGATACTGCAGCTTTCTCAAGCATCGAGAAGGAAGCAGGGAAAATGGGTCTGGTGGTAAACGAGGACAACACAAAGTTATTGGTTTTAACGAACAAAGAGTCTACTCGTTTGGGACGCTGTGTGAACGTTGACAGCTATTATTTTGAAGCGCTATAATTTGGAAGAATTCATCTACCTCGGTTCCGCTGTAAAAAAAAAACGAATGATGTCAGCATGGAGATAAAGAGGAGAGTATTGCTTGTTAACAGATGTTACTACGGGCTAAGCAAGCGATTCAATGATGAAACCCTCTCTCGACAAACAAAAATCCGACTGTACCTGACGTTGGTTCTAATTGTCTTGTTATATGGCGCAGAATCCTAGGTTATGATGCAAGTGGATGAATCAGTACTGGCAATTTCCGAGAGGAAAATACTCCGGAAAATATATGGACCCATCATCGTTAACGGAGAGTATCGGCGTCGCATGAACAATGAGCTATGTATGGGCAATATACCGACATCGACGTGGTCAAACGCATTAATACGCAGCGATTACGTTGGTTGGGTCACGTTCTGCGGATGGACCCAAACGCTTCGGCTCGGAAAGTTTGTGAGAACGAATTCTACGAACGACGCAGAAGGGGGTGACCAAAACTCCGTTGGAAGGACATACTATCAAAACTTGGTGAGACAAATTGGAGGAGAAGCGCAGAAGATCGAAGCGCTTGGAATTATTTTCTACAGGCGGCGTAAAATAGATAATATGTCTACCACCTAAGAAGAAGAGGAAGAAGAAGGTTTCAATATCGTGGTTATTGCAGAATTTACCTATGTCAGTAACAGTATTGAATATTTTTACCAGATGTTCTGATATAATAAAAGACAATTCTAATAGCATTTTCGATGTAATTGAGTCGATACCCTGTACCTTATTTGGCTTAAGGTTTCTAATCAAGTCCAGAATCTCGCCCACATTTGTACCTTATTCAATTTTTCATTTGGGAGATAAACTCGTTCTGGTAATTTGTTCCGGTACGAACAATCCTTCATTCCGTAACATTAAGCAATTGTACTCACGTCTACCCTAGAAGATATTAATCGAGAGCTCTAATGCGTATGCTATGCATTATTGTCAGCTCCTGCTAAAAATCAGTAGCCAAGAAAATTGAAAAATTGTAGAAATTGTTACATTGTTATTGTGAATTGTGGTGGGGAATACATCGCAAATATTGTCAGGTTACCAACTTGGCTCTGAATTCTAATAGTTATCGCTTGGGGGTAGTTCGAAGCGAAATCTTTTGTTAGATCGTGTTTATAGCGATATCTGATAAGAATGGCTATGCCCCCGTGAGCCCTCCGAACAGTGTATTGAAGACAGTAACGTTATGTCAATATTTACTCGTTTAAGATGGCCAAATATAGCAAGTTCGTGTTGATTTACGCCGTTCGAATTCCATAAGCAGATCTTAAGAGAACCTAGCTTCTATTAAGAAGGGCCTGGATTAATTGATTCTGATTGCGCATGAAATCTTGCATCATTACCTGCATGGAAGAGAACAACATTGACACTGTATGAGGGAGCTGCTGAATCACTGGTATAATACTTTAAATATGATGAGATAAATTGGCAATAAAGCTTTTAAAACGTACTTATTTTTCTTTCTCAAATTCTATATTGCACATAAATTGTAACGTTCAAATACCTTTCTTTATCAGAAAATCAGTTTTCAGTTTTCAAGTAATTCGAAAAATTATTTTGGTTTGGTTATTTGGGTTTTCGTAGATTTCTCAATTCCCTAAGGTTAAAAAAATGATCTGTTATGAAAAACAAGTATGCACCGCATTTCAAATCTATTGCCAGTACTTTACCAGCACGTTTATATAATGTAGAAAAATTACATTTGCTAAAATAGCTTGTTTTTTCAATACGATTACGATGACCAGGCAGCTGAGGAAGAAACAATCAATTAAAGCTTCATCGCGATCAGATGCTTAATATAAACACGCATTGATATTGATTTGAATGAGCCAGAAATGGATCTGGTGCTAATTGATTAGTTGATACCTGGAAACTGCAGACAATTTTCGAAAGACAGCGTTGACATAGAAATGATTTTGGTTGTATATATTTCCCAATGGATGCAAGGTAGAGGTAGATGATTGTAAGAGATGGAAACGTATTACAATATGTGAACCAATCCGATGTTAATTTTGAAAGTTGATTCTCAGAATCAAGCCAATGTTTCAAAAATTCAACATTAAGGAGAAGATAAGTATTAAATGTGATTCGATGAATACAAGTTGTGACTTTTAATATTACGGTATAAACATTAATGCTTTGAGATTCAGTTCCAGTTCTAAAAATAACGCATACAGAACTTTAATGATTATAATGTGCGTAGGAAAATGTTAAAAAAGTTTTGATTTACTACACTAAAGTTTTTAATTTCCTTTAAAAAACTAGTTCTAATGCTATTACTATTAAAAATGTAATTACTAACAAATCAATCAAACAACCAATAAATTTTTTAATGACACTAATTGTAATTGTAAATTAAGTATGGGCATTTTCTACATGAAAATAGTTTTTGAAGTGGCTGATGTATTTGAAATATTTCAACATTTCAAAATGGATTCTTCATGCTGATGGTGACGATATCAATTTATGAAATCGTCAACGGTCAATATTTGTATTTTGTAGTTATGATCATCAGAAAAAAGCTTTAAAATCATTGTATTTATTAGGCTGAATGCATCGGAATTAATTTCCGATAATTTTGATCAATCTTAAATTTTAGTCTGTTCAATACAAAACCATTTTTGTAATTTCTCAGTAATCGGTTAACTGGCACAGAGTTTCGGTCGAAAAAGGGTAAGACGGTTTTCGGCTTCACAAGGATTGAAAAATCGTTGCTAATCTCTCTAAATAAAATGATAAATTACTTAAATTGAATATCAAATTAATGATTTTTTTTCTAAATGGCCATTCATGATTCTTCCAAAAGAATTTCAACAGAACAGATAATCTTGAACACGAATCATTACACTGCCACTTTCGTGTAAAAAACCGCAAAACTACATTCCGGGTGGATTTTTGTCAAATCGTATCAGAAGAATTCCAACGTAATCGAGTACAAAGATAGTTTTTTGTTCTATTTTGATACAATTTCATAAGATCTGAAATAAATGGGCGATTTTCAATCTGATTTCAATTTTTATGTACTTGCTTGATAACTGATGTTTAGATTAAGTTACTTTTTTGCCACTAAATAGGTTAAATTGGCAGAGAAACTTTAAAATATGAAACAATTATTGAAAATTGCAGCCAAATCCTACAGCCGAAATTTCGGACGTATTAAAACATCCAATTTTCACATTTGTGAAGAACATTTTACATTTTTCTTACATTTTGTATAAAAAGATGCTCTATAAAAAGTAGCCCAAAAAAATAAGGCAATAACGTTTACATGTTCGAAAGCCGTTTCATATCACAGGGAGCAAAAATTATCTCCCCTTTTTTTCATAACAATAGTTTAGTTTTGTACTTGTAGCAGCAATTTTTATTCTCTGTAAAATTAGGAATGAAATTAACTACAACAACATATTCCTACTCATAACAAATTTGGAAATTATTTTACTTAATCTGCAACAAGTTACGATTTCCATACATTTTGAAGCCGTTTTATTAAGCCTGAATAATAATTTGGAAATAATTTCGAATTAAAAAATATTTCACTGAGGAGTTACGGGGTCGAAGCGTTACCGCTGTAACTTGCTGTAACAATCAAACGGCTAATGACAACGCGCTCATTTTTGTTGTTGTCTACAAGGCGGCCATTGTTAATTAGGTAGGATATTTACTTGTGAACCAGATGTTTGTGTATCGGGCTATTAAATATTACAATGATATTGATAACGTTAAAAACTGCTATATAGGTGGGCAGTCCGGTCAAAGCCGTAGGATGTTTCAACGCTGGGGATCATCCCATAAAGCTCATGAAACCTAATGTATTTTAAAAGAAAAATTTTCTAATTTCATACATCCCATGGATTTTTCCATATCGTCAATTCTGAAGGCCAAAGTCAGTGCCTTAAAGATTGCTCTGGGACAAAATACCATCAAATCACATTCGTGCAGCATACGAGACATTCTCGTACGGTCTGGATCTGCGCTAAAGATAGTCACCTTTTTTGAACAGCAAAATTTCTTAAAATTTTAAATAATATGATTTAAATAATATGATTGGTGACACTTCGAGCGCCTACTCCTATATAATAATAGCTCAGCCGAATTAAGTACCTTCACCTAACTACCTTATATGTACACCGTTATGGATTGCGGTCCAAAGTGCGGTCCCATCCCCATATCGTATTAATGTGAAGCAAGTACACTTTTGCCGTTATTCATCCCAATTTTATTGAAAAAAAAAAACAATACATCAAAGAATTCTAAAAAAGGTAATTTTTGAAGAATGCATTTAGTCTATATATAAGCAACTTTTTCCTATTAGTCCGATTTGTGAGGTCATCAATGGAGCAGATAAATGGGAGTATTAGAAGAGTCCTCTTCTCTTCTATATTAAAATGGACCTTTTCCGTAGTAATCATGGTTTTAGTTAATGGAAATATCAAAATTATTGTAATTAGTAAAGGATATACATAAAAACACTATATTAATGAGTAAATATGACATGTTTTTTTTAACTGCTTATATGAACATGTTGTTTACCACATCTTTCGATATTGCCTAATTTTCTGCTTATGATTTTGAATATTTTTTGCAAAATTACAGCCTCCTACCACACATGACTGATTGATATTAATGAATAATTAATTTACTTCTTTTGTGGTGAGTATTTGCAATATCAGATACTTGTATTGAAAATTATATTTTGCACGTTTTTGAATCTGTCTAATGAATTTCGGTTAGTACAGGCGACTATCTCATTATCATGTTTGCCGTCCCCGATCACTTGTGATTATTTAAGCGGCGATCATCCCGATATGTCTGACGAACATTTCGAGCAGTCAAGTAAATTGTGACGTTCGGAATCGTCGTTAACTGTGGGTCCTGTAGAGTGAGGCTAAAACTAGAAAGCGCATAAGCTCACTGAATGGAAGAAGCTCTGTTACATATTTAATATTTATTCGATTTGATCGAAAAATAAACAAACGTTTATACGTTTGGATGTTAATATTTATTCGATTTGATTTTGAAAAAAAACCAAATGTTTATACGTTTTAAAGGAGAGTTAAATTCTGAATCTTTATTTTTAATTTTGAATTCATTAAGGTTTTTACAATATTTTGATTTTGTTTAGTTAGCGTTCATGTTTTATGAATGTTCTTATTCTATTGTAATGTTATCTGGTTGATATTAATTTGATTTTGTTTACTTGGCAACTTCTGATAGTAAGTGTGTTTCATATCCGGAGCAACGTAACGCGGAATGAAACAAACTTATAGCGAAATAAAATGCATATCGAAATTATTGTGAAATTTGTCTGTTCTTTGTTGATAATTTATGACGAAATGATATTACGAAATCATTAATGTGTACTATTCATTATTCAATCCAAAATACTCGAATTACTCCGATCTTTTTGATACTTTATGCTGAATTTCGACAACTTTTGCTTTCTATTTGGAATCCACCATACTATCGCGTTTATTGTATCTCATTTTTAGGGAGGTAAAGTTCATTTTGGATATAGATAAATTCCATTCGAACACTTTTCGAACGATTTTTTCCTAAAGTCGAAAAAAATCTATTGGCAACATCAAAGTAACAAATATTGTTGCATTCCGACGACGAAATATTAAAGGTTATCACTTTGGGGGATTTTAATCAATTTTAGAAATAATAAAGCTTTTTGCTTAAATGCTCCCAGCTGTTTTTGGCAATGTTATCGTTTCTCTAGATAGATTAGTTTTAGAGGCTCCAAGTCTATGTGATTTGTTTTCACATACAAATTGACTCAATGTAATTGATTTCAAAACTGTCTCCTAGTTTTTTTTTTGCAAGGAACGGAAATCGGCGAGTGCCATTCTTGTCTCTTTTAAAATGATACCCAAATGTCTCACTTGGTTCAGAGAACCGCCGAGAGCCCACAAAAAGGCTTGTATAACGAGAGCCAGTTTTATTGTCATAATAAACTTAAATTTGTTATTGCTTTTAAAGATAGACAGTTCTTCATAAAAAATAACGCAAAATTCAAATGTTCTGATGTTTTAGAAAGGTGACACCAGACACCATGGAGATCATTTTAATGGACAAGAAATCATGGGTTCTGCTCATGAGAGTCTCATGTAAACCTTGATGCGTATTATGGTTGTGTAAAATAATATGATTACATGTGAAACATGTTGAAATTTCGATATTCCAGAATTGGCATAGAGTTTCCTTGCGAAAATTAGTAAATTAGTCAAGAAAATGTAACATTTCTCTTCACACTCACATTAGTTAGGAAAATGTTGGCCTTTTCGTGAGGAAATAATAACAAAAATTGCGGGTAGTTCCGTCGCATACCTGTCCAGAGATTTTAAATCTTTAAGTTGTTGAAAAATGTACAAGACTCCGACCTGTAGCTTTAGTGAAATAATCAAAATATTGCAAAGAGATTACGTTGGAACTACAACTCAAATCTTAACTTTACTCAATATGTTAAATTGAAGATGTTGAGCATAATTAATTGAATTTTTGGAAAATTACATGAATTTTATAAAGTAAAGTAAATTATGAATTATAAATTATGAATTGAATTGAATTGCATTTAATTAAATTGTATTGTTTCGAATTAAAATTGCATTATATCAAATTGCACTGAATTAAGTTGAATTACATTGAATTGCTTGTATCAAACAATTTGTAAATATTGTAAATTGTAAAAATTAACTATCTATTTGCTTGTGTAAAGGCCCCTTCAAACAACCATATAACTACAAAACCCTCTATTTATGTATCGATCTCCTGGTTTAATTCAACAAGATATTTCGTTGTCTTTTTCCGCCAGCCGCCAACCGGACCACTTCGCCAGCCGCTCTCAACATACGCATAAAACCTGAAAAAATGTAAGTTAACCGTTATCTTTTCCTCTTCTCCAATACGAAATCCCCTCGCAAGAATACACATCCCGCTAAGAACCTAAGTTCTTCCACAAAACCTCCAGTTTCTCTCGGGGAACCTAAGTTTCAAATTAAATCTTCAAACCAAATCTGACAGATTTACACTATAACAATTGCATATTACAGAAGGCTTCTGCAATACTTGATATGATTTACAATTTAGGTGTTCTTTGTTCTTATAACAACATTTTGCCATCCAAATAATCTTATAAATCTAACGCATTCGTAAAAAGTGAACAGAAGTTTTAGGAACATCCTCCTCTGCTGCAGATCGCACATCAATCTTCCTAACGTTACGCGACCCAAGACACTCATAAAATCACATTTCGGCTAATTTCCTTAACGCCCTTTATTATATCCACATGAGGGGGAGCGAAAACAACAAATGGACTAAGATTTTCAAAATCGGAATAAGTAATGAATATCGTTTGCTTTGTTACAGTTTGCTTAGTTGTGTGGCCATTATATGGAAAGAAATTGAAGTTAGTTAACCATTAGACATTCAACCATTTTGGAAACATAATTCGTCCTCCCACCCCCTGTTTTTCTGCTCTAAAATGGAGGAGTACTTAAAGCTTTTCAAATTTTAGCACAAAGCTATACAAATTTACTAGCACTCACACACACACAGATGCAGTAAAAGAAAAGGGCATGCTCATACTCACACATTTACAAGTGTGACTGTTGCCACATGCAATGTATGTCAACATCAATACAATCTTTGAAATATTCCTTGCCTTCTCACCATCCTCCTCCTAAGGGAGGAAAGGCACCAAGAGTAAAATATTACTCTCATGATGGTACAGAAGACAATAAAAATATAAATTAAACCAAATATTCTGCGAAATTTGACAGAAATATGAAATATCGCACGCTCATCTGAAATAAGCTGCCCTCTGGCTTGCGATATGGAATGGTAATTTTGCGAATTTATTTTAGGATGCTGGCTCAAATGCTCACGATCATTAATTTTTTGGAGTTGGCAGGAAAAGTTTCATAAAACTGCATAAGGATAACTTGGAAAATTATGTTTTACATGTAGTTGTTGACTGTACGAATATCCGTCGTTTTATATTCGGGATTGGGCATGAGAAGGGAAGTAAACAAATATAGATCTGCATCAATAATTATTATAATTATTATTATTATAAGTTGTAACTTATGTGACACAAAATAATATCGTTAAAATGTACTGTAAATATGGACTCGATTCGAAATTTCCGACAAATTATTAGGGTTATTCCACCCATTTTTGGACAAGTTTTGAAAGATATACCTTATATTAGTACCCTACAAGCGATATTATATACCACAAATGCTTTAAGTTTGAAGGTATCTGTAAACAGTCTCCAAATGCTGTCCTCATATCTTACTTTTACAATGCGGTATAATAAGTTAGAAAAGAGGCAAGTCTGTAGCATAAAAAAATATTTCTTGGCCAATAACTGAAAGATGCCAAAACCTTTTTAATGTTTTAAAAATGGAATAGAAACCTTTTCAAAAGAAAAAATATAGAAAATAGAAATATAATGTTGGTAGTAATATTTGGTAAAAATACATATTCAGGCAGGTTTCGCTTGCAGTTTTGATGCCGTTAAATAACAGAAAAAATATGCTTTTTCGTATTTCCAGCTGTAAATTTTAAAAATTGTTGGCAGATTATGTAAATAAAGCTTAGCATCGGATTTTGGAGTTAGCCTTACACATAAAATGGTCAAGTTATCAAATAAAGTAAACTTAAAGCTTTCTTTGCCATAATTGGGAACGCAGCATGCTTCTGTTTTTACCAGCAATCTGAAATAGATGTTTTAAAAAGGTAATTGGCGTTATGTAAGATCTGCAAAAATTTGTAAGCTGGTTTTATATTTCGAGACGTTCCTAAAGTTCGAAATAAGATGCATTTGCTTCCATTCCAAAAAGCTAGTAAAGTTTTTAAAATTGAAACAGACAATTGCAGTTAAACCTGATGTATAAAATGTTACAAATTCTGTTATATCTCTATTAGTTTTCGAGATATACAACAGCGTAATTTTGTAAACGTCAATAAGAGGCTGTATTTCATTAACAAAGATTTTCGAATTTCAAAAGCGCCTTTAGGGAATCCGCCTTGATCGCACTTTTAAAGTTTTCATAAATTATAAAATTTAATAAAAAAGCGGATTTAGTAAAATTTTTAAAAATTTTATTGAAATATGTAACGTAAGGAAGCAAAAGAACATTTTTTTGTTGCAATCTTTTTGAAATTCAATCGCAATGCATCCCGATTATGGTCCAATTAGTTACTTTTCGAACTTTTAACAACGAATACGAGCGGAAGTAATTTGTCATTAAATCATTAAACCTTTTGGGTGTGTTTGATCCATTCGTTTCTCTTCAACTCGAGCATCTTTTGGAATATATTTTTTTGACGGCTAAAAGATCAGGCATAGCTGGAGGAACGAATGCCTAAGATAGCCTTAATCTCATATTGATATTGCTTTCTCAATTTTTGCACAGCGTCAATGTTTTCTGATACATTACCAAAGAGGTTGGAAATAACAAAACGTATAAAGTCACTAAATTTGACAAGTTGCGCTGACTATATGATCGCCCAAACTGTTGACGTAGGTATGGAAATAGTCTAAGATGTAAATTTTCGCATAAAAAGCCGGTTATATCTATTTGATATATCTGAACGTACCAGATATATGAGTATACCAATGTTTCGAATACAAGGATAAGCTGTAACAAGAAGGAAAAATTGGTTTAGTAGGAAAATGCTTGCATATGTAAGGAATAAACTCATCTATGGAGATATTAATTTGCATTGTGGGAATTAACAGAGATGAGAAGTAAACATTGTTAGTTTTTATACAGCGTGTAGTTGAAAGTTTTATTATATAGAATTATATGATTTGAGTCAAATATGCAACGTTCTGTACCATGACTTGTTGCCATTTTAAAGATAAGTTCATTACGTCGTTCTCATAGAAACTGTCAT
The DNA here is from genome assembly GCA_019455685.1 of Philornis downsi. Taxonomy (NCBI): domain Eukaryota; kingdom Metazoa; phylum Arthropoda; class Insecta; order Diptera; family Muscidae; genus Philornis; species Philornis downsi. The sequence continues at coordinate 1,152,843 of JAHXMU010000450.1, read as the reverse complement.
CCCCACGGGATTGGGCCAGTACATATTCACAAGCTTCTCATGGGGCAAACTTTTCGCTAGGAAAGTCACTCACTAAGCTGCCGAAGGTTGTAATGAGGCGCTACATATGTGTACGGCCTGGCGTTGTTCTGGAGGAACACAACACTTCTCCTAGTGGCCAAGGCTGGCTTCTTCAGGCGACTATTTCCTTCAAAAGATTCAATGGTCCAATTTCAAATTAAGAATTTGGCTTTAGGGAAGCGGCTCTTAGTTTTCGTTAAACATTATCGTAAGTGACACACTTTTTATCATCAATCACCATTCGCTTCAGAAATGGGTCAACTTTATTGCGATTCAGTAGCGATTCCCAGATGAAAATTTCAAGGTTTCTTGGTGTAAACTTGTGTTGCACGCATACATCGATCTTCTTTTTGTATCCTGCCTTATTCTAGTGGTCCCAAGCGGTGTTTTCTGCAATGTTTGGTTCTTTATATGTCGGACTTGACGATTCCCATTATTCTATCGACATTTTTTATAATTGTGATGATTCAGATTGTGATGCATCTTTGACATCAAAATTGACAATATCAAAATTGAGCATGATTGGGTATTATAGCAGCAGGATTAGAAACACTATTCACATTTTTAGCCGCCTGACGCCTGAAAGAAAAACTGTAAAATAGTGTGTGTTTTCTTTTTGCTGGTGTCTATTTTTGGCGCGACTCAAATGACCCTGCATCAAGTAATTAAGAAATGTCCAAAAATGTGTAAGAAATTTTTTTTGTACGATCTTTCTAACGCCATCTAGCATAAATCGATCACACTTACACAAAGCGGCATATGGATTACTAAAGCCATCTGTTGTAAGCGACTGCCATAATGACATTTACAGTGAAAAATTACATTTTCTACTGGGATCGATATTTTGCGTTCAGGATATTTCATTAGGAAAATGATCATAATTTATATTTTACACATGAGAACGGTTTATTTCATCCATATTTACTTATAATGATCGGGCATTTTCTTTACTGCACGGATTTAAACAATTTTTTGTTTTTCAGGCGATTGTCTAAAAACCTTTTGAAATTCTGGATTTACTTTCATTGTATTTATTCGCGGTTGTGGATATTTTATGGTAATGTTTAGGGTTTTAGGGATTGTTCCTTAATTTCTGAATATGTTTATACCGATAGTGGTTTCTGATTCTGAATCTATTTGCATTCTTGGGTGTTTCATTTTTTATCTTTCAACTCTTCAAACATTAAATGCTCGCATGTGTCAATTTTCAACATTTCAAAGCTACGTCTTTTCAATAGCTAAATTTTTTAATTCTTTAAAATTTCAGTTTTTCATATCTTTAATTCTTCGGTCTTTCAATTCTTCAAAACTTTACATTTTATTTCTTCAATTTTTGTAGTTATAAATTCCAAATTTCTCCAATTAAGTGTCTCTCTTAGTCTCCAATTCTAGTGTTTGGATTTGTCAGTTCTTGATTTGCGAACTCTTCAATTCCTCAATCCTTCCATACTTATAGAACTCAATGGTTTCATTGATCACTTCTTCTATTTCCAAAATCTGAATTTTTCTACTTTCACCCCTTCAGTTATTAAATTTAGATTAAATTTAAATTTGAAACATTCCATTATGCAATAACATTTTTATAAATTTGTGTGCGTAATTTCATGTACACTGCGTAATCCGCAGCATAGCAAATTTCGTGAAACATTTTTTGCATATGTGGTTAAACGCATATACATATGTGTACTCGTATGTATGTAATTTGATGTACCCATTTCATGTAGTAGTTATAATGCTATTATGTAATTAATGATTGAGAGTTTCGTAGAATGCTGAATTACGTATAATCTTAATAATTGAATCGGCGTTGACGCACAAATAATGGAAATCATGGAAATCATGGCAACTTTATAAATTATAAATGTAATTATAATATTTTTCTAAATATACATTTATATACTCAGTTACGTTTTTAAAAAATGCTCTATGTACGTACGGTTTTCCAAACACTTGCAATAATTAACTAAACTTCCAAAGGGACTTGAAACTTTGATAATTTACTGAAAGTGCGTGGTGTAAATAAGTAATGATAAAGATTTTCAAAATATCCAAAATTTATTGATAGTGCAAAACCCGTAGCTAAAATTATGTGTAATGTAATGTTCTCAAAGAATTTCAATTAAATTGGTAGATATGAAGTGTTCAAATGTGTAGAAGAATAAAATTCCATGTTGAATTATGAACTGTGAATTCAATTCTGTCCCAGGATAACCTTATAAGTGCACATCGTTTCTCCACATAAAATAGAACCATTCTAATATACTTAAATTATAAGGCGAAGTGTAAAATAAATCCATTATATTGCTTGACATTGAAAACTTTATTTAGCATAGCTAAAATGATCTGATTTGGATTAAATAAGAGCTGGTTTGTTTGTTGTTTGTGTTTTGTAATTCTGTTATGCCTCTGTCATAGAGACTCTCGTCCCTTTTGGCAAGAAACTTGGGACAATCGATTTTCAAGCTTCTCTTGAGGCGAATTTTTGCCATGTCTGGACTTTAAGGTGGATATATAAGAACCTCTTGAAAAGTCCACGGAGCTTCTGCCTATTTACTATAGCCTAGTGTAGTCTGGCATTATCCTGATGGATACACAATTCCTCTCCTATTAAACTGTGAAACTGAAACTGGCATATGACTTTCTAGGGTTATTAATCTTTGCACTGAATCAATATTTTCTACTACAACAATTGATTTTGGACGACCCTCCCGAATTTCGTCCTTGGATGTTGGGCGGCGACGATTAAATTCGTTATACCAGTTTTTTCCTATGGCATATGGGAGGGCTTCATTTGCAAAACTGGAAATAAGTTTAATAAGTCTTTATAATCCCAATCGAATGGAAATCGTACAAAAATGTTCACGAGTTTATACCATTTTATGAGACGATACAACTTTAAAGTCAATGTGAACAGTAAGCTGACAAAAGTTCTGAACAAGCTAATGGTTAAATTTACCAAACTTTCTATTGGAGGTGCCAGCTGATAATGTCAAATAATAACATCGGTTAAAAATTGAAAAGTTTTACATGGTTGAAAAAGGTCCAATTGTTTAATTAAGAGTTCGCAAAAGGGAAATCAGCTCACTGCAGATGATTCACCTGAGAATGACAACAAAAACACAACAAAATCTTCTTGATTGTCAATTCTGGCTCGACCACCATGATCCATATTTCAGAGAAAGTCATCATTCAGAAATAGGTCGATTTTCTTGGGACTCATCAGAGATTCGCGGAAATACATCGAGCCTGTTTTTATATCGAGCCATATTCATGTGCTTCCCAACAGTTCTTTGGGCAATCGTAATGGTCAAGCTTGACGATTTCCATCGCTTTATTGAAGTTTTTGACAATTAGCCTTCCATAGCGCGGTGCATCTTTGACAATGGATCCAATGAAATATTAGGTTAGGTCAATTGTTTTGGCCGCAATTGTATTTGGTTGCTGCAACCATATAGAATCTTAATGGTTTTATGATTACTTACATATGGTTGAATTCAACTAACCCAATCTAATATTTCAGTGAGTAATTAATGAGTATAGATTTTAATTTCTATCTCCAAATTGAAGCATATTCAAATTTTATGTGTTCATTGTAACAAATATAACACTCATTAAAATTTTTCAAATTGTATTCCAAATGTTGTATTCCAACTACTATAGTTTTACAAACAGCTTTTGTACAGTAATAAGAGTTTTCCCCTTTTTTGAAATCTCGGCTACCGCAGTTCCGGCAATTACAATAAAAATATGCAAGAATTCCAGAGAATTTCAGAGATTTTTGATATGTAATTTTGTTCGCATGGAAATAGGATTGGTTTCGCAACTAATGAAGTATCGCCAATTATAAATGAAAAAACTATTAAGAACATTTTTTTAGTAGAGGCTCCATTGATCGTTTAAGTCTGGAGCCAATGTGGATGCAATAGATATGGTTTCACTGGGAATTTAAAACCGGAATTTTAATAATTCAATGAAGGTAATCCTTAAACTGTGGCGAAAAGAAATTCATTGATTATAATTTAGTTTGCTACGGAGATTTTATTCACTTAATATCATTTTTGATATCAATTTTTGAGGGAGCGGAAATTGCAGACCTCGGGTTCCTCGTGAGTTGTGAATTGAGACTGAACTTGACTTTTGAATTAGCAAAGAAAACAAATTCCCTTGCATCTCATGAATGCAATATGGCAGAATATGACATTTAGGAATTTTACGCGCATTCGTCTTTTTAGATTCATTGATTGGATTTCACTCATAGAATAGTCGGCCACTGAGAGAAAGATTGGTGGCTGTGCCGTGACCCTTATTGGCCTAGTAATTATTGTTGACTAACTTGAATACAATATTTTCAGATATTTACGATAATGCAGCGGAATAACTTCATAATAAAAAAATGATCGTGAAATCTCAATCTAAATAAATGGTGGACACCAGGTGATGCTATGCCTTTTCATGAGGAAAATTTTCTTAAGCCTTTTTTGTTGCTTTCCTACATTGACGTCTGAATAATGTATGTTTTCACATCGTGATATGTTCTACAATATATTGAAATAGTAGTAAGAAGAGAGACAACTTAACAATCTTAAAAACATATTGTCGATCATATTAGTACGGAAAAACATCAGCCATTCCATCCTGGAATTTTTTCCTAGTGAAAAGAACAATAGCTTAATGTAAAAAAATTTGACTTATTATATAACTGGATATTTGAAAATGAAAATAATCATCTGACAAAACAAAAAATTAAAGAAAGGAACAATTCTTGCAATGATTACCAAAAGCTGGCGTTACAGGACGAATGGAATAACATTTCATTTCATTAAAAAAACCTGTTTGGCTCCTTGTTTAGAAGATTGGTAGCTGTGATAAAAGCAAAAGAACAGGAAAAAAAAATATTTAATGTAAACATTTACTTTTTGTTCAAGAAATTGTTTACTTTATTTCTCGTACTTTATTTCGAAACTCTAATAAAAAGTGAATTATTTTTAAAGTGCTTTGTTATTGCCTATTGTTATAATGATTTCAATTCTAATTTAATTTTTTCCTCGTGAAAGGAACATAATGCCCAGCTTTAGCTCGGAATGTAAAACATCTTGAATAGTGCAATTTCGAAGAGGCCAGAATATCAGGCGACAGCTGTCTGAAACGGAATGTTCATCAAACAGGAAATTTCAATACGTGGAACTTAAAGAAATTTCGAGAAATGTATCCCCAAATCGAAATAGTTGTCTCTCGCCCTAGTTAAAAGTTTGCTTTATCTTTTTTATTATTTTTGTTTCATTTCTTGCATTGATTATAGCGTTTATATTGAAATTGGTTAGAAAAAATTACAATGTATATCATTACAAAGAACTAAACAGTTTCATACGTTCGTTTTTGTTAAACCATGTCTGACTTTATACGACCTTCTAAAGGGACTCTCATTGCTTAATATTTGAGCTCATTATATCCATTTAGTGGTTGCAAAATCGCCAGTCTACCAAGGCTGTCGGCTGTTAAATAGCTGTCATCTGAGGTGTTATTTATTTAGTGAAAGATTTGCATTTACGAATATGGATCGTTTAACAACCAAAGAACTCGTAAAAATAGTGAAAACTTTCTACAAAAGCGGTGATTCAAATGTGGTCTTTGAATCAAACAAATTTTCCTTCAGCGATGAAGCTCATTTCTTAAGGGCCCGTCACATAAGATACCTCGCGTCCGTTGCGGCGACGTGTTTGACTGACAGCTGAGTTGATTGCATATATTTTAATGAAGAACGTCACATTCACGACGTATGCGTTGCCATAACGGATTAAAGTTGTTTAATTCTCAACTTTTGACGTACGGAAAGTCCGTCACAGAAATCAGGTGATTAATTTAGTTCATTAGCAGTTTGTTTTTCTGGTTATTGGTTGCAGCTTTTTCTTTTGCCTTTTTTTTAATTAATTTGTTGTTTAATTTAATTATTTAAATGGAATTTATGCTTATAGAAGCGGTGCAGGTGCACCCTTGTCTTTTTGATAAGGCAATTAAAGCATATCGCGACAAGGTTGCAAGAGAAAAATCGTGGAGGACTGTGGCGGCTGCCACAAACGCAACTGGTGAGTCGCGATTTCGCAATAGTGGTCGCACCCAATATCTTCGTTGTCCGTACAATTTTCTCAAACACTCGCGGGCTTCGAACAACATAAGCATTATTGATATTACGTTCATTAATTGGGCAGTGTCCATATTGAATTTACTTGGCAGTCTATTTTGCAAAATTGCGACAAAATTTTGTGTGCGCTAAAAACTGAATTTTACCGCCAATACTAATCAGCTGTTTTCTCATATACGGCAACGGATTTGTTGTGACGACTCTAGACTCTTCATACGTCATGTCAATCAAATACGTTGCCGCGACGTATTCAACGGATTCTATGTGTCAGAGCCTTTAGTCGGTGGTTACGTCAACAAGCAAAATTGTCACATATAGAGCTTGGAAAAACCAGAAGTGATTGTGAAAAAGTCATTGCATCTGGAAAAAGTGGCTGTTTGGTGCGCATTATGGTTTGAAGGTGTCATTGAGTGTCCACGGCTGCAACTAATATTGCGTACATAATGGCGAGGACCAAGCATTCTAATGAAATTTACATTTAATCAAAATCATAGCTTCATGCGTGTTTTATTTTACATTACTTGAAAACGAAAAATGGATAACCCTGTACTTTCACCTGATGCGATGCAGGTACATATATTTTGAAACGCTAAAAATGTAACACACAGAAGAAAACGTTTAAAGTGCAAAGAAGTGTATTTTAACCTCCCAAACAAACGGATCGATTTTTCAAAATTCATTTGTTTTGCTGTGACTCCTCATTTTTAGACTGCAGCAACTTAAGTTTTGCTTTATAATGATTGGCTGAATTAAAGAAAAATTTGTCGGCTAATCACGTCTCTTCTGGTATCTCCGGTAGATATGACTGATTTAATCCAAATATTCTTACATTCATTATCTTTCATTCAGTTGCACTAAATTTGGCATACGCTGCGCGCTTCTCCAAGAAAACAGAGCGCATTGATGCTCTGGTATCACCGATACAAATTGACCGATTTTGCAAAAATCAAATTGTTCCTCCCTAATTTCTATCTAAAAGGCTACAGTAGTTTACATTTGGTTATTCGTTGTAATCATTTGCAATTCTCTGTAAATCTTGGGAAAATCAGCCAAATCACAAAATCAGAAACCTGTACCTTCTCGATTTAACCCGTATATTCTTAGATTCATTTCTTTCCAGAAATTGTACTTGGAAGAATTGAATTGCAAGAGTTCTGAGAAAGAGAAAACTTACATCTTTTCCACACTTCTTCTGGCACTTTTTATACGAAAAATACACCCTATACCATCTTTAAATAAAAATATTTGCATACTATTTACGTTTGCGGAAATCCCAAAAGAAATTGAAAATTTTCATATATATTTTAGAAAATTCCAAAAGAAAAATTGAACATTTTCCTCAACATTTGAAAAAATTAAAAATGAAAATGAAGCATTTCATCCTCGCTTTCCAATGAATTTGAGAGTTTCATTTGTGTTTGAAAAACTTCCAAATGAAACTGAAATCTCTTCATTTATATTTGAGAAAATATTTAAGAAAAATTAACATTTTCCATTTGTGTTTGAATAAAATTTAAATGAAATTACAAAATAAGATCGAAAAATATTCGAATGAATTTATTTATGATTTTCTCAAACATTAACTAAAATCTCAATTTCATTTGCAATTTTCTCAATGATGAATAATACATCTTATCTTCATTGGAATTTTCTAAAATGAAAATGACAAAATCTCGATTTCGTTTGGAATTTCTTCAGGTATAAATAGAATTTACTCAGTACAAATGACTTTTCAAAATTTATGTATAATAGAATTTTCTCAAATATACCTATACCTATAAATGGAAAATGTCAATTCCATGCGAGATTTTATCAATTTCAATTCGAAAATTTATAGATCAAGAGCTAATTTTTAAGCTGAAAACGTTTGCATTTTATTGATTTGATAAAATTTTATTCACTAATCACCCACAAATATAACAAGTCTCCGACCCCACGACTAGTCCATGTTCAAATCAGCAATTTCAGTTTCCAATTCGAATTAAAATTTGAGCAGCGCTTGGCTTTGTACCGCACATAAAATGATTTCGGTGATTTCTATTATGCGCGATTTGGTTGAGCACAGAAGTCGCACTAAATTTTGGAACTTTTGCTATGCAAACTTTAAAAATGTTGCAGAAGAACTTCGGCGAATAGACTTTGTCGGGAGCATCGGTTTGCAAGTTGCAAAGCAGTTGAAAGGAGTTGAAGACCAAGAGCGTCCCTGGACTATCATCAAAAACTGTCGATTAGCAATTAGGAACCCAGTTGGTAATGTTAATATTTTCAAAGGAGCTGTGAACTCAAAATATTTTAAAGCTCAAATGCGTCAAACGCAAAACAGTTCAAAGGGGGCAGAAATTGTTGCTTAAGAATTGGGAACCCTGTTGGCAATGTTGACATTACAAAAGAATCAGGGAGCTCAATATGTTTTGAGGTTCAAATGCATCAAATGCAAAACAGTTCAAAGAAGGCCGAGAATAGGATGAAGACCATAGACGCTCTGGACTATCATCAATTTCTATCAATGAAAAAGTCGAGCAACAAACAGGAACCTTCTGGCTAATATTGATATTTCAAATGTTGGTATTTCAACATATTTTAAGACTCAAATGCATCAAATATATGTAGTTGGGAACTAAAAATTTCTGTCTTTGTCAAAAAATATTGTCGCTGTAAAATCTGTAGACGGCTTCTGGCTTCCAACACATTACAAAACGCATTAATATGAGACAGAAGATTTAAATCTAAGCTCATAACCAAGGAACCTACCCACCAATTGAATGAGCATCGTAAAGCGAGGCCGAATATATCTTGCCAAATTCCCTCTAAAATAGGGAGTTTCCTGATAGTTATTTTTTATTTTTGTGATTTCTTTAGTCTAACCAATAGGAAGTATTTGAGTAAAAATGGAGAAAGAAAAATGTCTGATTTATTGACAGACTACACTGGGTTTCTGCACTGCGATAATATTTCCTATTCCCTAAACTCAAAAGGAGGCTCCATGAACACCATTTTGAGTCAATTGAAGCGATTCAACGTGAATCGCTGCGTACTCTGAAGGCCATAAGGCAAAGTTCGAGGTTTGGAAAAGACGACTGCATAAGCGTATTGTATTCGGAAAGAATATTTTGGTGTGATTGTATAGATTTCAACGCAAAAGTAAAGATTTTTTGAAAGTCCTATTTTTGGACACGGTTGTGTCATTTTTGAAAAAGACTGTGTTGATGAATAGAAGTACTTATTGATAGCTGTGTCATTTGACACCATATGAATCGTTAAAAGATGTCAATTGAACATTAAAAAACTTAAGCTAAACCAAAAAAAAAAAAAAAAAAAGATGTCAAACAAATTAATGTCTCATGTTGTAATGCCTGGCCATGCCAATTATTCTATGCACTTTTTGGAAATTATAAATGTTTTCTATCAATGTCACGAATGTTTATATCATACACGTCGTAGGCTTAAAAATGTACACAATTCTATTAAAAAACTCAAAATAAAAAACTGTCAAATAGTTAGATCTTTACAAACTACGCGCAGTATTTAAATATTTCTATTTATGTGTATATGTATATATATGTATATAGGTATAAACAAAGTCGTGTTTGTTACACAATTTATAATTCAAGAACGATTTTAATGATTTTTGTGCATTTGAATTTGCCTTCTTCGGGAATAGGTGTTCATTAATAAAAAATAACAATGAAATAATCTTCATTCGTTACGCTTGTCTGTATATATATACATATATACGTATATATATATTAAAGATTATTTCATTATTATTTTGTTTTCAATGAATATCTTATTTAAATGTTTATTAGCCTGTTTCCGGCGGAGACAAATCCAAAAACACAAAAATCAGACACACACACACTCACACATATATATATATATATAGAACGTGCATATTTCATTTCATCACGGATATTCTCCTTGAGCTGAACGATGTTTCTTGGATTATACTGTAGACTTTGTGTTTGAGGTATCCCCACAAAAAAAAGTCAAGAGGCGTCAAGTTTGGACTACGTGGGGGCCATGGGATATCACCTCTTTTCGAAATCAGTCTGCCAGGGAACATCTGCTTCACCACCGCCATGGAGTCATTTGATGTGTGACAGGTAGCTCCATCTTGTTGGACCCAATTTCTGGAATTCATTATTCGTGAACTTCCAATTTCTGGAGTCAAAAATCTGTCCAACATCTCAACATAGCGTTCCGTATTAACCGTGACGTTTTGGCCCCGCGCATTTTCGAAGAAAAAATTACCAATTATTCCTCTGCCAGAGATTGCTGCCCATACTGTCACTTTGGGACTATGCAATGGTTTCTGGTGTTTGATTTTTGGATTTTCACTGTTCCAGTAACGACAATTTTGACGGTTTACGAACCCATTCATAAGGAAATAAGCCTCGTCAGAGAAAAGGATACTGTCGAAATTGGAAAATCGATTTAGCATTTCATTAGCAAATGCGATCCTTGCTATGAAGTCAAACTCTTTCAATTCTTGTGCTAATTACAGCTTATATGATGCAGTTTAAAATCCAATGTTAAAATTCGTTGCAAACTTCGTCGCGATAATTGTAAGACAAACGATTTCTTGCGAGTCGACATTTGTGGATTTCCCCGTACTGACTCCATAACTCTCTCAACATTGTCTTCGGTCCTAGATGTTCTTGGGCGACCATTTGCTTGTGGTTTAAATGTTGAACCGGTCTCTTCAAAACGCTTTACCCATATTTTAATTAAATTAGCACTCGGAGCTTCACTAATTCGCCGTAGTCCATATTCAGCACAATATAGTCGCCTAGTAGCAAGATATGAACGAGAGTTCTCGTAAAATGCGCGACGCTTCCCGTCGAAGTGATTCATAGCGACTAAAACTCCATGAGCCCGCCAACCTAACGATGTAGGCGACCTCCGCCCGCGCCTTTTCTACCCCGCAAAAAAAGATGACACAATATGCACGTTCTATTGCGCCACCCTGTATATATATATGTATATATACATATATATATATATATATATCTTTGGCGTTTGGGAATAAGGTCTTAAGTCATGTACTATAGTTTTTCGTAATGTAAAATTGAAACTTATTTAATACCAAACGAATTATGAAATTTTTTGACTTAGTGCCTAAAGACCAAATGATTACGATTGGATGCAGTTGTGCTAGATTTCAATTATTGATACCAAACGAAAGAGAAAAAAAAAATTGAGTTAAACCCAATCAAAAACTCAAAATGCATTTTTTGACTTAAGACCTTATTCCCAAACGTGAAAGATATATGAAGGTTATGACCAGTCTTTGGTGGGACCAGGTCGGTGTTATTTTTTACAAGCTGTTGAAACCAAGCGAAACCATCACTAGGGATCGATATCGACTTCAATTAATGCAATTGAGCCGAGTTTTCCGCGAGATATGCCCACAATATTTAGAATAGTAACGCTCGACCTCACCTTGAACTGCTAAAGTGGGAAGTCTTCCCCCATCCGCGACATTCTCCAGATATTGCGGCGTTGGATTATCACTTGTTCCATTCGATCGCATATGGTCTGGCTGACCAGCAGTTCCACTCAAATGACGACAAGAAGGAATGATTAGATTCGTGGATAACTTCAAAAGATGAGCAATTTTACTATAGCGGAAATTGAGCTTTGCTAGAATGGTGGGCAAAAGTAGTAGCTAGCGATGGACAATACTTTTAATGGATCATTTATAAACATGTTTTCATAATAAAGTTACATTTTTAATAAGAAAACAAAAACAGCGAGAATTTAGTTAATATACGTATTTAAATTTCGACGTATGCGTATCCATCGCATATGTCGGAAAATATTTTGCATCGAATTCGTGTTAGTTTAAGAATTCCAGATTTTGAGATGAATGAGGAAATACATAATCGGGTTTTGCTCTTGATCGGTGATACGTCATGTGCGGTAGTTTATTAGTCAGGTTACGATTGCCAGCGCCAAATAGTGGTATGAAATGACACATTTAATCGAGAATTGAAACGGGAACGTGAATATGATCGCCATGAATCCGACTTAGTAATTCAAACGAATGTACCCTTGTTGAGTCCCCAACAGAAGGAAGTCTATGATACATTAGTGAAAGCAATTAATGATGGATATGGTGGATTATTTTTCCTGGATGATCCTGGTGGAACTGGTAAGATATTCCTCATTTCAGTAATTTTAGCCACAGTTCGTGCGAGATCCGACATTGCAGTTGCAGTTGCTGCTTGTGGAATAGCGGCAACATTATTAGAAGGATGTAGCATGGATCATTCAGTATTAAAATTGCTGGTAAATTATTGAACAATCAACTTGTAATTTTGCAAAACACTCCGCAATGGCCAAACTTACAGTAGCATCAATGCACAATGACGCATAAATGCGCATTGGAAGCACTTAACAGAACATTGAAAGATTTACGCAATGACTCAAGATGTTTTAGAGGCGCAATGATGTTACTATTTGGCAATTTCCCCCAAACACTACAGTAATTCCAAGATCAACTGTTGCAGATAAAATAAATGTTTCTCTCAAATTATAAAATCTATAGCGTTATGCGAAAAAACTTCAGCGGGCCACAAAGATGAGAGTCGTATTGCTGAATGATACTTTTGCCGGAGACTTTCCTGAGGAATTGCTCACTATCGTTGACGGTCGAGTTCCTGCTTTGTTTCTGTCATGGTCAATTATAAGTGGCGTGTTCACGAGTCGGAAAGCCATCTGCTTTACTTGTTTTTGCGCCTGATAACAAATCGAAAAATTTCGTAAATCACAGGGTGCTTTAATGAAGATTGCAACCCACCAATTCCCATATACATACGAGTATTTTATTACTAATGTAATAAAAAGTTGAATTTAATAATTTTGAATAGGCGGAACAAAGTTCGCCGGGTTTGCTATATATATATAATATATATTATATAAACATATATAATATATTTACATGGCAAAACAACGTTTGCCGGGTCAGCTATAACAGTTTATATTATATGGAGAATAGGCTCGTTAGCTTTCTTTATTGTTGTTATTTGTTTATTTTCTAATTTAATTTGCCAAACTAATCGTTCTGTTCGCAAATATAAATAATTTGCATGCACTGCATTCTAACCGTTTTTATTTGAGCCATGTTATATCTACATTATCTAATAGGCAATTTGGCAATAAAGCAACATCAATATTTAAATAAATACGAGCATATCTACTGCTGTATTTGTGAAATGTGTTTGAGGAGATTATTAATAATTTAGGCATTTTGAGTATATGGGAAAATAATTATAACTAATAATCATATAATATGTATTATCCATTTATCCAAATTTCCAAAATTATGTTAATTAATATTTGACATAATATTGTCTTGTTGGCATACGCGGCATATCAGCTAACATATGTATTTTGCAATAATTATATTTTATGATAAACAATAACTAATGCGATTGGTTTTTGGTTTAATAGCCGAAATATTGGCGAATTTTTTGGATGCATGGGTTCCTCTTTAAAGCATATTTTAATTTTATTAAATAGAATAACATTTTAGTTAAATATAATATATAATAAATTATACTAGGAGTGTGTAAATAAGTCTCCGCCGCTTTACAAAAGACGATCGCACCTGTAAATAATGATTGAAATTGTCAGATGTAAAACGCCATGCTGAAATATAAGATGTATGAAAAAGATATTAATTATTTTTGCTTCGTTTATTATAGTCAGAATGATTCAATTTAGGTTAGTTATGCATGCCAATTGATTAATAACTTGTAGCCACTTTGAAGGTAATTCCATTATGCCTCTCCCATAGAATTAAAATATTGGCAAAAAAAAAAAAAACAGGGGACAGTCGATTTCCATAAGCTTGTCTTGGTGCGAATTTTTTACCAGCAAAACCATTCGCAACAGACAGGATAGGTGGTGCCATTTCCGGACAAAGCTGGCCGCTGCTTCAGCCGGCTGGCTGACGATGTCGATTAAACTACAGATGTAAAGGTTTGTTTATTGCTGTTCAACATATCATTATGGAATGTTTTAGGTCCATCGAAGCCCATGATCTTGTCGAAATTTGGGAGAACAATTTAGTAAATAATTTACTTCACGATTCGGACCACTGAGTAAGACGTGTAGGTCATGCGACATCAAATCTCTAGACTTTTTCTTTGAGGCTACGTAAGTTTCAGAGTCTACATGTTTACGCCGGCTACAATTAAGGAATTGAATGCCAATAATGCACGTGTCATTCGGTACCAGCTGAAATTTTCGAACGTGTCATCGCAAAATTGTATCTGGGAAATGATTACATCAGGAGCAGTTGCGGACGATGTTTGAAAGAAAAAAATCTTTAAAAATATATATTTTCAGTACTCTCCCTCTTTCACTACTAGGATGCGGCCAATAAAAAGTGGGCGCACTGGAAAGTATATGTATATATATATCGATTTTATTGGTTTTTTTGAGTAAGAATTCGTATTCTTTTAAAATTTTCTAATATCCATTTCCACAATTGGGTCAATAGCTTAAGGGTATGTGACTTGATAAGGCTTAATGTGCAGTTTACTTGATCACAACGGTGAATATAATAAATAAATTAATTTGTTCTGTTCACCAAGGGATGGGATTTATAATAATCTGGAATAATCAACCGAGACCCCATAAAGTAAATGCTTTCTTGATCGAGGCAAAAATCTATGTTGGTTTAGGGTCTGTTGTTCTTCTGTCCATCGATGTGTTTGATGAAATCTCAATAGTTCCGAAACAGCATAAATTTCACACGAAAGTGTTCTATAGTTATGAGCAGGCTGAATTCGATTTTAGCAAAATCGTCCAGCCTATAGAAAACAGGAAATTTTCGGGATTTTTTTCAGTATTAACGTCATTTATTCATAAAAAAAATATATCATAGCGATGGATAGTTATGGCAAAGGAACATCCAAGTCATGGACCTATTTATGGGATAGGCCATACTAAAAAACAAACATTTTTACATGAAACATGGTCTAATCCTATATATTTTATACGAAAAGAGGTCATTTCTTTCGTACCCAGACATGAGCCGGTATGTTGTCTACAACACACGGGGAGTTGTTGTAGAAGGTAATAATTTTTTCTCATGTTCTCAACCATTTTGTCATTTATTCGCTAACAAAAGATAATACCCAGCTAGAAAAATATCAAGGCTTCTCTTTTCAGGGCATTCTAAAGACTTAGTCATTTCGGCCAGTGTTCCTAAAAGAAGATCTTCTGGTAGGGCTTCCGTTTCCCTTCTAAAATACAAGTGAATCTCGCTTTTATGTAAAAATATGATTGCTATGGAGCTTAAGTGTACTCTTTCTCATTTGTAGAGTTTCCGCTATATGAGCGATGAACAAATTCCAAAGAATAGAAAGGCAAGCTAACTTGTTTTCAAACACCCTCTCCGCCATCAGTTGTGTTTACCTTTGAAGGAGGCGGAGCAGTAAGCAAATCAATAAAAAAAACGGCTGATGACAAATGATTTTTAAAATTGAAGTCCAATATAATAAATTTAATGGATCTGATACATAGTCCTTCAACAGCGTACTTCATTGCAGGCCTTCGTGTAGGTCTGGTTTATTAAGTCTTCCGAAAAGCCTTCTCTTGAAGACCATTCATCAAAAGAGCTTTTAGAAGGCCAGTGAACAGACAGGAGAATAGAATGCCTTGTTTGTAATGACAACCTGCGCAAAACAGAGGAGTATAGAGTGGGACTGAGAAGCATTGTGGCTGCAAAATCGAGCCTGCTGGAAGGCCGTCTACTTCCCGCTGGGCACAAGTAGGTAGTTGATTGAGGCCAGTATGATCTGCTAAACAGCCAAATTCGATATATTATTTATAGGAAGATTTCGCTTGCAATACGTTTCCTGATCCGGCGATGAGTCGGACCATCGTTCGCAACAGCATGTACCTCAATCTATAATGGACGGCATACATAAGCTTCAGTCCGGTCCAAATTTTCTTTCCTGCCCAATCTTACCACCTTTGTTAATTTTTTTTTTTGAATTTTGCAAATATAGATTATAAATATTACTCAAATATAGATTATAATATTAGAATCATCCTAATTGCAAATTGGTGTAAAAAATATTTCATCATAGAGTTCAATTTTTCATGTGCTAAAAATACAAATAGAAACTTAACAGATAGCCGGAAAAAAGGTTCGTGAATCCGATAAGTAAAGCATTTAAATAAAGTGATCCTGAAAATATCTTTTCGCACAAAATGGCGGATGTGGTGGTGAAAGGTTTACATTAAAAAACTGATTTTCATAAAAATATGATCATATCTCGATATATGAGTAGATTATGGAGTTTCATATGAGCATTTCAATTCGTTACAAGTGGCATGACATATTTTCATTTTAACCACCAGACCTAGGACAATTCAATCTCTTAATGTATGACATGATTATTTTGAATTACCAATTCGCGCACTGTTGTTTTCACCCACCATCATGCGACTTGCTCTTAGTCCATAACGGCGCTTCACCCTAAAAGTTTCTAAGAATAAAATTACTAAAAACGGCATAAACGTGATGGGTATGACCAAACTTTCTATATCAGCAACAATCTTAAACTTTAAAATACAGATTGCAAGTTTTCATCTACTCTTGTCTCTACAAATGCAGAGTGGCGCACCGATTGCAATACAATGAGAAATTCAAATAACTTTTTTTTTTAATCAATGTACAATACTAGTTCATGTATTTTTTTATTGTATAGAAAATTCAATTTTATTTTATATAAATAACTGCTTTTTAAGATGATGGGCCGTAAATACTGTTGAAACGGCTACGCCTTCGGCGCAGTTTTGGGTAAAAAAATTCCTTCAACATCTTTAAACTGCGGTCCCCATTGACAATTTACAGTATCACGATTCGTGTGCCACCCTGTATTTGCCCAAACCAAGAATTGAAAGCTATTTTTAGTATTTCACTGCAACCCTTAAATGTAATCTTTGTGTTTTTATTCTTTGAATGAGGGCGACAGTATGATCTCAAAGGAGAAACAGTTGTGGTGAAACTTGATTTACATAAAAATGATTTTATTTATGTCCTTTGTTCTTCAAGACCATTAGAGAAAGTTTGCAACGATAATTTCTTTAAATTGTTTGGGTTTTTATTCTTTATCTATTGCTGAAAAAGTATTGCGTTTAAGAATTCGAATTGAATTGTGCGGTTATCTACAAACTGATGTGACGCATGAGTAGTATAGAAATCATCAAACGTTTAAGAGGTTATTACTGAGAATGCTTCAGACAATGTTGTGAGTGAAAATTAAATATGCAATTAAAAAGGATTACGTATTAAATGATTTACTATTTTTACTATGCATTGCCATATGAAAGTACGGCGATTTAATAAAAGAAAGTGAATAACTGCTTGTTAAAGGTAAGGAAAATAAATGAAAATTATGCACTAATGATACATATAAGTATATATAATTAGCCGATTTCTGGGAATCATTTGCCATTATATGAATTCTCGATGTATATAACATGTAGGGTTATCCAATTAGTGGTTTCGAAACCACCGACCTGGCAAGGCTGTCGGCTGTTAAATACCTGTCATTCGAAGTGTTATTTATTTAGTGAAAGGTTTACCAGTTACAACTATGGGTCCTTTAACAACCGAAGAATGCGTAAAAATAGTTAGCATTTTTTACAGGGTGGCGCATAAGTAACGCTAAGATTTGGTCAGTGAATACATTTTTTGTTTAAATCTTTTTTTTCGTCTCTTTACAGGAATAACTAAATAATACTTCGGCATAGAACAATGAACCAAAGTTATTCAATTTTACTTTGAAAGTCAGCATTCGATAATTTAGATCATATCAAAATTTCTTTCATGTTCGAAATGCTCCTAGCGCTCCAGCAATTTGCCGATTGGTTCAGCGTTTTGGGCAACAAGTGGCTGTCCGTGAACTTCCACGTTCAGTTCGAAATGAAGTGACCATTGATCGAGTGCAAGCAAGTATTGAGAAAACCCCGAAACTTCCACCAGGCGACGTTCTCAGCAGTTAGAGATGTCTAGGTGGTCTTTGCAAAGAATTCTACATATGTTACATCTTTTCCCATATAAGACGCAATTGGTTCACGAGTTAAAACCAAATGATGCACAAGAACGCATTCAGTATAGTCGCCGTTAACGTTGCTTATGCGCCACCCTTTACAAAAGTGGTGATTCAAACGTGGGCTTTCAATCGAACAAAATTATTCTCAGCGGTGAAGTTTATTTCTCACTCGGTGGTTAGGTCAACAAGCAAAATTGTCACAAATGGGGCTGTAGAATTCGGAAGTGATTGTGGAAATGTCATTGCATCCGGGAAAAAGTGACTGTTTGGAGGGCATTACGGCTGGAGGCTGTATTTTCTCTAAAATTATTCCAAAAGTATCCATTGCTGCAATCAATACAGAGGCGGTCATTTAAATGACATTGTATCTTGCACATATTGGCAAGATCCAAGCATTTTAATGAAATTAAAGTTTCATCGAAATCATTGCTTTATGCGCGTTTGGCACCGAAAAATGGATAATCCTATATAATAGTAAGAAGCAATGATGTGATACGACAAAAGTTTAGTTTTTCCCCACTAGATTTACCTTTTTCTGAACGTACTCAGTGCCTTTTGTCTTTTTCATAATTTTTTTTAGATTTTCTTGGTTTTTTCGTCATATATGTTGCTGAAATATATTTTAGTATACAGAAAGTCTAAAGAAATCCTGCTAAAAATTACTACAGTAGAATTCACTTTAAAGGAATACGAAGTGACTATGAAGAAATCTTGCGGCGTTGAAAACAATGACTCCGCGGAGGAATTAAAGAATCTCAGTTTCAGAACCTGAGTTTGCGGAGGTGCATCAAAACCTATCTATGAAACGGCTTAGAGAAATTTTTACGAAATAGAAAATTATAAATTATTCAAACAGAAACTTGGAACAATGAGATTTTTATGTAGAAAAATTAACATTTTAAAGGCTCCATACAAACAATAATCGAATTTTGACAACAACTAAGAAAAATATATTCAAAAATGTAGAAAAACTAACGCTGGCACCTTAAAAGCCAATTGCTACGGAAGCTCTTTTTGATAAATTAAAACTGTTGTGCTTGGATATTCCCGATTGAGTAAAAACGAATGGAAATTTGATACACTCAGTAATGATATCAATATTAGTGAGAAAATTAACTTCACACAATTACTTGGTCTTGTTGATCAATGTTTTGGTGCAAAATCGGATTTTGAGTTCAGGATTAGGAAAGAAACATATTATTTATTTGAAGTTTTTTTGTATGCTGTACTAAGTAAACGTGTCAAACGTGAGATGACCTGTTGAATAAAGCTTTAAAATCATCATTTACTGTAGAGTTTTGTAACAATTTAGATAAGATTGGTTTGGTTAATAATATTCAACTTCAAACATCTCATGCGCTAAGCTTCAACTCATAAAATTCATAAATTATATTGAAACAAAGCTAGCATTTTTTTTTCTTAATTTTTTTAGCTAGTTTTTTTTTTCATTATCAAGTTCTGGCAACACTGGATGTAATGTACGAAATCAATTTGCAATTTCAGACTTTAATTATTAATTTCGCGGTAATTCATGTATCCACACAATGGTGTTGGTGTTTGATGTGATGTAATAATGTAATCAATTTATTTTTTAAAAGTATAAAATTATTTGAGTAGATAATAAATAAAAAGAACTACAAAAGTCATGAATCCAAATGATAATCATTTGAATTTGTAAAAGTAGGTGATGCTTAACTTAAACCATTACAAACGACATTGAAACCAAAGTCTAAGACATTTAAGCTTAACAGAAACGACATAATAAATTATCATTGAATTATCACCATTTAACTTTTAACATAATTTTCGTCTTTTATTCTTATTGCTCCATCGTTCTACAATATAACTCCTTTATCATCTCTACACAGGTTTCTTCCATTTAAAATACTTTCGACTCCCATTTCTTCTATTTTAAATACAGGGTGTCTGTCGGGAAAGTATACTACTTTGTTTGTTTATAATTATAAATGAAAGAGAATGAATCCTATATTGATAAATGCTTTGTTTAAGGTCGGCAATTATGTATGGAATACAATATCAGGTAAATGTCTGCCCCTGTTAGCTCCACACTTTTTCATTACATTCTCACACATTTCACGCAGTATTTCATTAGTTTCATCACGAACATTTTGTTTGAGTTGCTCAAGCGTTTCTAGTTTGTTTGCATAAATCTTGCTTTTCAGATATCCCTACAAAAAGAAGTCCGGAGCAGCCAAATCAGGCGACCGTGAAGGCCAATCCACATCACCATTTCTTGAAATAACTTATTGTGGAAAGAGGTCTCGCAGTAATTCCATTGTAATCCTGCCTGTATGCGATGTAGCACCATCTTGTTGATACCACATGTTAATCAAGCTCAAATCATGCAGTTGTGGCGTTAAAAAGTTTTCAATCATATCACGATATCTCTCCCTATTTACAGTTACCGTTGCGTCTTTTTCAGACACACCAGACTGTCACTTTTAATGGATGCAAAGGTGACTGATGAATAATTTGGATGCTTTCCATTGCCCAGAACCAACGATTCATATCCATTCAAATAAAAATGTGCCTCGTCACTCATTATGATTTTTTCGTGAAACCCCGATTGCCATGGGCGAGCTGTAACGTCCTATTGGCATATGTACGACGGCGTAAATAGTCCTATGGAATAACTTCTTGTGTCAACTGAATCTTAAATGGAAACAAATGCAAATCCTTGTGCAAAATTGTGGCCAAAGTTGTTCTTTGAAAACCAAGCTTCTGAGCACGGCGTCGAATTGAGGTTGATGGATTGTTTTGAACACTTTCTTGAGCAGCATTAATGTTTTCAACCGATCTTGCAGTACGTTGAAATCATTCATACTCGTTCGCCTGGTGATGAGCCAACACTTAACACTTAATACCTCTTTCAAAGACTAAATCGAATTTACTCCGAATTTTTGAAATTTTTTGTTCCTATTTATTCGTTAAATAAAATTAATATTTGGCAGTGTTTGATAAAACGGGGAAAAAATTACTGGATGGTTATTGAATAATATAAAAAAACACTATTTTTCAGTAAAATTAATCGACACATTGTGAAAGGGAAGAAGCCTTTTTTCATCTGGGAAAGGGCCGTTACAATGTCAACATTACTGTGGAGAAGAGTTCAGAGTTCCAGAGTTTTATGATGCCCGCCCAACTTTATCCGACTACATTTTGACTAAATCTTTTTTTTTTTTAATTTTTCTTTGGACGATACTAGACCACAATTTTGCACAGACTCACAAAAAAATATTTCAGTGTTTAAGCAGTAATATGTAGGATATTAATTACAAAAGAAGAAATTTTGAGTTTTTGAATAAAATTCAAAATTTTCATATATGTATTCAGAAAAGTGAGCACCGCTATTTCGCCAGTAAAAATTTATATATAATTTTTTTTTTTCTTTTTTGGAAAACAACCTATTTCTATTTACCTGATCATCTAGCTAAATAACCCTATTATTGATTACATATAGCACAAAGGTGATAGTTCCAATTGCTTCGGTCTCCTTCTGTTCTCTTCTCCAATTCGCCATATCAAGACTAGCTAGGAGTTTCTTTCAATAGAGTTTTGGTTTGTCTCTCCTTAGTCAGGCACCAAATTCATTGTAGCAAATTTTCAGCCACTTGTGAAATAACACCTAGCCCATGCTGTAGCTATATTTATAAGCTTTTTAGTATGTATTTTAGTATGCAGCACATTATACAAATATCAGTTATGAGTTCCTCTAATGATTATGGGCCCAAGTATATTGCAGAGTACCTTTCTCTCAAAGGCTCCAAGAACTGCTTCACTGACAGGTACTTTTCCTAGCAGGTGTTTTATGACAGACCAAATTGTCGTTGGATTTTTGCTCAATTTGTTATGTTCCATTCAAAGTTATAGTTTTTATTGTCCAAACAACTTCCTATTCGAGTAGAGTCTGTGTACATCGAAACAAATATTATCATATTGTAACCGCTTAACGATAAATTTGCTTTTACTGATTTCTTTTCATTAACTTCTTGCAACTTTCGTTCAATGTGACTTGTTGAGCATGGTATTGGACAAGATATATTGCTGCAGTTTCCTAAGCTTCGTTTGTTTTAATAGCTCAGTAAGATTTTGTTCTATTTTCACTGAAGGTTTCGTTTTGGTCAGTGCCATCTTAAAAAAGCAAGGATACGGAATTCAGGTCATTGCTTCGAACGATCTTTCCCAATATGGAAGTTTATAGTCAAGTTTTATAGTCAACGAAAAAGTTGATAAGAGTAGAATGCAAATTTTTCTGGAGTGTGGCAATATTTGCTCAGTTGTCAATTTATCCGGTCTAAAGTGATACTGATGCCAATTTAGTTAAATAATATGGTTTTTAAATTATAATAATAATTATGGCACATAATATATGAAATCGTTTGGTCCTAAGCAAAAAAAAGGATATTTATTTCATAAAAAGCTAATTTTTATATTGAATTTTTTTATAAATAATGTACAAAAATGAGATTTCAAAATGTCATCTTTACGTTACGTATTGTGTGCCTTTCACAATTCTGCTTGTAATATTGATAAACATACTCGTACATTCATTGAAACATCTACAGCAAGGAGCAGCCATAGCATCAAGATGTGATTTGGATTATTTATATTGCTTATGGCAAAAGATTGTAACCTATAAACTTTTGATATAAACGCATGGTTAGTTTTCATAGCTTCTTTGGCAGTTTGTATCGAAATTATGCTCTTGTAACCGTATAATTTGATGTAAGCCAAAGGACGTTTCCAGGAATTGTTTGAGTTGTATGGCTATACAGCAAACTGGAATAATAAACATAATCCATATTTTCCCTTTTTAAATTTTGTTTTTTTTTTTGCATTACAGCATATCAAAGCATGAAATTAAGAGCTCCTGATCTCAGTATTGACAACTGACAGAATACGAATGTACAAACTTTGATTGCAAAATTATTGCTTATGCGATGATTAACCTTCTAGGTTTCATGTAATGCCATTTATTGAGTGAATGTTGAAGGATGTCTGTGTAGTATATGAGTGTAAATTGTATAAGTATATACTCTAGAAAGATCATCAAAACTGCGCCTAGAACATTCAAGTATGACATATGTAATCCCTTTTCCCTCTTTATCTGTGGGTGGGACTTTTCTAGAATTACGTTTACGACAATAAGTTGTGTTTGTTCCTCTCGCTCTCATTGTGTGGTCTATTGCTATCCTTTTCACTTGTTTTGTATATAAGAACATTCTAGAATTAAGTCTATGATGTACAACACTATTCTGTAAATATGTTTGTCTTTGTTGCACCCATTATGTAAATATGTGTTCTCTCTGAAATATTGTAGCATTTTCTAGAATAAGTAATTTTAGTATAAATAGAGCAACTTTGTACGTTTTGGAAGAATTAATAAAGTTGACGTTGATGTGGAAATACGCTCCACGATACCAAATCTGTTAATTTGCTCAAGTTTATTTTAACTTATTTTGCCTTCGCCATTCAACTCATTACTACTAGGTCACGCATCACTGACATCACAAAGTTAGCGCTGCTGCTACATTTTAGCGATGCAAAAGTGAAATTAACATCAATTACAGTGAGGATTTGTTTATTTCATCTCCTCTGTCACAGGTGGTGATGAAACAAAGTAGAACGAGATTTCTGACAAAATTTCAGGTAATAAATCGATCAAATCCATGGAAATGTTAGTTGGTCTGTAGCACAATTAGTACGAGTACGTTGAAGCGATGTTAATTCATTAGTATGTTGAAGAGTTTAGTTAAACTGTCACTTTAATGTAATAAAAAGTGGTTTGGATTTAGGTAGATGTAGGTATAGAGTCAGCTTGTTCGTAACATATTATGATTGTTTCTGTTTTGTGTTTCGACTCAAATATATTTTAAGAATTGTTGTTGCATACCTAATCGACCTTAATTATTTTTTATAAAAATCTTCGTGAACTCCCTACGGATTCAACAAATCTTTTCTACACTTTTTTACGCCTTCTTTCATCCAAGGAATGAAACATTTTATGAAAAATTGATAACTTTTTATAATTTTAAATAAATCGCCGGTATTTGTCCTGTTCATGCCTGCACGAAAATATATGCGTTCAAGATCAAAGAATTTCCCAAATATTCTTTATATTTCTTCAAAGCACAAATTTCGTATTTAACCCTATTAATTTAAAATAACAAAAATGTTGAGTAATATTTCTCCTTGTAGTACTACAAATTTTGTAAAGTAGCATGGATAAACCAAAAAAGATTTTCAAATATTATTTAAATAATCGTCAAATTTCTATATTCTGGACATATCCGACTTTTTCTTCAATTTGAATAAAAATAAGTAAGGGCTACATAATATATTTGGTGTCCCGGAACGTATTTCCACATCAACGTCAACTTTATTAATGAATCCAAACAAACAAAGTAGCTCAATTTATGCTTAAATGACTTATTCTAGAAAATGCTACGATATTTCAGAGAGAACACATATTTATAGGTACATAATAAGTGCAACAAAGACAAACATATTTACAGAATAGTGTTGTTTATCATACACTTAATTCTAGAATGTTCTTATTTACATAACAAGTGAAAAGGAGATAACAATAGATTATATAATGGGAGTGAGAGCAACAAACATAACTTACTGACGTAAACGTAATTCTAGAAGAGTCCTATATACAGATAAAGGGGGAAAGAGATTACATATATCATACTTGAATGTTCTGGGAGCGGTTTTGATGATCTTTCTAGAATATACACTTAGAGAAATTACTATTGTATTGAGAAATTACTATTGTATCTATTGTATTTCCACATTTTTTTAAAACTATTCCGCTAGTAGTTTTAACATCTAACCTAAGTAGTTGACTATAACGCAATAACAAAATATCATTTCTTTCCATATCATTTCTTTGCCGGACATCTTTTCCATTCAAATTCGCATAACTCTTCTCTCCACCCGTCGAACTTTTACAACACTTTTCAGAAATTAAACAGAATATGAAGCATCATGCGATTTCATGAACTTTTTTGGCCAATGAATTGATATAGTGATTCATTGCACTTAAATGATTCAATACTATTTGGATTACATTTCCGTTCTGTTGTAATGCCACTGCCATTACAAAAGTTTGCAGTTGGAAAAAATATTATATCAAAGTTTATTGAAATTATAATTGGAAAACCAATACAGTAAATATTTGACAAGGAAATTTTTTACATGTGCAATTTATAAGCATTTAGTGTTCTTTTCATTAATCTTTTATATTATCAATAGCAAAGAAGCACTTGAGTGTGTAAAGGCATGAATAAGCTATAGGCTACTACTATTGATACTTACGCCATCCGGATTAAATTTAGGAGAAGCGTGCGGCGAACAGAACTCCTGTAATACATCCTGAAGTTTACGTGTTGAATCTGTAATGAAATATTTAATTGAAGTTTTAATAGAGTAGCAGAGAGGGTCAGATGAAACAAAACGACCAACAAATGAAACACAATTACGAAAACAAATTATAAACACGCCCGCATATAATCGAATCGGTACTGGCAGTAGTGCAAGCCAGCAAAATGAGAACGGACAGGCCCCGGGGGAAAACAGAAACCAGTATTTAATTAAAAATTAAACAAATTGAAAAACTTTTATATGATTACTTTAACTCTGCTATATCTCTCAGTTTGATCGTCAGTGGCGTCAATGCTTTGGGAAGACAATACAGCAAACGTAACAACAACATAGGAGGTCGGTAATTTCGATGGAAAAAGGATTGCACCAGTAACTAATAAAGTACAGTCCGTAAATTTAAATATTTATAGGAACGTGGATAAAGCTTTGTTTGATTGTTTCATTAAGTTTGGAAATAAATAATAATAAACAAACTTTATATTGGTTTGAGAAAGAGTTAAGGGTAAAAGTTGAAAAAAAAACAAATTATTTTCGACAGAGTCTTTGCGAAAGTTTAGTTTCGTTTCGGTTTTGATTCACACCAAACCCACCAACTGGTTTTAAAAGCACATCAGAATTTTGATGTTGATTCACTTTTGAAACATATCATTGTTTCGTGCTTCAATTTATTAAATTACAATCAAATTACTTATTTATTATCGGAGTCCAAACTGGAAACATTAATTGATTCAGTTAAACTTCTAAAATATAATGAAATGGTTATTTCCAGGACCCGAAAAGTTTAACGTTGATAGTGAATAAGAAAGAAATGAATGTTAACTCCACACTAGCCTTCTCAATCAAATATTTAATTTTGAAAAAACTTTCGCTCCAGCGGGGAATCAAACTATGTTCAACTACCGGATGCTTTTCCTAATCGATTAGATTACTCTTCAGCGGTGTCGCTTAGCTTAGACTGTTTTTCAACTACAAACAATCAGTTTTGTCACCCACTTCAAAAGCCTTTTTCCTTTCCTGCTTATACTTGTGTGTAGTTTTGTTATGGAAAATAGGAATTTCTCATAATTTTCAGCATTTTTTTTGTCAAAACCTTGACATTTAATCGAATTTTGGGTGTTTTTTTTGGTCTTGGCTCTCCTGGACTCTTCCATTGGGACGATTGGACTTTAGTGTCGATGTCATAACCATATACCCATGTTTCGTCACCAGTTGTGACCCTTTTAAGCAAATCTGGATCATCGTTGACGTCATTTAACAATTCCTGAGCAACGCTCACGCGACGTTGTCTTTGGTCAAAATTGAGCAAATTTGGAACGAACTTCACTGCCACACGCTTCTTGCCCAAAATTTCCAAAAAGATTGCATGGCATGAGCTCAGCAACTTCTCTAATTGTGGTTCGACGATTCTCTATAACAATTTTCTTCACTTTCTCAACAATTTCATCGGTTGTTATGTGCTGGGGCGTCCAGAGCGACAGTTGTCATTCACATCTTCTCGACCTTTTGTGAAAAGCTTGTACCACTTGTAAACATATTTTGACCCAGAGTACTCTCACCGTATGCCACTGTCAACATTTCAAGTGTTTTTGAGTACTGAATTTCTTTTTTTACACAAAATTTGATGCAACTTTTTTGATCCATTTTTTCGATAGCAGAAAATCGCCGAACACGTAAAACACCTGTCTTATTTATGCCTCCCATAAATTTGAAAATTCACCTTATTTTTTGAACACACCTTGTACGATGTATCAACTTATCGCCAGATGTATGGGAGTGCCAAAAAACGGTCTTTTCTTACACACAATTTCCACCGATTCGTACTTTTAAAGAACTTTTTAACAGATATCACAACGGAAAGAAGTGAAATTCAAAAATTGTTTTGATTTATCGTTTCTGAAATCTATATCAAAAATAATGAAATTTTCATTTGAATTACGACATTGTTTTTCGTTTCTGTTTTACACATTCAAAACGAAATTACAAACAATTTTGATTTCGATTCTTACGTCCGAAATAAAATGGGAAACAATTTTGTTCCTGATTGAGTTTATAAAACGTTTTGATTGTACTCCATTTAAAATGTTTCAATTCAAAAATCAAACAACATTTTTATGTAGCTTTAAAAATTTCTAAAAATATGGTATCGTAAATTCAGAGAACAAATTATTTGAACCCTTTTTATTTTTCATAGCTGGCGCCAGGCCTTTTCCTCAACCAAGAAACGAAACTACGTATGATTTTAGCTCAGATTTAGGCTAAGAAGTGGAACTGCGTAAAACTATATTTTCGTTCCGAATTCTCGAATCAAAATACCCTTTTCATTAAGTTTCGATAGAGGCACAGAATCAATGTAGGCATATTTTAGGTAAAACACGAATAAATCAATGAAAGGCGTTTTCTTTTTGAATACGAGTCAGATACAAATTTCTAAATCGTTTTAAGTAAATTTACAATATTGAACCTGAAACGAATCTAATCTTTCGTAAAAATTTAAAATAATCACGCTATAACCGATGCGGCCACCTAAAATATTTATTACGTGGGATGACTCTTTTCAGTATTCGTACAATACCAATAATAATGTAAAAACACTTAAAATTTATATTATTCGAGAACTAGGTTTAGTTCATGCATGAAAGAGTTTTTTCTTAATAGATCGATTTGATCGAATCATGTGGACTCACGTGTGAAGGGCATTGTAGTGAGTGAGTATTCTTTAACATTTTTCACAGACTTATAATGGTTTCTTAAGACGTAGATGACTCTTTCCAATGTATATAAAACATAACGTTATGTTGCTTTTTATCGACAAGTAAACGGAAACATTTTTGTGTTGTACTTCGAAAACACAGGCAGACAGATGCTCAGATCGAGACAGATTTTTATGACTCATATGGAGTCTCGGATGAGTACTTTTATTTGTTACAAACTGTATGATAAAATGAGTTTATAGGAAGAAGATACGTTCATAGTTTTGATAGTTTGGTCTTACATCTGCAACTGCTGTTGAAGGTTTATTTGTACGAAAACAAAAAGATGACATTTCGTCCAAAATTTCGATGGCTCAGAAAGATTTCAGAAGCATAGTGTGGGGACGCCATTCTCCTCTTTTCTTCTGCAGAAACTGACCAACTATATTTGTACGCTTTTTTTATTAAGTACAGCACGAAAATTATACGTTACCGCCACATACAGCATTACCCATTTGGTGGTTTCAAAACCGTCGATCTGGCAAGGCTGTCTGCTGTTAAATAGCTGTCATCTGAAGTGTTATTTATTTAGTGAAAGATTTGCCATTTACGAATATGGATCGTTTAATAACTGAAGAACGCGTAAAAATAGTTAAAATTTACTACAGAAGTGGTGATTCAAACGTGGGCTTTCAAACCAAATCGAACAAAATTTTCTTCAGCTGTGAAGTTCACTGCATCTGGAAAAATTGACTGTTTGGTGTGCACTATGGTCTGAAGGTGTCATTAGGACGAACATAATGGCAAGGTCCAAGCATTACAATGAACTTAAAGTTTCGTGTAAATTATAATTTTATGTGTGTTCTATTTAACTTTACTTAGAAACGAACAATTATTAACCCTGTATGATTGATGTTCAATATAAATATATATAAAATTATTAAATAAATTTGTTTACAATCCTCTTCGCACTCACATTAACTTGGATGTCAATAATGAATATTGTCGTTCTTTATTATATTATCATTTACTATTTTTATTTTCTGGTTTCTCACTTTCTTCCCTTTTGTGTTTATTTTCTAATCCTTTGTGTGTTCATCAAATTAAAGTCATAATCGTCATACGACGAGGGAGTAACTGTCAAATCCATCAATGTCCTTTGTACTTACATGATGCCAGCTCCTGCAGTTGTAGAAATTCCCGTGGTGACAATTTGTCCCATTTGTGAACCGTGTTGGACATTATTGTGACTGAAAATAGTAGGAGGGAGAAAAAAATAAAAAAAAACAGACAATTATTAATTCATAAAACAGACAATAAATAAAAGAGACAATAAATTGCAATTTATCTATAATAAATTGTTACGATGGGGAAAAGGAAACGCTATCGCACGCATACAGGAAATGGAAGTGTTTCCATTCATTTATTTATCAAATTTAATTTCCCTAACAGGAAAAGAGTGTTGGCAGAGCAAATCCTGTATTTGAAAGGATCATTTTGAGTAGATGTCGTCTTCATTTAATTTAATTATAGTTAATTTCACCGCCGTGTTGCTTATGAAAATGGAACGTTCTACATTAGCGTTGTAAATTTAAAAAAAATCAATCTACTCTGTCCAGAATGTTAAAAAAAATAATAATAAATAAATAAAATAAAATACTCATAAGTCCTTTCTATTATGTACCACATATTCGTGTGGTTAGGTTTCCCTTGAAGGATTCAAGGTTAACATAAAATATAAGGGTTGGGCGCAGCTAGAGGATAATTTGACTCGAGTATGGCCCTCAGACCTCAGCCAAGACCCAAGGTCGAGTTAGCTATGCGACGCCTAAGTTGAATGAGCGATATCCGTCTGTATGACTGACTGGCTGGCTGTTAGACACGATAACTGTCGTAAATCTATATGAAATTTCTTAAAACTTGACACAGCCCCATATTTTGCTAGATTGTAGTCGATGACCATAAACAGGCTATGTCGGTTCAGCCTTTTTCGAAACTAAATTCTCTCTATAACAATTAATTTGGTAATTGCAGTAAACTAAATTTGTGTTTTAGTCATTTGATATGACTAAAAATGTAACACTAAGAAATGTCAAGTACCTTTCGACCAAATGCGTTTCACGACATTTTACGTCAATTGATAGCTGTTTGGTGGATACTTTAGCAGTCGCAAAGTCACGGCCTAATATTTTGCCAATTTGATGCCGAAGATTGTAAATAGACTATACGGGACCACTCCTTCTGGTACCTGATATACAAATTGTCTAAATTTCCGAGATTCAGTCTTTCTCCTGCAACTCCACATTTGTAAACGGGAATAACTTATGTTTTTGTCCATAACATTTTATATAATCTTTGGCCGAATTTCGAGAAATCGACTGGCTAACTACTTGCCTTTTGGTAGCCATTTGTATGACCCATTCAGCCAATACATTCCTAGATTCATTTTTGTTACGTGGCTGCAGCAAATTTAGACAAATTTGGTAATGGATGAGCGTTATTCCAAAGTAAGGTCTCCCAATGAAAATGTACGTTAAATTCTATACAAATTGGCCTATTTTCCAAAATTCGGTCATTTCTCCCGCAGTCTCTAATTAGTAAGCTGTGTCTTGATTTTTCTGCATTACAATATTTCATAATTCTTTATAAAATTGTGTAGTAGTCACGCCCCTTCTGATACCGATTTAACTTATATATTCCTAGATTCGTATCATCATCATTCAATTGAACTATATTCAGTGTAATTGTGCACGAATCAAGCATTTAGTGCCAGTACTTAATATTTAGCGCACAACAAATAAAATGGGTCGATTTAGCAAAAATCAGTGATACCTTTACATTTTCCACACAGAGGGTTTCACAAAGTTACTATTTTTTTTTTATTTTTTATTTTTTTTTTTTTTTGATAAGAACTTATCAATTAACCAAGCTTTTTCTGGTAATCACACTTTTGCAGCAACATGAAAGGACGTTGGGTGAAGATATATGTAAGTCAGTTCACCTGACTGAAAGTTCTACACTGAATGTTCGTTGTATCGGTTTGCAACGAGATCATAAATTCAGTTAATGACAAAAGCAGAATTCAGAAGAGAACGGCTTCGACGATTTTTTCGAGTTTTCTGGCTTAGAAAATCTTTGAACTGAACAGTGATTACGTTACCAAGATTCAAAGATATGAAGATTAAAGTCTATTAGGCGTACACTCGTAAGTATCCTCTTTTATCTAACGAAGCACAAGTCACAGAAACATATCCAAAGTAAACTGTTGCTCAGCCTCTATGCAGCCCGACATTAAAATTGAGTTATTAACTCTCGCTACTTTGCTGCTGACTTGCGGTGGCTTAAAATTAATAACATTAAAGCGAAATATAATTACGATAACTCAACCAGATTGAGTGGTCAGTCACTGTGGTGACGAATATAACATGTGCTATTTGCGGTATTGACCGCTACCATGTTGAGAGTAAATAAAGTTTTACGGAAATATGAAGTTAATAAAATTATAGATTAATTACTAATAATCGGTAGGCGATCTGGAAATGTGACTCAAGTAGCATGAGCTTCATGACTGCCAAGTAATCAGTATAACACAGTTGTAACCCATTGCGCTGTGACGTCTATTTATAGGCCATTTGGTGCATTTCCATCTTGTCCTGTAATAGCAATTATGATTTGGCAGTTAATCTTCTGCTTGTCACCAATAACGACAAGGGCAAATGTTTACATTAACATAAGTTTAAAGTTTTACAAACGAGCAAAAAAAAGGATACTTGATTACCATGAAGTAACGAAATGTATAAACGCTGATGGAGTAGAAAAGAAAGGGGAAAGGGATACATTTTTGATAGCCTAATAATATCTTAAGCATCCTCTTGATAGCACTCGAACACACTTTTACACGCGCACACAAACATACACACTCTCTTAAGTAGACATCATGAACATAAATTTCAACCCATCATTACTCGTCAAATTCGTAATAAACCTTATTAAACCATGTCATCCAAGTGGCGGCTAGGATGAATATGATAGCATAGCCACCGAAGGCGCCATTGCACATTGGGGTAGAGCGAGCTAAAATGACAATTAATTAGCAATAATACCAACAGGAGATTCTTATTTAGAGCAGGTGGTATTTGGACAAAAATTGGGTAAATTGCGGGGACTAAGAAATGGTGGAAAAAATCACCATGAATCAAATGATCATATTGGATACCTGAAGATCGGATACATATACATATATTAATTTAAAGAATCAGGGAAAAAATGTTTTAAATTAATTAATGTTTAAAATTAGTCTTATTTTATAAAAAACAGAAAAGAGTTTATGCAAGCGCCAAATGTTTGATAAGACCAAAACTTGTACCACGCCCTCTCCGATACTTTCCATACATATTCGCCCATAAATTCTAAAGATTATGTTTTTCATTTTCAGATTCAAAAGTAGCAAACTTAATTAACAAATTGTCAATGATAATATTAGAGCAATTCTAAAAATTTTAGGTTTTCGAAAGGTACATTTAGCTCTTGCTTTTACGATTCATAGTATTGAAATCGACTAATTGACATTCCTATATACAGGGTGGCGTACGAATCATGCTACAAACACAGTGTTAATGTCAACGAGGACCGTTATTTAAAGATGTTGAAAGAGTGTTTTTACTCAGAACCAACCCAACCCAAAACCAACCCGACCTGACTGCACCAGACTTTTTTTGTGGGGTTGTCTCAAGCAACAGGTATATGAAACGAAACCAAGAGATTTGACTGAATTGAAGTAGTTCATTAAAACAAGTCGGGATCGCCCTTCAGACCGCAGTGACCAATTTTCTGATCAGGTATCGCATATACGTGAATGACCATTGGGGTCATTTACTGTCTATCATCTTCAAAATGAATTAGTTATATAAAATAAAATTGCATTTTCTGTACAACATAAAAAGTAAATGAAATATATTGATTACAAAAAAATATTTAAATTTCGTATTGTAGCATAATAAGTGCGCCTCCATGTACAGTATATAGATTTTTCCATAACCAGCCTAACAAAAGCCACAACATTGCTTTTAATTAATAAAGAAATAGTAAAAATGTTAGAAAATTCAGAAAAATTCGTATTCCTCCAAAGATGGTATCTCGCTTATGAAAATTCGACGGTTCAATCACTCTGCTCCAGGTACCTCTCATACAAATAACCGATTTAACTCATATATGCTTAGGTTCATATCTTTTATTCAGTTTTACTGAATTCAGGTAATTTTTATATATGTTAAACTGCTATTAAAATATAGTCTAAGAATGCAAACAAACTGACCTATTTTAAAAAGTTCAATCTTTTCTCTGTAATTTCTAGAGTGTAGTAGATTAGATTAGACGCGAAAACTTTAATATACAGGGTGGGCCATATGAGTGTTGGCGATTTAATTCTTCAAAATCGGGGGGATATATTGTTCGCTGCGCCGCTTCCTGGAAATTTAGTCGCCACGGAGCCGTACACGGGAGTGCAGCGTGCATTTTGTGTCCGAGCGTATTACGAAAACAATAAATCAGTGATTACTACACGACGTTTGTATCGGCATGGACACGGTTTACACGATTTAAGTAAAGTTCCAAGTGGCAATGTGATACGAAAATGGATCAGAATGTTCGAAACAACCGGCTCAACAGTACCAATTACGGTTCGTGGTCGCCCAGTTTCTGCAAGATCAGCCGACATTGTGGAGCGTGTTCGTGTTTCAGTTCAGCGAAATCCGCAACAGTCAACACGTAAGAGAAGTCAGTCTTTGGATGTCAAAAGAACAACTTTACGACGAATTTTGAAATGTGATTTGCATTTGAAGGCTTATAGGATTCAGATAGTCCAAGTATTAAAACCCGATGATGCCAATAACCGACTTAACTTTGTCAATTTGATGCTAGAGCGGTTCAACAATTTCAACAACGTGATTTTTAGTGATGAGGCCAATTTTCACCTTAATGGCCATGTGAACAAGCAAAATTGTCGATTCTGGTCCGAGACTAATCCCCGACGCTTGCATGAACGCCCACTTCACAGCCCTAAGCTTGTCGTGTGGGTTAGGATAACGTCAACCGGTATTATTGGACCATGCTTTTTGAGGATGAAAGAGGGCATGCGATGACGGTTAGAGCGAACAATTATTGCAACATGCTAGCAGACTTTTTGGTGCCAGCTTTGCAAGAACTTCAAGGTAATACCTCGAGGATGTGGTTCCAACAGGATGGGGCCACATGTCATACGGTTAGGGTATTCATAGAGCTGCTGAAAAATGTTTTTCCTGGAAAACTCATTTCGGGGGGATATTGAATGACCCCCACGTAGCCCCGATCTCTCTCCATGCAATTATTTTCTATGGGGTCAAATCGGTAGTCTACGAGAATAATCCGACCAATTTAGAGCAGTTGAAGAGGAACATTGTTCAGGAAAGTAACAAAATACCGAGAACAACTTTTCAACGAGTTTTCCAAAATTTGCGACTTCGGTTCCAAGAGTGTCAAGCAGCCGAGGGAAGCCATTTGGACAACATTATTTTTAAGTCTTAAAAATTCCCATGCTTCTACTTTTTAAAAATACAAATATATTTTTTTTTATGTTTCGTAGTTTTTTTTTAATTGAATATTTAAACCGCCAACACCCTTATGGCCCACCCTGTACTAGTATTACATTTATATCATGTGGCAGTTCTAAGTTGGAAAGATGAGATTGTTCCAGAGTTAGAAACCACGATCATATGCTCATTGGTTTTCATAGCAAACATGTTTATAAAATAGAATTTTTGTCAAATTTGTCGGCCTTTCTCACATTTCGTCTCAATGTGCGTTCTCATCAACCTCGTCGCCATCGTCATCGCCCTCATTTTCATTATTATAATATAATAATAAAGATGAAATGTTTACAGTGTAAAGTCTGTTATTATCTACAACGTCGTCGATGCTATGACATCTACTAATAGACTGGCGAAATTGCTTAATGACATAGAGTAAACGAGCTATTGATGTTGGGCCACAGGCGGAGTTAAGCGGAGCGAGGGAAAGAGCACATAAACTTCAGACACGAGCCAGGCACAAATTGTAGTTGAAAAAGTTATTAATATTTTACACTTTTGCACAGTTGGGTGAAGATTTTAATAGAATGTTCAAACATTTGGTTAATGGACTCTGTGATGTGATAATTTTGCACAAAGTGTGTTTGATGGACGGGTGAAAGATGTCTTAAATTTGAAATTAAAATATTGGTAATTTGATTTGAAGAGATCCATTTGCTGAAGAGCCATGAAAAGGCCGTTCAAGAAAATTGTTTTTGTGACACGTGACAAAATTGGTAAGTTCTCGAAGTTATTGATGCGTTACGTTAAAACTACATACGCAGTTTTCCATTTCGTTAAGCTTGGTAAGGGAAGAATATTTCAAAGGATGTTTAAGTTTTAAGTTTTAAATATTGGAACTCAACTGGGAAAATGCTGTTGCAAAATGCTCAAGCGAGTTAGTGAAAAATAGAATCTATTGTCTATCATGCAGTACACGTAGAAAAGCTTCGCTTTGATTTTCGGCGATTCTTTCCCTATTTGTCACATCAAGTTTTTACAGCATCTGATAAAAATGGACCTGGTTTATCAAGATTATTGCTGGGTCGTTGAGGCCGATAATAATAAATTGTAGTCGATATCCGTCGTAAATTTCGACCTCTTCGTACCTGTACCACTGCCTTTCTTTTCATTCGCCTTTCTTATTTGTCCTTACATCGCTTTTCTATACCATGCGTTATAATAGGCTGCAGTGTTGCCATGTATACACTGTCCATTTCCTCAGAATCTATACACATTTTCTTATCATTTATGAACTTTAAAAATGTCAGGATCTAAGCCTATTTGATTTTCAATTTTAGAAATACAATTTCTGTGCTAGAAATTCTATGCCAGTTTCATCATTAAACTTTTTTATTTTTTCGAATGCTTTATGTTTCTTTTAACTTAATTTTGCATATTTTATTAAACCAATAAAATTTGTGTCCTTGATAAGGATATATCGAGAGTATCATAACTGAAGTAACACAATTGGTGTTGTCATATATAAAACGGATAAAGTCGATAAGTTAGGCATGGGAAGAGGATATTTTTAATACTCCCGCTTATCACCACAAATTGACACTTTGTCCATAATTCTCAGACTCACAAGTTTCATAATTAGAACCATTTAGACTGGAAGGAAAAATTTTGCTCATGAAAGAACGAAATTTAACTTTTATGAAATGATTAATATAAGAATGTTTCTAATAATTTTACCATTTATAGATACTGAAAGGGCCCATTAAAGCTTTTACAGTATTTAGAACTTTTAGAACTAACTGTGGGAATATTCCTTGATAAATACTAAATAAAAGGAATTTCTACTGGATATTGGGTCAGGGTGGTAAACTACAGGAGTAGAAGGTTTTGATACACCCACTTATTTGCTGATGAGTTATTGAGTATGATGACTTATTGAGAATATAAGTTTTGGCTTGACTGAATCTTTTCACTTGCTTCTGCTAGCACTGAATTTTGATAACGATTGAGAAGCTTTTGTTAGACTTGTTGACCCATTTTATTTATTTATTTACTTTTTTTCATTTTAAAAATTAACAAAACACACCCCAACAATTGCAAATGACGTAGTTTGGAACAAGCGTCTGCGGATTTGTAATGACGTTTCAAATTAACTTGTAAGTTTTTTTTTAAATATTTGCCAAAATTTTCAAAAAAAAAAAAAAAAAAAAAAAAAAAAAAAAACAGAACAAAATTTTAAATAGTAATAATTTCAATAATTAACAGAGTTTCCAAAGCATATTCGCGACATAAACTTACAAGAATGCTTTCAATTGATGACCGATAATCAGTTCATATTTATAGCCTTATTTATCATTATTTCAAAACATAAGTTCTCCTTTTTCTATTCAATTCTAAACGGTATCATATTTAAACAAAAAATTCCATATACAGGAATAAAAACCAAGGCACCTTTGCGTTACATACGGCGAGCAGTGAAGAAGTAAAGAAGTTATTCAACACATTACTATTTTATTCAATATATGTGCAATAAAAAATAGCGTAATAATATTTAAGAGTTAGTTAGCAGTATATCGAAGAAATAATATTGCATTATCTTCATACGAGTACAAAAACCAACATAATTTGCTCTACCTCTGGGTAGAGATGTTATAACAACAAAACCGGAATTAAAAGTAAAGTTAATAAGAAAAGGTACACCTTCTCCCAAAATCTTCATTGAAAAAGTAAAAATTGACGATTGTGCTCTTGGGTGTCCAAATAACAACGCAAGATTTAAATGTGGCGCCATTCGAAGTGTCACTGTTTGACATTTGAACAATTGTTATTGTTTGCTAATAGAACGTATGAGGTTAGAAAAAATGGAGCGCTACACGAATGAACAACGCATTCTCATTGTGAAATTGTTTCGCCAAAATGATGAAAGTTTTGAGGCTACAACAGTTCGCAAATTGCGATCAATTTGGCGTCACAATAATACTCCAAAAGAGTCAACTGTAAAGAGATCAATGGATAAATTTGCCAAAACTGGGTCTGTTAGTGATGTAAAGACAACAACGCGCCTTCGACCAGGTCGATCGACCGAAAATGTCGCAGCTGTACGTGATGATGTCGCTCAAACTCCATCCACCTCAATTCGACACCGAGCTCAGCAAATTGGTGTCTCCAAATCCACTATGCAGCGAATTTTAACGAAAGATTTGCATCTTCATGCATACAAAGTTAAATTGACTCAGGAACTGAAGCCAGCTGACCATGGACAGCGAAGGGAGTTCGTTAATTGGGTATTGGAGAAACAACATGAAAATGCTGATTTTGCCGATAAAATCATGTTCGGTGACGAGGCCTATTTCCATTCTGATAACTTCATCAATAGGCAGAATTGTCGCATTTGGGGTGAGGAAAATCCTCGAGTGATTCACGAGAAGCAAATGCATCCTCAACGTGTCACTGAGTGGTGTGGATTTTGGGCTGTTGGAATCATTGAACCTTTTTTTATGAAAATGAGGCATGTCAAGCGCAAACAGTCAATGGTGTTCGGTATCGTGAAATGATAACCAGTTCTTTCGTGCCTAGAACTGAAGAAATGAATGTGGAGGGCATGTGGTTTCAACAAGACGGCGCTACACGTCATACAGCCAGAGAAACAATTCAATTGCTGCGACAGTCATTTAAATCTTGCGTTCTTGTTGGGATACCCTATATAGATTTTCTGGCAATATTGTTATTAAAATTATTCGCAAGGAACGAATAAATGAGGTTAATGCCTAACCACCAAAAAAATTGGTGAAGAAATTCCATATTGCTGTCCATGATCAAGAAAAAACTGCAGAATGAGATCCTAAGTTAGTACAATAACATGAAACAGCATGTAGCTGAAGAAACAGAAAGTTTGGAAAGTAAAAACTAAATATCATCATCGAAAATATAAGGGTGAAATGAAACCGTCTTGGTCTTTATACATGCATAACCAATTTTTTTCTTGGCAAAATTTGTCAAATTAATTCAATATATTGTTATAGCTTAAAATCATCAAAAATGTATATCATCGACATCTTGTAATTCATCAACATCATCATGAAGGCATTCTTTTAAAACTCTGCAATATTTAACGTTTCGCTTACAAGCAACATTGTAAAGGTATCTCTGCAAACAGCTGCCGTTTAAATGAATGGTAAGTGTTTAATATAAATAATTATAAATAAATACATAAATAAATAATTAATAATAATATAAATAATTTCTTCTCAAAATTTAAAATCAAAATCTGTAACATTTCTAAGAAAGGATGTTGAAAATTCTGCTATAGACCAAACTGCGTAAATGAGAATGCTGATGACAGATTATAATCCATTTTGCCTTAATAACTCAAACCTATCTTGGATTAATACAAAGAATTTGTGTTTTTATGAAATCTAAATTGAAAAGTTTTCTTCACTACCCGAATGTCTATTCTGTTTTTTTTTTTTTTATTTTTTTTATTTATTTATTTTTTTTTTTTTTGATTAAATAACCTGAATTCTGTATTATGGCTATGTGAATTTAAATTTCTAGCGTTTTTCTAATGTAAATTAGACGACGTTATTTTGACTAAAGGGATTCTATTAAAGTCTATTATCTTAGGTCAAAGGTTTTGGGACTTGGATATTCGTCAATAAACCTAGAGAATCCTCAGAAATATTGATTAATAAGTCTCCCTTGGAATAAGTTGATTGTACGTTCACTACAATGGGGTTAAATGTTAGATTCAACTAATTTCAATAATTTGGTTTTCATCGCTAAGTTTTTTTTTGGAGTCTTTAATTTGTTCGTGTAATGGGAATTAGTGATTTGAGTTAGACGCGACCCCGCACCCGACTGCAAATAGCATTTATAAGGCTCCCTCATTCTTATCGCAAATTACGAAGATTACCAAATTTTTCTTCCGCAATCGAATTGTGAATTGGAACATAACAGATTGTCCGTTCATTGCTCTATCCAAATATCATAGAACATCAGATTTGTGTAGATTTTAAATGACTAAATATTACATACAAAATCCTCGTTCTTTCCACAGCCCAAAATTACATGAATGAAATTCCAAAATTTTAAATAAAGAAAACTTTTTATTTTTCTTTTTTTTGTACTCTGAAAAAGTGTATGGGTCATTGTGTGAGTTACTTTATATTCGTTTGCTGCCCAATATATATGTAGTTGGGTCTTTTGGAAATGAGTACCCATACATGTATACTTTGTAGGTATGTGATACCCGACACTTGACACTCATTATGGAAGCCAAAAACTATTTTTTCAGCATCAAAAAGCATTTTTGTGTTATCATTAGTAACAAGCCCTTAATAAGCGTTAAATTATATAAATTGAATTTTGTGGATTAAAGGAAGCACCGAAATCTTAAGTGTCATTTAATTTTTTTTCGTGCCATTCAGTGAAAAACGTAAAAGTGAATGATTGCAGATGGAATTATAGTGCTCAGGTAATGCATGTGATAATTAATAATCCCAAAAATTTTAGTCTTTGTTACTTATTCTCATCTGGATATATGAAACCTTAAAAGTATGTTCTTTTTTTGGACTTAAGCTCAAGTATTTTTGAAGTTGTTTCACCGATCACAATTCACTGCGAAGGTACTGTATAGTATGACGCACCAATCGTACTACAACAAAAAATTTAATTCAATTTCAATTTTATTTTATACAACTAATTGGTTTTGAAGATGATAGACCGTAAATGAACAACATTCTCATTCACGTATATGCAACACCTGATCAGAAAATTATTCATTGCGGCCTGAAGGGTTGAAGTGGGGATCACCTCAGTTATTATTTTAACGGACTGATTCAATCAGTCGCATTCCCTGGTTTGGTTTTGTACACCTCTAGCTTGACATAACCCTCTAAAAAAAGTCCGGTGCAGTCAGGTTAGGTGAACTTGTGGGCCACCGGATACTGGAGTTTCTGAATATTAATATGTTTGCAAACTTTCGTTGGACATCTATCATAAGCGGTTTGAATATGTGTGCAGTTGTGTAAAAAAACTGTTGTTATTATTATAATAATAATATTATTATTATTAATATTCCCACGCTTTTTGACTTCCAACTTCCAGATGTTGAGCCACAGATTGCACCACTATTCCAGTACTAGAGATCACTATCGGTATAATTTCAACACTTCTGAGATGTTCCCTTTATCTCATTTCAAACGCCAGGTCTGTATATTTAGATATATTTTCCGCAATTATTCGATTAACGTTTTCGGAAAGTGGCACGGCAACATCTACAATATACCCCGTTCTGCTGCGTTTATCTACCCAAACTACATCTGGTCTATTCGAGATGACAGTCTTATCCGTTGATATGGTGCGGTCCCAGTACAATTTAAAATCCGTGTTAAATAAGATCATATACTTAACATTTAATTTGGTGCTGCATAGCTTTTTCATTCTAATCTCACATTGCACCTTTAATGCGTCTCTTATAATGTGTGGTGTATACCTCTCATTTCATCTACTCCCAAGTATTTGTAGGATTGATCAGAACGTAAAATTTGTATTACGCCCTCGTTCAGTGTAAATCCTTCAGAATGCACTAACTGACCTCTTACCATCTCGACAGACTTGCACTTTTCAAATCCAAATTGCATGCATATATCACTACTAAATCTCTCCACTATATCCGGTAAGTTCGAGAGGTGATATCTTGTCTTGTATAGCAAATGGGTGATTGCAGCCCGCTTTTGTTGGTGAACAATACGGTATCCATTGGGAGAGTTTTTCAGCGCTTTACTGAGAGGTCTTAGGGCCAGGCAGAACCATAATGGACTGAAGGAGTCACCTTGAAATATACCCCTATTTATCCGAATTTCTCTGGTGCAAATGTCGTTAAGGATCATTTGCGTTCTTCATGTAGGCATTATCCTTTCAAAAAATGCAATTATTTTCCGGTTCACTCCATTAACCCTAAGTGTTCGTAGTAGGCACATGTGGGGTACGCTATCAAATGCTGTTGATGGCAAACTGAATTCCTTGTTATAATTGCATCTATTGAAATCACCTCCTTGCATCCTCGTGAGTTTCTTGCACATTCCCTTTGCTCCGATGGTAACAAATTGCTTTCAACACAATGATTGTAGATTTTCTCCGATACCATCCTTGTTAGCAACTTATAGATAGTCGGTAAACACGTAATTTCCTAGATAGTTCTGGGGATCTTTAGTATCACCACTTTTGTACAAAAGAAACGTTCTTCCCATTGTAAGAAAGGGTGGCATTGTGGTTTCTCCATTCAAGAATTCATTCAGAAGTGATACTAAATATTGGTGGATACTTGTGAGACGTTTTAACCAACAATTTTGAATACCATCTATTCTTGGCACCTTCCATTTTTTGGCCTTGCCCAATGTTGCTTTCAAATCAGATTTCGTTATTGTACTGTCCAGCATTTCATCCGTGCGCATTGAATCAGCCCATATTGGATTTTCGTGATATGTTGCAGCTGTTTCCCATAATCCTCCCAGAGTAGCTCTATTTCCGATCGATCTGAGTGTGTGGTCTGATGGTTCACCAATCCAATATTCTCTTCGTTTTCCAGATCGCTGTAGAATTTCTGTTGGTTTACTACAAACAGCGTATTATCTATTCTCCTATTTCTGCTTACCAAATATCTTCTTAATCTACTGTTAACACCTTGTAGGATCTGAGTGCGATGATCGATAATATCACTTAAGATTTTAAGTGTTAGCATTTCCATATTCTCAGGCCCCAGAATCTTACCCTTCGGATCAGGTGTTGTGAACGGATTCTGGATTTTTTCCTCTCCAGACGTTTTTGCCAAAGCGGTTTATTATCCCCCCCTCGGCTACCATTCACATCCGTTCCAATCCTTACACCGCACATTTTGCATACCGTCATGGCGCCACAATATACACTGTGAACACATTCAAAAGTAGGGTGCTCCCCGAAAATCATATTTATTATACCATTCAAGTATTCCAAACTCTTCTCAACTTTTCTGTTAAGCCGAATTTTGGGAATTTGGGGTCTACAAAGTGGATCCAAT
The DNA here is from genome assembly GCA_019455685.1 of Philornis downsi. Lineage (NCBI taxonomy): Eukaryota > Metazoa > Arthropoda > Insecta > Diptera > Muscidae > Philornis > Philornis downsi. The sequence continues at coordinate 1,109,845 of JAHXMU010000450.1, read as the reverse complement.
ATTCCATATTCCAGACTGGTCCTTTCAAATTCAGCCAGGACTGTCTGAAAATGAACATATTTTCGAGGACTCAACGATGTGCCCGGTCCAATTACCTGATTATCTTCGTCCTCTGATCGTACGTGACCTTCTCCCCCTGTATATCCAACGATCCCCTAATTCGGGCGACTCGAACCCCGTTGGTACCAGAAGTTGGATCTAACACTACATTGTCCCCGTTGTTCGCCGATGACCCCGATAAGCTCAGACGGTTAAATGACCTTATTTCGTTCTGCACCTCCCTTGGTATTTCCGTCATTTCAACCTGAGATACCATTGAGTTGGTAGCTTCACTCTGGAGGCTATATTCTGTTCGTTCACACGGTTTTGTAAATGTGAATACTGTGAAGTAAAATATAAATATTGTCGGTTGCGGTACCCTATCATATTTGTACCACATCTAGTGGCTTTGCGTAACGTCCTTATTCATTTCGTTAGTCCATCGTATGCGCTGCCTAGGTAGGCCTGCTCTTGTGGTCGAAGACGAAGAATTCCTCGAAACAGTCGCAGCAGGTTCGAGCGACGTCCTGTCGTTGTGAGTCTGCAGACTACGGTTTGTTCGGGTTGTCCCTGCGGGCAACGTCTGCATTATTGCACCACCACTACCGGCTCGCATGCTGCTCCTTCCGGCAGTAGCTTCAGAGTTCGCCCGGGTGCCTCCGGTTGGCGACAGTTGTATCACTCTATCTCTCAATATTCGCTCCATTTATTGGGTTGGTTTATAGTTTTCCTTCTATGTTTTGGATTGCTCTTAGTTTCATTGCTCATCTTGGGTCTTACCGGCATGGGTGTGCCTGACGATACTTACAGTATCACTGGTATCGCCCCAAGAATAATTGAAATTACTTGGCCCCTCCACCCCATCAACGTGGCAATCCCCGTGGAGGTTATTATTATCATTAATAATTTTATAATTATTATTATTATTATTATTACGTTTTGTGTTTGTAGCACGATTCGTTCGCCACCTTGTATATAAATATATGTGTAGTTCTATGTTTTCATGGTTGATAACAAATAACTTTCACTAATGTTCAGCTTTTGTTTTTGCATCATCTGCTACGGATGACTCTCATCGTAATTCATTTCAATATTTGGTAAATACAGACCCCTGCACTGGAATACTTGAGTTTTTTCCCATCCACATGATTCGAATGAGAAAGCAAATCAAGTATTCCTATCGGCTGATTGCTCCGTGATGTTTCTTCCAATACTGTTGCTGCTATTGTCAACATCGCCGTCTTTTTGTGACGTTTCTAAATTTAAATACAGAAAATAGAAATAAAAAAACAATATACATATAAATATTTTCTTTAGAGTCCTCTAAATTAAACAATTTTATTGTATTCACTAAACAACAGCATAAATATTCGCTGTATAGGCCCCTGCCAGAGATGAGGTAAGGCAGGTCCCATTGAGAGAGATATTCAGATGGATTGAATGGAACGGAACTAATGGCATCATATGATTGGATAATGATGGTGGAAAAAAATCTGTTGGTATTTATAGATCTTGAAAGAGAAAAAATGTGGTTTTAGTTCAAAATGTTCACATAAATATTTAACCTTTTCCAAGGAAAAAATAAATTTGTTTCCAAGGTGGTGGTGGCAACGGTGAAGATGGCCTATTCGGGGGCTATCAACGTAAACGTAAATATGTAGGAGAAGCCTTGATAATGTGAAACTCGAATCAAATTACGATAAGTTCAGTTTTGTTCGTAGGAAAGAAATCTGCCAGAAATATGGAAAATATTGAAAATCGATTTCTTTCGAAAACCAGATCTCTGTTTCACGTCGGAGAAAAAACCAAATAAATCAATTTTAACTAGCTTTTTTCTACGGAGCAAATCAAAATATACATTTTCCTAAGAAATTTTGTAAATTAAATTATCTTAAATTATCATCTTTTTTTTAGATCAGTAGAGATAGAATTCTGAAATGGAGACCGCATACGTTTCATAGAGTTGGGTAAATTTTTTAGACCATATCCCTAACGGTGTTGTGGGCACCGTATGAGTTTCATACAGTTAGGTCAATTTTGAAGACGAAGCTAGACCTAGAATTGACATATCATTAAGAATAGTAAATAAGTTTGGAGTAATTTTTACTAGAAATATTGAATAAGATCAGAGCACTGGAAAAGTATCAATCCATTATTATTCTTTCCGATATGCATTTTGTTCTGACTTTCTCAGAGTTGAAGTTCACTTTTCAGCTATTTGCTTAAGAGGTTTGGAGTGAATGATAATAATGGAAACAATTTTGTAATGAACAAAATTTAAAGTAATAACATAAGCTGATGGATGAATCAGTTTCGGGAGACATTTAGTGTAAAATATATGTGATCTACTATATACGAGTATAAAATATCAACTGTATATTTAAATGGATTTGCAGAAGAGGTCGGTCAAAACTCTATCGAAAGCGCCAGTCATCTTGAGACCTTGTCGGAAATTGGTGGGAAGAATTCAAATAAGAGAGCACATAGAATTCTTTCCTACGACAAAGTCAATAACCAAGTAAGTAATTAAGTAATGCTATATTAATACATTTTCTAAAAGCTATTTTGGTGTCGATATTTTTGGAGTCTAATGGTTAAGGAAAATATTGGTGCGTTTGAATAAGGTTAGAAATTTTAGTGGCTCGCAAGGATTAATAAAAAAAATACAAGGTGTTCGACGGGAAGGTATACTACTTTGTTTGTTTATAATTTTTTATTAAATGACAGAGAATGGATCTTATATTGATAAATGTTTTATTTAATGTCGGCAATTATGTATTGATTACAATATCAGATAAATGTCCGCCTCTGTTGGCCTCACAAATGCGAGCCCTTTTGAGCACATTTTTCATTACATTCTCACACATTTCACGCGATTTGTTTGCATAAACCTTGCTATTCATATATCCCCACAAAAAGAAGTCCGGAGCAGTCAAATCAGGCGACCGTGGAGGCCAATCAATATCACCATTTCTTGAAATAACTTATTGTGGAAAGAGGTTTCGCAGTAATTCCATTGTAATCCTGCCTGTTTGCGATGTGGCACCGTCTTGTTGATACCACATGTTAATCAAGCCCAAAGTATGCAGTTGTGGTGTTAAAAAGTTTTCAATCATATCACGATATCTCTCCCCATTGACAGTTACCGTTACGCCGTTTTCAGTTTCAAAGAAGTAAGGTCCAATGATTCCTCCTCCTCCTGACCAAATTGTACGCCAGACAGTCACTTTTAATGTATGCAAAGGTGACTGATGAATAATTTGAGGGTTTTCCATTGCCATGGTTTTCTCTTTATTCACATATCCATTCAAATGAAAATCTGCCTCGTCACTCATTATGATTTTTTCATTAAAATCGGGGTTGTCATGGGCGAGCTGTAACATCGTATTGGCATATGTACGGCGGCGTAAATGGTCTTGTGGAAGAAGCTCTTGTGTCAAGTGAATCTTAAATGGAAAAAAATGCAAATCCTTGTGTAAAATTGTGACCAAAGTTGCTCTTTGAAAACCGGCGTAGAATTGAGGTTGATGGATTGTTTTGAACACTTTCTTGAGCAGCAGTAATGTTTTTAACCGTTCTTGCAGTACGTTGTGGTCCATGCTTGGCCCTATCAGCTACAGGCCATCTTCCTTCGAAATCATTCACTACACGATAAATAGTGCGTCTTGTTGTCACGTTGTTTCTCCCAAAAATGTCACGTAACTTTCTCATCGTCACAATAATCGATGATTGATTTTGACAAAATGTTTTAACGATTAAAGCACGTTGGTTTATCGAATATTTTTCCATAATAAATTTGCCATGTCTCTACTAATGTTTCCTAAAATGGCGGCAAAGTAGTAGGCGGCAAACAAAGCAGTATACCTTCCCGACGGACACCCTGTAGTACGTCTTCGAAATCATTATACTTCAGATTACATTTTTACACTTTTTTACATTTTTTTTTAAGCAGATCAAGTATCAAATTTTTTGATTTTGGACACCTGTTGTGTGAAGAACAACCAATTTAGCGCAAAAAGTATAGAAGGTGAAATGAGATCCTAAGCAATACAGTGGTTGTGTAAATGCTGATTTGCGGTCAATGAGAAATTTCATTGTAATTGTCAAAATGTTTAATAAGAAATCTAATTTTATAATGAAAATTTAAATTGGACTAACACTAAAAGAATTCTGAGAAAGGGACAATATCCTTCGAAGTTTAGCTGGAATTAAAGTCTGTTCTTGAACCTGTTTTTTGATCTTTTTTTTTCAAGTTTGAACTGTAGACTTAGATAATTCAATGTAATTTTGAAGACAGTATATGGAATCAACGGAATCGTTGTGGAACTATAGGCCCTATTTGAAGCAGTCTACGAATAGAATGTATGAAGGCTTAGTAAATGAGAGAAGCTCTCCCTATCTCATACATGAAATTTAAATTGTAAGAATTTGTACGCTTGTATGGATATAATCAGAAGTTATATATATAATAAAACGAATAACTGAAAAAAAAAATTGCAAAAGTGAGTTTGTCTTAAAAAAATTGGTTAATTGTGTTTCGAATAATTTAAGTATGTATTAAATCACACCGTTTCACGAACAGCATCAGTTTGAAACAGCACAGCCGCAGCTCATTTTATCCTGTGTCTTTGCTTTCCTTATGCCGCGATAATTTTATTCTGACCTTGTCTTGGCGGGAGACAGCGATTGATATCGCTCTTGATTGTTTCCCCAACCGTCGTCAACCCCTCAAGAAACAGCGGAATTGGCTTTCTTAATTTGTAATTCATCAATCATTAGACCTACAATATGCTTAAACAGTTAGAATAGTTTTACTTATTTTTTTTTACTTTTTCACAAAATGTTTACTTATCCGTTACGAAGGTTGTGCACCGATATTGGCTGACTTATTTTGGTGAAAACAGATGGCGCATTATCATTATGCAAAAAATAAAAATTTTATTTTCATAAATACGACTTTTTTCCAAACATATCCCATTGTCGGTCTGGCAGAAAAACTTAATAGTGAGTATTACTACGATAATCGAGGAAAACTCGAAAAGCACAACGACAATTTGTGAGCGAATTTGTCGTAAATTTTCGGTTATGCTTGAATTACGGAACAATATTTACCCGATTGATGAGTTTTTTTTTCCACATGGTAAGCACGTACAAGCTGGAACCAGAAATCGCCTCCCCACGGCCGCCTTTTTCGAAAAATTAATTTTTGGTGTCGACAAAGATTTGATAAACCTGAGGCTCAAAATATCTTTTAGAATAGAGTTGCCAGATGTTCTTGAAATACCGTCGAGAAACAGCAAAGTTCTTAACTGTTAATGGACAATTTTTGTCTACGAAATCTCACACTTGTTGGACATGACTTTAATTTGTAGAGATTGATGGTCGCCAGGGGCGCTCTTCGTTTTCAAGTCGCTCTTGGTCTCCTTTGAACTGTTCGCTAAATCAACGAAAGCCTTCTGCAACGAGTAAAAATGCAAAATTTAATGCTACTTTTTTGCAGAATCACATGTTATTGAACTCACCGAAATCGTTTTTTGCCCCATAAAAACCCTTTCTCTAATGACGCTTCTAGTGTGAAATTTGGCGGAGATACCTCTCACTGTGTTATAGACTTAGTAAAAGATATCTCTGAAATCCTATCCATCCGAGAAATTTAAATTGTAAAATCGGTCTAACTTTTGGAACTCACTAATATATTACTTCAATACCACCGCGATTGCTTGCAATCCAAAAATATTTGAAACCATCGTTCATATAAAAATAGGAAATTCTTTATAAATGTCATTTTATTTCTATTCCTGCTCCATTTTTGTATTCTGAACTTATTGTATTTATTAAACGTCAGTTTCATTTCATCCCTTTTGTGAAACCCCGAATATTATGTATTGAATAATTGTATGACAATAACAAATTCAAAGCTTTTCCTGCATGAAATTGAGATTGTTAATTATAACTGATGACTGTGCAAAGATGTCAGTCAAAGCTTAAGAAAATTGGCGCTCGGATGACGGAAATGTCAGCCGCAATAGAGGGTAAATAAAACAGCGACTACGCCTTTAATGTCAAAATGTCAATGAAAGAAAATGAGATGGTTAATTATAAAGGGTAACAAGCAAATATTATGATAAATTGTACAAAAGAAACCCGAAATGTAGTAGCCTACCATTCAGAGAGGACGATTTGCCGAAGTGATAACAACGAGCTTCAGTGTCTTTTTTTATTTTATAAAGGCAAGGATTTTCGTCGCAATGCTTTACTGTGACCCTAATTAAAATGGGAAATTGCTTCCTGGAAAAAATTTAAACAAAATTGGCTAACTTGAATGCTTTATGTACAATATTTTAGATATAATTTTGTTTGTCCTTGAGATAAAATGCCAGTTGCTTTAGACTTTATGATTAGTTAACACTTGTAAAACCAGTTATGTAATTGAATGGTTTAAAAGGAAATTCTTGTATCTTCATGAAATAAAATTACGAGAACAGTGTACTCGTAAAATTAGTGAGACTTGTTTTCAAAATCCCATTTTGAACAATGGAAATACCAGGATTTCTACTCAAACCATCTAATTGCAAATATCCCATTGAATTAAGTTAAGCAACGGTCAAAATGCTTCCAGATTTTTGCATGGTGTCATGCCTAATTAATTAATCTAGTCAACAAAATGGATGATGGCTGGGAATGAAAAAATTTATTCTAATGATGCTTCTTAGTACGAACGTGGCATTAAAATTCGGTGCTGTTTTATTTGAATATATGAACTGCAGGTCTAGCAATGGCTAACTGAATTGATAAAGATTACTCAGTATAAGACAAATGTTTGAAGGTTTTCCATGTTGATTGATTGAAGAAGTATGGCAAATTAGTGTACATATAAGTCTTAGTAGCTCACATATGTACATTCTAGCGAAGACAGCAGTCTACAGTGTAGTGGATGGTATATCAATTCTTCATAAGATAAAAAGTGTAAAAAAAATTAAGGTTCAATCATCCGGTATCCATAAACTAACATCGTACAATTTTTTGATTAACGAAGGTTATGAAAATTACGAAAGTTTTGATATTTGTGGAGATGGATTCGGCTGTCCGTATTATTGTGGATAATATCACGTGTTGTCATCAGGCAAATAAGCGTTGTGGAAACTTAAATCCGTTTCATTTCTTTCTCGTCAGAATTAGATGTGTCAAACAATTATATAAAAAAAAAAATTCTTCTTATAGTAGTTTTTAAACAGAACTGAGGTATTTGAGTGTGATCTTGTTGCAAATTTAAATTCGATGTGGTCTTTGTAAATAATGGTAATTTGATGTTGCTCTTATGAGATAAAGTTCTCCAAATGCAGCGATGTGGCGCAAACGTGCGTTTATTTAGTCGGATAAGTTGTCGATGGCAATGCGGAAATTAAATAAATGGATTTCAGAATAAGAGTTAGTTTAAAATTAAAGTCGTTTTATTTGGAGAAGTTACGATGGTTACCGCTTGAACTGTGGGGCGTTACAACACAGTATTTTTACGTCTAACTTTCGTTGGCTACTATCCATAGGATTAATTCACAACGACATTACGGAAATGTGCATAGAACTGCAGTATGTATTTTAAACGTTTCTTAATCTGAAGCAGTGTTGAGAAAAAGGCTGGCGCTAAACTGCGAAACATAAAATTCCAGGCTCTCTGAAATTTCTGATGTTATTTAAAAACTTTTTATATTTATTTTAAATCAAAGAATTTCAAATAAAATACAAACAAAATGTTTCATGAACTGAATCTGAATCAAAATTGTTTCTAATTCCGTTTCGGTTGTATGAATCAAAATGAAAAATATTTGCGTTCCTGATTTGAACAGAAACAAGATTCAATAAAATTTTGTTCCGGTTGTGAGAATGAGAAGCAAAAGTGTGCGCAATTTTGGTTCGGTGGCAGAAATTGTAACAAATCAAAATTATTTTTGGATTCGATTTTGTCTCAGTCACGGTCTCTGTTTTAAAAAGATTTTAAACGTGCAATTTAAATGGCACAGAATTAAAAATTCAATTTAGCTTTTAGTTTATAAATATGAGTATACAAGTCTACTTTATAATGTTATTACATTTTTAATACGTCCAGTTAAATAGCAAGGTCTTCCCTCTACTAAACAAAAAACTTGTAATTCGAATAAATATGAAAAAAATATATATTTAAGAACAACTTGTGTGAATAAAAACATAATCCGAAAAAAGTATTTTAAAAGGGATTTGACGCTTTTTAACGTGTTTAGCGCCCATGTTTAGTACTGCATCACAATTTCGAGTTAATTGATTTGTTCAATTCGTCTGTCATGGTTTTGATGAGCAGCTCCTCCTTATGTGGAACTGCCAGTATAAAGTCTATGCTACATATTATCTGAGATATTCACCATTTAATTTAAATGCGAAGATAGTGGCGGGTGTTTCGCAACTGATGCTTGACTATCTCGAAACTATCACGACTTTTCCGCGTCATATTTATGTAGACGTTGTCCTATTGAATGGTAACATCTGAAACCAAAGTCAACTAAAGCTTTGTCCAACCTTCTGATTTCTGAAACTCAACAAAATTTCATATGACAGCTCTGTTACATAAGTGAAGGTAGCCCGAACTAATTAAGAACCATTTTAGCTTTATAGAAAACTAACTAAAAACGACTCTTAATATTGTAGAAATAATAGTTAAATCTATTATGTTCATTAGGGCAAATTTTTCTCCACCCTTACATGGGACGCTTTTCTATTCTCCCATCTGTAATGAATCTTCCTTTTTTCACAAATTTCGATTTGACCACTTTGTGCTTACCTTTCTGCGCTATATTTGACATAATTTTATCCAAATCAAATCAATTACGATACGTAAATATTTCTAAGTACAGACCACAACCAATTTCTGATGTGATTACGGTTTTTTTTGCAGACCAGTACGAACTGTGGCTTGTTTCTGCCGCAATGAAATTTGTTGGTCATTTCCGTTCCTCTGATTTACGTTTCAAATTTGATGATGGCTAACAAAATTTCCAATATTAGACGCAACTTGTCTTACAGCAACACTGTATAGCTTAAATATAACTGCATCTAATTGAATTCCGCTGAAAATTTCGTATAAAAAATCGAGATGTTACCGGATTCTTCAATAGGACTTCTTAAAAGGCTGATTGATAAATAATTAATAACAAATAGTATTAATAATATCAACGTTTCCTGAGCTTATTTGCAAAATCCACTTTACGTCCATTCGAATATTTTGCAACAGCAACATTTCTGTATTTCATTTCGAAGGATATGTTTTGAAACGGGATGGTATTATATTATTTTACCTTAACAATCAGCAGTTCACAGCATGATTCTGTTCACAAATCCAAAATATACTAATGAGGTGACAACAAACTAACTTTTTGTTCTCTTGGAAAACGACTTTGATGATACCATCACAAACGGTTGCTGTTTCAAAATGTTCCAGCATTTACATACAACGCCGTCCAATTTTAGCACATTTCAATTTCTAATTTTCTTTCAATCTTTTTTGTTTCTGCAATGAATAGTGCATATGATGTTATAAATAGGCAGCAACTGTAGGGCCAAAGGCCACATCAAGCAATTTTCATTCTCATCTACTCCGGTTGACAATGAAAGTCCTTTTATGCGAAACTTCATTTAGTCATTTTCTACCAGTACAACAGTTACAACAACACGAACAACAACAACAACAACAACCTTTTCAGCCAGTGTCTCGAGAAAGTGTGAAAAGTTTGCGTTTTTTGCTGAAATTAAAAGTTTGAATTACTGTCTGCCACTCTATTTTATTTTTGGCGTTACCTGTTTTTATTGTATCCTGTCTATATTGCGTTCCCTTCTATATCGCGTTCACTGACGCGTTGTGTGTAGGAAGTTGGTTGGTTTCTTCATTAGTGTTGTCAGCAAGACAGCATTTTATCAGATTTAGAAAAAGGGCAATGTAAAAATAAACAAAACCACGACCCTGCCATGAATGAAAGCAATAATTTAAGTTTTTATTTCCTCGCATACGACCATATAGACTTGTGTAGTGTTGGCCGTTTCTTGCGAGTCCTGTGCGGGTGTTGAAAGTAATTGCGCAATCTTGCGTGCAACGATGTGAGTGTGGAACCCATTCGCACGTATGTGAGTGCACTGGTGTAAGCTGGGATTGTGGTGAGTTTATTTACGTGAACTTATCCGTGCTGGTGTGGTTGTCAGCACAAGCAGATGAGCAAAGATTTTGATGGTTGTGGCATCCTGTTATAAAAGTCCTCTGGAAAGCACGAGAGCCATAAAAGTCCTCTGGAAAGCACGAGAGGATGCGAGAGGGATAGTATGTGTTGCATTGTACAAAATAGTAGTTTTAATTTTTTAATAGAGTGGGGTTAAGATACGTGAATGTTACATATTCATGAAGTGGTCGGCGAAACGTGAGCAATTAAATTGATTTAGAAATATTTCCTGTAAGATTTAATTTCCAAGCAGATAAGATTTAGTTTCCAACATTTTCTGAAAATATTATTGGTTTACTTGGATTCTAGACTACTTTCGCTGGCTAAACATTTTAAGACTACACAAAGCAAATGGATAGACACAGATTTGACTACGTGCTTGGTGAGATACAATTTATATTATAGTCAGTCAAGATCGAACATAAAATACCCTACATCTTCGGACCTGAAACAGTTTTGTGGAAAGCTTTAGTGTTTAAGGCAACTAAATTACAAGATAGAAGGGCGCAATAAGGGAAGATTCCAATGAAAACTGTGGCTTGTGGAAGCGGCAAAATCAATATAGACTGTTCATTTGTGTTTGATCCATATTAAAGCAAAGATCGGCATGGTTCGTTTTCAGTAAGGTTCGCATTGAGTGCAACAAAATATACGACCTAAAAATTCTTGGATTTTGATGACAACATGGGCTTATGCAAGTGATAAAACCGAGCTAGGTCTATCCATTTGCACCGGAATAATCAATATGGTACGTTTTTGACTGGACACAGTAATTGAATTGAATATATAGTTCTTGTCGGTAAAAGCGATAGAACTAATTTTAATTTTAATTTTTACAAGGAAATATAACATACGTAGGCGGTTCCAAAATTAACCTGACGTATACTTGGTAGTTTGAAAAAAAATATTTGGTGAAAAGTGACAACCTTATAAAACATATGTTTTAAGTCTACTCCTTCGTTTACAACTGTGAAATATTAGAAACGAGAAAAAACCGAATTTGGAAAAAAAGTGTTGTTTCATCAAGACAATGCTTTAGTCCACACATTCACTTTTGCTGTGGCCAAAATTAATGAATTAAAGTTCGAATTGTTTCATCATGCACCTTATTCACCAGATTTAGCTCCCTCGGACCATTTTCTATTTCCGAACTTGAAAAAATGGCTCAGTGGTAAAAGATGCGCCAATAAAGAAGAGGTGAAATCTGCGATTGAATCGCTGGATAAAGGTGTATCGAGCTAAACGACAATCGTCGCGTTGAAAAACAACCAAATTTTCCAACCTTTTAGTGTCTTCTTTGTTGGGGCGACTAATTTTGGGACCGTTCTCGTAAAGCGGACCGGTACGGACTTGGTTGCTCCTTGGCTGAACAATTCATAATAATTGATAATACTTTAGATTACAAGAGTACATGAGCAGGCGGACGACTTCGTCGGAGAGTTGCTAACATTCAGTGAGTTTATAAACAAAAAAATGTTGTCATAATAATGAATTTGGATAACAATTTCACTCTAATGCATATCGGTCGTATATTTAATTTCGAAAATTCATTGAAATGAAAGAACGAGAAACAGAATTCTCTTGCATGTCATGAATGAGATAAAGAAAAGCTGAAAAAAGCCCTCTCATGAAGTGGACTTTCACGCATTCAATTTTAAAACTCACCCAATTGCACATACATTTGAATGACGATTCAGAGTGTCACAGAGTTAGAAGCATTTAAAAACTTCTCGATTACTCGTCTACTCGAAGTGTTTGTCAGACACATCGAAGTGATCGCCATTCAAGTGATGGCAGGTGGCTGTGTGCGGAATTGAAGCCGCGATCATGCGAATGAAAGTCGCCTGTACTAATCATCGCACCACGTTCGGTCATAAGAAAACAGAAGAAAAGAATACTTTAGTTTTGTGGACATTCTTTAATACAATATAAAAATCTATGCAATGATCAATGTTTGCTGCATAATAATAATCAACACCATTAATTTTTGTTTTAAATCGATGAATTTCGTTTATTATTATTTTCAAAGCAACAGCTCTTATAAGGGATTCAGGCTGTTACTTTGCCTGAAGCGAAGGATATCATAGAACACGTGGTTCTAGTGACATACATATATGCACTTGCTAATAAGACGTAAAAGGTACGTAACTAAGCTTAAAGAAAGTTAAACATTGCTTGATTTCATATATTCCAAGTAATCGCGGTCTACTCCAACGAACTCTAGCAATTACTTCGATTTCGCTAATTTTGATCATCAGTATCGTGTTGTGCGATTGGACCAGAACGCACCGGCATGAAAAGCCGTTGACAGTGACTTTGAAGGCTGATAGGAAAGAGGACGACAAAACTGTGGTAGAAAAAGACCAGGATTTGAAAACAGCGTAAAAGATTGAACAGAAGCATAACAGATACAAGTTTTTGTTCTACTCACAATCTGATCAAGTAGTTAGGATTCATTCCTGGTTAACAAATTAGATAAGGTGGAGATTTACATTTGGTTCATTGGTGTGGTCAAAATACACCTTTTGGGGAAAATTTTTCAGCAATCGTAAAGCTTTTCAAACATTTTTAAAGTGTATTAAGCATTGTATGTATTTGCAAAACCTGTACTTTGAAAAGAATTGATACCATTATTAGTATAGTAGCGAATAAAGATGTGCGAATTATCGAAGTTTCAGATTAACCAATATTGTGAATGTTTTTAATTTGAATTTTGATTAATCAAGTTCGAATAATTTATTCAAAATACGTAAATCCCTGTAGTTCAAAAGGATACAATACCAAAGCAATATTCGGGCAACTTATGTTTTAAGCGACAAAAAACATACCTATATTGGGAAATATTGATTGGCCCGCAAAACAAAACATTTAAAATATGAAATGTTAAATTATTCAAATCCTGTTTAATCAAATCATAATTGCGATTTACCAGTTAATCATAAATATGATTAATCTAAATATATGATTAACAAATGAATCGATTAATAAATATTTTGGTTAATGGGGTCGGCTGATAATTCAATTAGTCGCTCATCCCTGATTATAAATAATTGTTGTAGTTCTCTGTGAGTAGACATTCTTGCGAGTTGTCGGTATGTTTTTTTGTTGTTATTAAAAATAAGTTAATTTTCCAAGTAAATTCCAAGCTCATATAACAAATTTCCCCTGAAGTTATTAGCTTTTTCACAAATTAAGTTGATATTTTTCATTCTAACTTTTAAAATATTTCCTACATATATTTTATAATATAAAAAAACAAACATCACGTGTCTTTGAGACATTTCGCAATAGTCATTTGGAAACACCCTTACATTCCCAGTAGCGAAATCATGAAGGCCTTCTGCATAGTAGGCATTTGGCAAAGGCTGTTGTGAATTGTATTGTATTTTGCTCATATACTTCAGTTTAATCAGTCATCAATCGTATTGAAATTAACCGCAAATGCAAATGCTTGGTCGCCTCTACAAAGCAACCTTTTCATTGGATATTAAATATAATTTGAGTATAATTCTAACAGGTATAAACCGGTTTAAATAGCATTATATAGAATAATGTTTTCTTTTAGACCCCAGACAATTTATCCGTCCAAGTTTGGTTTTGTCGATTTAACAAGAGATAGATATTATTCAATTTGTTTGAAATGTTTCATGCCTTTATTTATTTATATTTTATATTTGTTATTATTATCAAACATTATATACTTACATATACATATCAATAAATCCCGGAACTTGCATACAAATATCTTCTCCGGCAGTTTATCTAGAAACTGTTATCCTTCGAATGACACGAGTATATCAATATTTCATATCATTTTAATCTTTGCGTTGAAGCTACTGAGCATTAAGTGACGCTAGCATTAGAAAGGGATAACTGACTTCCTAAAGATATCAATTGACAGTTTATGAAAATTTGGGTATGAGAAAAATTTCATTTGACAAAAGAAAGTAGAGGAGTCGATGTGGAGGATATGAGAAGGATAGTTTTCCCTCGATGTGAAGTACCGGGTTTCTGTTTCATATATCCAAAAGGAAATCGCAAACAATTTTAGTTTTGATTTATACACCCGAAACGAAATTAAAAGTAATTTTCATTTTGATTTAGTCAATGAAAAGTTTTGTTTGTATTTCATTTTAATTATAATTGAATTTCAATTTTCAATTAATTTTTTCAATTCAAGAAACCCCGATATAGTTTTTGAGTAGATGTGAAAATTTCAGGGAGCCTTGTAATTCAGCAAACCAAATTTCAGTTCCGATTAAGAAACAATACTGCATAAAACTATAATTTCGCTTCAAGTTCTTGAATCGAAAAATATGTTTTATATGTTTTATTTAAACAGAGACAGATTTCATTTCAGGTAAAAAACGATTTAATGTATAAGGTTAATTGTGGTTTCGATTCTGAATCTGAAACAAATTTAGTATGTACTTTAAATAAATTTACAATATCACAACCGAAGCGAAACAGAACTTTCGTAAAAGTCCCTGGTATTGAGAAATCCTTCTGAAGAAAATGCATCGAACTGTTAATGAATAGAGGCGAATTTTGCACAAAAATGTGTTTACCTGGAAATACGTTACATTGAACATGATTTGATTTGAATATTTCAATTATTTGTATTAATGCCTCGAGTTCGCCCTTAGTTCGCTCTCTACTCTACTTAGATAGAGTGACGTAGTTTATTATGTAATCGTACATGACCTATTGGGATTTAACGCTGGTTCAACTTTGTGCTTATCCACTGGTTAAATTTTAAAACTTTGAAACTTTCTTGAGGCATTTGTCTAAAGGACTGGTGTACGACAGCCTACGTAGAAGGTAATATAATGGTGTTGACCCCCCTATCACCTTGAATGATTTTGAAAGTGATATGTGAGGGCTCTGTGTTGAGTAGTGTCCTCGAAAATTTGCCTGATGGAAGGCCTTTCAAGGCATAAATTCCGCTGCTGGGTAACGTTTACTCTCACCAGCCATACGACACGTGTACATGACACATTTTATAAACTTTTTTTAAAGTCCTTCTTTCACAAGACTTAAAAGCCAGTATAGTTCTTGATAACAGTGTAGTCAAATAAAATAAGCCCCCTCTTAATGTTGGCATTGTTCGATGGCCACCAACAAAACCCTGTATGCTAGTAGATGTGACAAACTCAAGCAACCAAACCAACAAAACCATCTATGCCTCAGTTTTTCTCTGAACATGCAAACCACGTATAGTAACTATTATTTACCCTTCCAGTGGATGACCTATGGCGGGCAAAGGGATGTGAAATAATACCAGAAAATGCTCAAAGTCCATATCACGTTTTGAATTTTAACTGAGATAAAAATAAAGAGTCAGAAGAGGGAAATAAGTTGGAGGAGGGAACTATGGCGAGCAGAGGGATTAAGTATGTCACCAATACGCGTGTAGACAAGTTTGTTGTCCAAACGCTTAAAGCCAAAGGAAAATATGCTCGCTTACTAACGTAATAACGGCAACATCTTGACACACTCGTATGGCAACTCCTACACACGCGCTTTCAGGCAACTCCTCTTTCCACTTTCATTAGTGAGCCAATAAAATAAAGATGTGTACAAGTAATTCTAAATTCATTCACGTGTCCATGGTTTTCGGTGTGTGCGTGTGTGTGCATGTGTGTGCGTGTTTTCGTTAGCTGCGACTGCGATGTTATTGAGTTTTTTTCTTTGTCATTTAACTGTTAAGGATTTCTATTAGTTTATGTCATTTTTAATGATGAATGGGCATCACTCCTTATTATGTTGGTTTACCTACCAACACTGCCATTGTGATACAAATATGCATTTTGTTCAAATGGAGTACTGATGTTGCTAACAATAACAACATAATAGTATTAATTATGTCATTCACTGCGAAATATGAAGCGCAGGGGTTTCAAGTGTACGAAAAAGGACGTAGTTAGGGAGATTGATCTAAGATGCAGTTCAGTTTTCCATCTCTCACTCTAAAATGGAATTGAACAAAAAAATTGTCTTTTATTTGCTTCGTTTGGCCATATTTATGCACATAGAATTGCAAGCAAGAAACAAATATACGTTGTAGTAAAACGAAATCCATTATTTTTGCATGGCATGGAAGAATTTATTTAGAAGAGCTAGAAAATTTCGATTTAGGTAAAATAGTGACCGTTTTGTTTGACAATTTGTTGCCGTTTTGATGATAATTCCATTATGCCTCTTCTTATAGAAAATTTGTCAGCTATCGGCAAAAAAACGGGGACAGTCAATTTTCACAAAATTCTCCTGAGGATAATATTTCACCATCAAAAGAATTTGCCATAAACAGGAACTGGTGGTAGACATTTGGTGCCAGGTTCACACTATATGGTGGATGCATAACAATTTACCAATATCACCCTGGCGAGTAAGTTTCG
This sequence comes from Philornis downsi, assembly GCA_019455685.1. Taxonomy (NCBI): domain Eukaryota; kingdom Metazoa; phylum Arthropoda; class Insecta; order Diptera; family Muscidae; genus Philornis; species Philornis downsi. The sequence goes on along the minus strand of JAHXMU010000450.1, from coordinate 1,093,173 downwards.
GTACGTGTGGCTAAGCGTTGTGCTGATGGGGCTATTCCTCTCTCATTGGGCTAAGCTGGTCGCTTCTTGCCGATTGCACCCTTCAGACGGTACGGCTAATGCTGCATTGGAGTGAACAACTGATGGTTCATTAGGTTCACATATATTTTACATTTGCACTAAATTGAGAGAAAATTTTGTACACATTGATTATTTGCCAATAAAAATTTAATTTAATTTAATTTAATTTAATTTCTTTTCGTTTCATTTCATTTCATTTCATTTCATTTCATTTCATTTCATTTCATT
>JAHXMU010000450.1:1069080-1092485 GCA_019455685.1 Philornis downsi | reverse complement strand
AAAAAAAACAGTACACAATAAAATACAGGAAAAAACAAAAATTTGCAAAAATCAGCATTTAATCTATAATTTATAGGAGCGGAGTTTTTAGAAGCTTATGAATGCAATAAAAGTGATTTGATTTAGTGAGAATCTTACGGTTTATGATGCTCTTTCTGGCACCAACGTAAAGGAACATCTAAAGATCACGTGACTGAAATTGAAGTTGGTACAGAAAATTTTCAAGCCATTTGCGGGTTTTCACCATGAAATTTTGTCTATCGCATTTATTGTGGTTAATTTTTAGAAGTACTTCTTTCAAGTTTATTTATTTCATATTTTTATATAAACCAAAAAAAAAAGGAGAGGAAGTCATTCCCAATAGCAGCATCTTCAAAGCTTATATAGCATATTTTCCATTTCTTGGGAAGCTCTTTTTAATAACAGACAGTTATAATAATTTATAGCCGTTTTGAAATCTATTTCCTACTAAAATCCACGTCACAGTGGTTATGCTACGCCAAATTAAATCTGTTAAAAATACAGATGGAAACTAACAAGACAAAGGTTGGCATTTTTCTCGCGAAAGAACATCGTATTTTGTGAAATATAAATTTAGCTTCAAATTTCATGACTAGCCTATCAGCCTTGACATCAAAAAACAAATATTGAATTTTATTGAAATTAATAATGTGAAGAAAATTGTGCTTCTGTTTATTAATATAGTAAAAATAGTAAAAGATTGCAGGAATACGCAGCACATTTCAAGGAGATTTTTCGTAATTTCGAATTTATTTAATTTATCAGTTAAAGAAAATCTTGTAAGCAAATATTGGTGACAAGTTATGTGTCAACGCCAGGTGTCGTTAGTTCCTGTCACCTTGGAATGAACAAAATTTATATTTTTCGGATTAAACAGTTTCATATTTTACGTTACTAATACACCTATTTATACACTGTACATTAACATATCTGAATATCCTAAATTTTAAGTCCTGTTCCTTAACCAATTTTAGAACTAACACATGCCCATCACAGTCTCCCATACTCACATAAACTTTTGCCCACATTTACACATTTTGTTATGGCATTTGTGGACTCAGGAATCTATGGTTAATAGTCATAACATTCAAGTTGGGGGTATTAAATAAGCTTTTGTTTGTATTCAAACTCATTCGTAACAATCCTATAAATGTCTCGTTCTAACATAGCAGCAAACTGTTCTTCCTCCCTCAGCTTATTTATTATAGCTTTGTGTACTCGTATTATTTAGTTACATTCATTTTCTTCGCATTGTCGAACGTTTCATTACAATTCCTCCATATTCATGCTTAGTAATTAATTAGCTTAAGTAATTATTTCTGTTATTGTATCCTTTTTTGGTTAATAGCGCACACACATACGAGTATATTGCCGGTCTCTTTTTCTCCCTTTCACAAGCCTGCGAACACGTATGCATTGTGAAATTGTGCATGTGCGTGTGTGCGAGAGCTTGTGTTTGCGATTAGTATTCTAATGAGTGCATGAGTTGGTGTAAGTTTATCACCGTGCTTGTGTTATTTTGTTTATTGTGACATTTTTATGATCACTTCGGGTTAAAAGTGTTTGTGCTTTTGCATGAAAATGACTTAATTGAGTTAATCAATTGTTATTGTGTCCTTTTCGTTATAGTTCAGTCGTTCAGAAGCACAATGGGTGAATAATTTCATTGTAGAAGCAAATTTATGTATATCGTGCTTGAAGGATAATGCATGAGGATAATATACGCAATATGTGAGTCGGAGTTGGAGCTAAATTGTTAAAGAGTATACGATAAGTGGGGAAAGCTCAGTTTCATTTCGATTTTGATATTGTACATTTATCTGAAGCACATTAGAAATATGTTTCTGATTCATATTTGAAACAATTTCAAACGAAATTAAAAACCTAAATTGATTTTACTTCCCTATCAAAAAAAAAAAAAAAAAGACATTAAGATTCGAGAATCCGAATCTTAAAGTGAATCGAAACTGAAACTAAATAAAGTTTTGTTTCGTAGCAAAGAAAAATTGTCTGCCGCCGAACTGCGGAAGTTAAAGATAGTTGAAATAATGTATTTTCTGAATTTACTGAATCGGAATCAAATTTATTTCTAATCTAACTTTTGGGTGTAAAAATCAAAATCAATGTTCTTTGTAATTTCGCATTGGATGTATGAAACAGAAACTAAATTCAGTAAAAGTTTGATTCAGTTTCCGGAATCAGAATAAACATTTTGTATATTTTAGATTTAGGTTAAAGAAAATGAAACAAATTAAATCCATTTTCGGATTTAATTTTGTTTCGCTGACAGTCCCTGAGTATAAGTGATACCATTAGCAACTTTGTCTTTTGCCAGAAAATATAGTTTTCAAGATGTAGGATTGTTATACCATTGTCCATAGGAACGGATTGGGGAATACGAAATGAACGCAGGCTATTCATTTAATTTCATGACTTTTCAAGTCGATTGAGTCGTATCCGTTTCTCTGTCTACTGGTTGGCTGAAGGGATAGTGGAGGCTCAAGTAAATCTGTTGCAATCCTAACGAAATTTTTCAGTAGTAATATTTCCAAGTCCCAAATCATGGTTTGGGATTGAAACTGTTTCAAAGATTTTCTTATAATTCAGAAATTATTTAATTGTTTTGTACCGATTAAAATAACTTTTGATGTAGCTCGTAACCTGAAATCTTGACATATTCTTTGTACAGGTTGGCGCACCAATTGCAATTTCAAAAAGACATTTTTAAATTATGGTTCCCATTGACAGTTGACAGTAGATAGTAGCTCGATTCGTGCGCTACCCTATATTATAACTTTTGACTTTTTTTTACATAAGATTTGATTTTTCGTCTATAATTTCGAAAGAACGTATTTTATCGATTTTACATCAAGCCTGCCGTTACAGTTTGAATTGCTTGGTATAACCAGAAGCGCAAAGGTATGACTTGAAACCCAAAAATATTCTTTTTATCATAACTATTGAAGAGTCTACAAGAATCCATTTAAATTTTACAAGCTATAACTGAGGACTGTGACTCGATTAGTTCACCATAACCCATGCAAAATGGCGGATTTTCACATACGAATTTTTTTTCAGCATAATTAAGCATTAAGCATATTATTTTGCATTCCTCATTAGAAATGAATTTGCTGCTTATATGTATGGAATCTTCTTCACAACTTTTACAATATCCACGCGAAGCGTCTGTAACTGTTTAACCGGCTGAGCTTCTAATAACTGAAAAAACTTTTGCCAGCATTACACAGCGCCAGTGACACAATTTCGACAAATGATAAAAAACATCTTCAAATTTTGAACGGCTGTTATAGTTAGAGTTATAGATAAAGTAAAGTTGAGTTTTAAGTCTTACATAATACTGTGTCCTAACAGCAACACATTTCAATTTAAATTATGCAGGTGTACCGAATCTCAGAATTATTTTTTTTTTCTAAGTTGGTGCCACCATGACAGGCAATGTGATTATTATTTGAGCTGGAAAGAAGTTTCATTACATTTTATTTGCAAAATGTCTGCTATCAAAATACGTACAATGTTGCAGGAGGCTTTCGGTTACAAATAGGGCAAGCATTTCAAAGAACGATCATCATCTTCTGACATTGAATCCCATGTTCAACAAATCCGATATATTGGAAGTCACATCAGTCAAACCTCGAGTAGTACCAAAAACGCGAAGTTTCTTCGAAAAATACCGTCCCGTTAAAATTTGTGAGGAAATACATATATATTACCGATATGAAACGCATTGTAACGAGAAATGTGATTTGAATTTATGCTTACGATCAAGATACAATCGTAAGCATTAAATGACATGCCAAACATATAGCAAGGACGAAAAGACCGTGCCAAGATCGCTCACAAATCAATGTCATGCTGATAGTTTTCGCTTTAACAACAAATATTATGTGAATGGCATATTTCATTTACTTGCGGATAACTGCGCCCAGATATTGTGGCATCTCAGACTCCATTGATACTTTATGAGGGTTTCACCAAAAATTCAACTAATATCGCTACACAACCACCATGTTTGCCTAATTTTTCTTATTTTTTTCTAAACTCAAAGTTGAAGAGACTACCGTATGGTGACCATTTGGCATACTTTGAAGATTGGAAATAAAGAACTAGAATAAGTGTGTTGTTTTTGCAGAGAAATGCTTTGAAGGTTTGGGAGAATGAGATTAATATTTTTTCTCTTGAAGTGCTACTTTTTGGATGTAATAGAAAATGATTGTATTGGAGTTTGAACCCATGATCATATGCACAGGATTGTGACCACCATGAAATTGTACGATATTGTTAGGTACAATTCCGCGGGTTTAATAGATATACGGTTAAAAACTTCAAATCAGAATTTTGGACCTAATGGTTACCATTTTCTTATAATGCACCGAATTTATAATTGAACCAGTAAAGAATTTCCAGTCAAGTGAACTGACTTATATATGATTTTTCCTAACGTACTTTTAATGAATTTTTGATAGATTGGCCTTTGACTTTGGTTTTGGTGCAAATGGTGTAGGAGGTGCCAGGAGAATGTGGTAAAGACTTCTGCTTATAAGTAGAAGAGTCATTGAATTGCTCTCAAAGGGGCAGGCTATCTAATTTGTACATCTAATTTTGCCAAACGCTTGATATGTACAGAATTTGGCTGAAGTTAAAACAATTAATTGCAAAATACGAATGAAGAATCTGTAGTTTATATTGGCCATTTATAGGGATATAATCACTCCATTTTTTACACAATTTGCCAAAAAAATGTAATTTATTGCAGCCTGCAAATTAGGAAATATAGAAAAAACTGCATTACGGGTAGTCCATTCCAGTATGGGTAGTCCATTCCAACCGCCCATCTAAACTCAATCGAATTTTACATACCTCAAGTTAAATTCGATTGAATTTAGAGCAACCGGTTTAATGATGTGAATCTAAGCATTTATTGGTTCAATCGGTCTCAAATTTACGAGTAAATGCCAAATAACTAAGGCGTACTAATTAAATGTATTGGGCGCAGATTTATAAGAATATATGGGCCGCGTTGGTTATTTGTGTAGCGGATGGGATCAAAATTGATCAAATTTTGTTTAACAATGTGAAAAAATTAAATTTTCCACAGTCCAACTATTAGAAAGTGCAGGGGAAAGAAAAGTTACAACTTCCTTAAGATATTCAATTGCATTAGAAAGTATTGTTTATAACTGAAAAAGCTGATCAATATATGTCATTTTTAATTCTATACTACACGTTAGGCTGTGCCAAAATTAAAGAAATTTACAGCAGTCATCGCGGTCAACCAAACGAACATCAATCGATTCAATTATCATAGCATATATTCGGTCGAAATGTAACCAATACTTGCGTTACGTTTTTTGTCATATCGGATGATATTTCAAACGAATATATTAAAATATTCAAAGTTTGAAATATTGAGTCGAAAGCGTCTTTTTTGTGTAAACATTTTGTTGACTTTGCCTTAAATTATTGGATGAATACGTTAAAAAGGAAGTTAAATTTGCTCATTTCGTATACGAGTATGTAAGAAATATTAAACGTTTACCCGAAAATTTTTTAACGCACTTCCTTTTGCGCTTTAGGCTTTCTCCAATTGGTATACAGGCTAGTTAGTGAATATAAACGAATACATCTTTCACTGTGTGGTGCATCCCCAGACTTGCTGTTGTCTTACAAACTCAATGAATTTTTGCTTCCCTTTCTGTTCGATGGGTAAATATTTACCAAGAGTTCTATTTAAAATTAACAAACAATATTAAGTAAATATTTATGCTGAAGAGTACAACTGTGCATTAAGGCCGTAGGGAATTGCTAGGTCAACCGCAACTCCCATTGATGATAAGTAAGAAAAGGGCTTAAAATGACAAAAGAGACTAGACATGGAGCGGTGACTACAGGATGTCTAATTTCTAATACTACATGATAATATTTCTGGAATGTCTACAAAATAGAGTTACGAACAACATGCTTATAAGACGATAAGAGAGGTGTTACAGCCGAATAAACCTCTTTCCAATTAACTAAATTCAAATAAGAAGATTATACAGCAAGAAGAAAAAGGGTGTTAAAGATATGTAAAAAATTAATTCTAAATACAAAAATCAAAAATGGTAATGGAGAGTCTTCTGAGAATGATAATGAATTTTGAGAAATTTACTTGAGATTGGCATAAAATCATAGAAATGACATGTGGATGTGTTCTTCATTTTGTGTTGCCCTCTTCATATTTATGTAATTTTCTTTAAGTCTTGTTCACAGATCAATGTTTTTTGCATTCAAAGTATGCTTCTTAGCGGAATATTGAAAATAAGAAAAGTTCCGCGATTTCTCCATACTTCAGTTTCAACTGATTTTAAAAGGCATAATTTAAAATGTTCGTATTCGAGAAGGCGCCATGATGGTCCATTTATTCTACTTAAACAATGAATTTGTTTATTATAGGCGTGTTAAACGGATCGCCGATCTTCTTTCAAGAACTTTAAATTTCAGAACAAATTTGCTTGTTTTTTCACGCAACTGCTGCTTTTGGTATTTTTTAAATACATTAGTTCAGCTGATTAAATTATTTATTATTCATTTATACAGCTGACACTTCAAGGTTCAATTTGTGACATATCATAACAGTAACAGTTAGTATTGGATCCGTTAACGGAAGTAATGTACCAAAATTGTTTCACAAAATTCTGTTCTGAAAATTGATGTAGGAAAACTGATATTGTTACAGACGACTGTTTGAAATGGTTTGGACTTGTCAAAGTACACGATATTTGGAGTCAATTATTTAAAACGAAGTGGACCGGAAGTGATCCTGATCCAAGCAAGACGAACGCGCTTAAACTCCATTAAAGGATGAATTGCATCAAAAAACGTGCTATTCAGCCTAATTACAGCAGAGTGGCTTGCTTTGAACTGCTTTCAAGGAATCTAACTTAAAATCTGACGTCAATTCTCAACAATTGATGAAGCGTCGTTTTTCCTGAAAATTTTCTATTTTGTCCTCAAGCAAATTACAGCACAGGAAATTCACAGTTTTTTTTTTATTTTATTTTAGTTATCATTCTGCTTGAATATTCAAATCAAAAATGCTTCAATATGGTGCAAAGGTTCTGGAAATGGACTCATTCATTTCGTACTTTCTTCTATGAAGTAAAAGAACACAAATGAAATACTGGGATTAGTTTTTGCATAAATTTGAATTAGCGCCGATTTGTAGGAATTTTTATTTGTAGGTATTATTATTTACCTGAAATCTTATATGAATAACAAGATTCCAGTAAATTTACAAGAAAATAGAAGAGACCAATCATCCGTTTAGATTAAAGAATAGAAAACATTTTATTAAAAAAAAATAATTAATACTAAATTATTTTAATTATAGGCCAATTTTTGTATAGAAGGAAAAAATGCATAAAAAGGACTTTGCCGATTTCAAAAGTATTTACATTTTTACATAAATATTCATATATATTTTTTGAAAAATCACTAAAACAGAAAAATCTACACAACTCAAAAGTAGAAAATCTCCAACACAAAGAAAAGCTTGACTTTCAATGGTGTGCGTTGGTGCAATCTACGAATTAGAAGTAGCATGGGAAAATTGTTCTTCGGAAAACCCGTCAATTTGTATGGGAAATACCAGAAGTGGCAATGCGATCTATTTTGAATCCTAACTAAATTTGCTCGAACTGTATAGAAGATATGACCATGAGAAGGTGTGGATTAAACCGTTCCCTTGTTTTGAAGGTACAGCTCGACTTTTTTAGATTTTAGCACATCAAGAGAATTTATGAAACCTAAATCAGAAATACACAATTATAATTCCGTTTCCGGCAATCGAAACAGAATTGTGTTGAGTTTATTCCTGTTTCATACATCCAAAAGGAATTTATGAACAATGTTGATTTTGATTCATGCAATCGAAAGGAAATTTGAATTAATTTTAATTCTGATTCAGTTTATGAAATGTTTTGTTTGTATTTCATTTGAAAATTTTTAACTAAAAAAAAAAAAACAGGCGACATTTGAAGTTGGTTTCAGTTATAATTCAGGCTAAAAAACGAATTTCCATAAAACTATGTTTTCGTTGCAGTTGCTAGAATTAAAATATCAGTTTCATTATGTTTTGATAGAGAAACAGAATTAGTGTAGGTTTGAATTTAGTTTCATATAAAAGACGACTCAATGTTATTTCGAACGTGAATCAGAATATTACGAGTATTTGTAATGTGCTTTAAATACATGTGCACTATCAAACCCGAAAGGATTCGTGAAGAATACTTAACATCATGAACATATTGCATTCATACTGTAATAGGTGTAATATCGTATACGTTTTTTTAGGAATTTGCAATACATTTTTAAAATTACATTGTCAATATTTATTTAACCAAATAAATTTTTCCACCAAAAAAAGAAAATTTAAATTAACCAAAATCCTCGAAACGACTTGAACCAGGCAACACATTTTGTACGTACGAGTATATAAAATTAAAGTAATGAAAATGGTACAAATAAAACCTCATAAGAGCCACACGTGCACTTAAAATCCTCATTAATTTCTTCAGCTTTTACAGAAAATTGGAAAAATAATATGCGAATGCATTAATAATATAAAATATTCCTTCACTCATCCTTCTTTCCGTATACTCGCACGTAACTTATGAAATTACATCGTTACATTAAGTATTAATTGCACAGAAAATGTCAGTCTCTTTGTCCGTAGCCATACGAGTATGGTCATAAGAAATCCGCACTACAGCCAAGCCAGATACTACACATGTCGGGATATACAAATATCCTTATGATTGATCATCATGCTTACATACTCATACATACTTCTTTACACCTGTAATGTTAACGCTCATATGTCATGACACAGACAGCCAACTATCACACTTGTTACACTTGCGGGTAACGGGGTGTGCAGTTGGAGAGCAAGAATAAACTGTGGGACGAGGCAGTACAGGCGGCACAAATGTAACCAACATACCTGCTGGCCACGGTGCATGAATGCATATTGAAAATGTCATATCCGCCCATCATTCGCTTGCAAGGCACACATGAATATAAATTATAGCAGATAAATTGGCAAATATCAATACAATTGAAAAAAAAAAAAAAAAATAAAAAAATAATAGCAAAAATCAAGACTACAGAAACGGATATTGAATTTGTCAGGCAAACACAATTTTGTATCACCATTGATTGCCATTTTCTTCTTTTCCAAATTGCACTCTGTTTTCGCCAAATTTTTGCAAATTAATTGAAATGACTGCCAAAATAAATAAAGAAATAAGCCCAATGAAATCAGGCTAAGCAAAAAAGTAAAAAAAAACTACAGATAAGAACAGTTGAAGCTTCAAACAGTGCAAGAAAAACAAAATGAAATCCTTAAATGTCGCAGGTGTGGCTATAAAATATCATAAAAAAGACGTCAGGATGGCACCTTAACAATATCAAAAAAGGACACGCTGCACAAATAACTACTGAAGTGCGGAAATGAATGCTCAAAGGATTTCTGTGAGACAAATAAAAAGAAGAAGGACACCAAAAACGTAAAAAAAAACCATCAACGTAAATGAGCATTCGAAGGCATTGGTGGCATAAATAATGATCAGAATATTTTTATACAGCCATAGGATAAATGAAAAGAAAGAAGAAATGAAATAAAAAACGAATTACTGAATCGTTGTAGGAAGAACTATAAAACTGTCGAAGACAGAAAAAGGACGGCGAATACTAAGTTCAGGCTTGAATGACAACGCATATAATTATGTTTTAAATTGTTTCGAGTACAGCTTTTTACTCCACTTCAGAACAGCATTTTCTGCCCAAAATTAAAACAATAGAGATAAGTAATAAATATGTAGAGATTTGAAACTTTGTACTATATTCGATTTTGCGAATAAGGGTTGAGAATTCTAAGCAATATCGAAATGTTCAGTAGGTTATACAATTCTTCAATTTATGAAATTTTCAATTCCGCAATTCTTCAATTTTTCAGATTTTTAAGCTTCGCAACTTTTAAATGTTCGATTATCAAATTTTTCAACTTTTTTCTATTTCTTAATTTTCCAATTGCTCTATGCTTCCATACTTCAATTCTCTAATATTTCAATTCCGTTCACAAATTTTTCACTCCTCCAATTCTTCGTCTCATCAATTCTTCAGATACTCAATTCTTCAACTACTAATTCTTTAATTTCTCAGTTTCTCAATTTTACCAATCTTCAATTATTCAATTTCCCCTTCTATTCAATTTGTTCATCTGCGAATTTAGGAATCCTTTTTTATCCTAAATTCTTGAAGACAGTCCTTTTTCGTTGCGCCTAAACCCCTATGTGGTTTCCGCATCCACTGTAATCGTTTCATCGCCATCGTTTCACGGTGAAGTCGCTGTTGGGCGTCTGCTTCACCTCCTTCCATTTAGTTCAATTAGTAGAACTGTTAAAAGAAACTGCAACAATATTTGCTCTAATGAATGTCAATTGTTTAACATGCCATATTTTTATTTATCTTTCTCTACTTTTCCCTCTGTCTCACTGCCGCCCTCAAAGGAAAATATGTGCATATTTGCAATATACTCATACGTACTCGTATGTGAGTGTGTGTAATTGCGAATATGCAAATGAATGTGTTGTACAGGTGTGAGATGGCATAAGGGGGAGGGCATGAAAACGTTACAATAATGGAATATAGTCAATGTACAGATGATAAAATCAAACACCTTTTCATTCATTATGGGGTGATAAATATTTAGAAAAATATTAGAAAATATTTGGAGTATTTGTGCAAAAATTAGGACATGAGAATATTTAAAAATTTGGTGGAAAACGTCTTGCCAGGGAATTACGCGAAAGGTGATAATTTGCGATAAGCAAGATCTTTAAAAATTAAATTCTCTCTAGGTAGGCATTTAACGATAGGCTGTTCAACTGTTGAACTATAAAACTGATGATAGTTTCGCATCGTACACGGGCGGTCCCGAAACTAGCCTACCTAACAAAAAGGACACGAAAAAGTTGGAAAAATTTTCTATATTTTTCAACATAATCTCCTTTTAGTTCCAGAAACTTTTTTCCTAGTGATAACTAATAGCTTCTATACCCTATTTATAGTAAGAATTATCATAGAACCGCTAAAATAGCCACCAATCGCAGACTCCACCTCTTCATTGATGGCAAAGCTCATCATCGAGCTTGTTTTTTTCCAAGTTTAGAAATAGGAAATAGTCTGATGGAGCTAAGTATAGCAAATGAGGTGCGTGATGAAGCAATTCGAACTTTAATACATAATTTTGACCATCGCAATAACGGATGTGTGAACTGTAACATTGTCTTAAGCAAACAACACTTTCTTTTTCGCCAAATGCGGTTTTTTCATTCTATAACTTCATCACCTAAACGCTGCAATAAATTAGCATAATTTTCGCCGTTGATGGTTTTTCCATTCTAAAGATAAGCAATATAACCGTCTTCGCCTTTTTTGGACATGATTCTCCCATTCTAGTCCTTTGCTTTGACTCTTTGCGCTGAAACATCTTCACGACGCTGTATTTCCTCTATTGAAAGCAAGTGAGGCAATATAAGACTCTTTGGTCAATATAAGGCTCACAACACTTTCTTAAATGCCTATCATTTCAGCTAGCTCACGCAGCTTCAGGCGACGATTATCGAATACCATTTTATGGATTTACTTAAACATGTCTGGCGTGGACACCTCAATTGGTCGACCCCTGCGGTCGTCTTGGCAGTTCATACGGCCTCGTTTAAACTCTGCTACCCAATATTTTACAGTCGTAAACGAAGGAGCAGACTCTCGTAGAGTAGAATCTAGCTCGGTGTTAGTATTGGTTGGACTGATACCTTTCAAATGGGAATATTGAATTACATAACGGTGACCAATTTTTGATGGCTCAAATAAAAATACTAAAAAACGTGTTTTGGAAAGTTGCCAGTTTCCAAAAAAAACTACTAGCACCATCTATAGGTCAGGTTGGCTAGGTTTGGGACCGCCTCGTGTGACCTAAAATCATCAAGCTCCGTTGTGCTTTGTGTTAGATTAATGCATTGCATTGCATTAGGAACCACTACCAAAATTCTTGCAAAAATATATAACAAATGCCGATATTCTAAGTAAATACAAGAGAATACTGAAAAGAAACCTGACACCTATAATTCAAAAGTTGAAGTCGTTCCTTCCATCGCTTCATAGAAAAAGAGCAATATATATTTTTAGCTATATCGGGGTTAATACGGCGAGCATCGAGTTCGTTGTTGAAAACTTTCCGTGCCGGAGCATTTGAGTCCATCCGCACAACATGACCCAACCAACGCAATCGCTGTATATTAATGTGTTTGACCACGTCGATGTCGGCATATAGCTCATACAGCTCATTGTTCATGCGAATTTCAACTCACCGTTTCAAAATTCCGTCAAAATCACAAATTAAAACATTTTTCAAAACGATGATTATTGTACAACTTTGAAAAATTTTTCAAACATGGCATGGTTAAGACGCCAGTGGCCGTTCAGAGGCACCAAAAAAACTACGTGTGTTTTGAAATTTGTAAAAAATGTGTGTCAAAGTAACTTCCTGAAAAATACTTAATATCACAAAGCAGTGAGTTGATCATTTTTTTTTCCTAAGGGCAGATATAACAATAAATAGTAATACATATTTTTACAATGCTCGTAAAAATATTTTTTTATGACGGCGCACAAATTTTCTAAAAAATCTCAAATAATCATTGAGAAATTGAGAAGATAAATTTCCTACATTTCTTCTAAGTAATATTTATGCCTTCAAACGAAGGAATGAATAATATGGCAAGAACTTTGGCACCTAAAATGTAAGAGAATCGATCGCTTAATTAGTCCTCTTTTGGAATTCAACACTTTCCTTGCAACTCCTGGGTTCTGGCGTAAATATACGTACAATGTGTTGCTTTACAGCGTCTGGAAACATTTTCGAAAAACTGACTAATCAAGTAACAGAGGTCATGCATATGATAAACTTAATTCTGAAAATGCGTAAGGACGGAAGTACAATATCCACCCACACGAAACTACCGATTTGGCGGAACTAAATTTTCGACTGTAAAAGTATGTAGGATGCAGTACCTCAAAAAATTCCACCAGCTTTTAAAGGTTAAAAAATCGACAATTTCAAAAATTGCGGTCTGATAAGCCTACATATGGTTTATTTGTTATATCCTCGTTACCACTATTATTATATTTGTCTTTTTGACAGAATTTACTCTGTAATGAACACTAGAAAGTTCTATGGTACTCATTTCATAAAAGTTTCACATTCCTGTATTTTGTTTTCAAACATCATTTTACTTTTCAATACATACCAATGCATATCACTCCAATCACCGCTTGGCCTTAGCAATGATAGCAGCTCTAAGACGTCTGATGCCTGAAAATATTCTACCGTAAGACAAATTGCATGATTTTCAATCAAAAAGCTTTATCACCCTACGATTGAAACCTCCTTTAAGTGAAATTATACATTTGTTGAAATGAATTGTCACATTTTTTGCCTATATAATATATGACGATGAAGGATGGTGATTATTTTACATGCAGGCGATACATTGCTGTCTGACAGTATCATAGCTACAGATGTAAAAATATTTTACCATTACTCTACACACATTTCTTTAATGAAGTTATTTTCCTTGCACAAAAAAAAAAACAAAAAAATAAAAAAAAAAAAAATAAAGAAAAGAAAAGAAAACCTTTGTGCTGGTCACAATATATGGTCATGCTGTGGATATGGACACAGAAACCAGCAGTTACTTGTTAACAATACATGAAAATGGACGTGGTAATATAATGGCAATTCATTAAATTATCAGAACTGGCGATACTAGGGTAATTGCTTGAGATACTATTTAGGAAATCGACAAATCGGAAATCGAAATTTGTCAGGCATTGAAATATTTAAAAAAAAATTAAGGTTTTACTCTTTTCCCTTCAATTTTGAACATTCTAGTCTGTAACTCTTACACAAAAGTGGGCCAAATCTGAAGTGTGAAAACCTATACAATTGAAATTCAAACCAGATGCAGACATCTGCGCTAAATTTTTCATCATAAATGTCATTAACGTCTAACCTACACAGGGTTGCCCATATTCGACGGACCCATCTGGCAACGCCATAACTTTTGACAGAGATGTCAGATCGCTTAATGATATACCGCGTTTGAAGCGTCAGTCCAAGCAGATTTTTAGCATGGAACAATACACGCCACGCGAGCGCTCTGAAATAGTTGAAATTTACATTCAACAGAAGAAGTCAATTGTGAAAACTCAACGTGCTTTTAAAATATTAAAAAATGTGAGAAGTGCGCCTTCTAAGAACACCATTAAGCGTTTATACGAAAAATTTTCGACTGGTGAGGCTCTTTCTAATCCGAAGAGGCCAAATAAAAGTCGACCAAGGCGATCGGCCGAGAATATCGCTGCCGTACGAGCCAGTGTTGAGAGGTCCCCAAGAACATCCCAAAAACGCCGTTCTCAGCAGTTGGGCATGGCTCGGTCCACTTTACAACGGATTATTCGCGTTGATTTGTATTTGTTCCCGTACAAAATTCAATTGATGCAAAGATTGTTGCCTGCGGACAAGCCTCGTCGATTGGAATGGGCCCAACGAGTCATCGAAATGGCCGATGATGACGAACAATTTTGGAACAAAATTATCATGTCCGATGAAGCCCATTTCACATTGAATGGGACCGTAAATAAGCAAAATTGCCGTATTTACGCCACTGAAAATCCTCAGGAGATTCAAGAATTGCCTCTTCATGACGAAAAAGTCACAGTTTGGTGCGGCGTTAGTGCGAAAACGGTCATTGGGCCGTTTTTCTTCCAAAACGAAAATGGCCATGCTGTTACCATCAACCAGGAGCGTTATCGCGACATGATGATCAATTTTGTGATGCCAATTATTCATCGAAAGCGTATGAGGCAGTTCTGGTTTCAACAAGACGGCGCTCCACCGCACACAAGTCGCATAACAATCGATTTTCTGAAGAATTTGTTTCCGGGCCGTTTGATGTCAAAAAGTGGTGATTTGGACTGGCCACCGCGTTCGCCCGATTTGACGCCCGCTGACTTCTTCTTGTGGGGACATTTGAAGTCATGGGTTTACGTTAACAAGCCAAGGACCGTAGAAGAGCTCAAGGACAACATTCGTGAAGAAATAGCCGCTATTCCGGCCGAAATGTTGGCGAAAACGATGGAAAATGCTGCAAAAAGGGCACAATACGCCATCAACGCCAGAGGCGGCTATTTGAGAGATATCATATTCAAAAATTGATGTAAACAAATCTACTTGGAACAAATTAAATGAATAAGATTGCCAACCGCCAAATTTTTATTTTTTTCTTTGATTTTTTTTTAAAAAACATGGGTCCGTCGAATATGGGCAACCCTGTACTTGGTTTTGTTTGACGGAAAGAGTGATCTTGTCAATTTTAATAAATTGTAAAACTGTTAGAGCAAGAGGTTGCATTAAATTTTATTTATGAAATGGAGAATATGTTTACATATCCTAAACTCAGAACGATTTGAAGACGAAAAGTGCCCCGGACAACCAATAATCTATACAAAGAAAGTCACGTCTAACAAATTCGACATTTAGCATTTCGAATGGATCATTCAAATCCATTTTAAAAACTGTTTTGGGACTTAGGCTCGCCATACCTTGATTGATACCAAAAAAAAGCTCAATTTTGTCGAAAAAGATGATCGCTTTAAAAACTGCAAGCAGATACATTTTTGTTATTAGCACATTATAAAACCGCATTATTACCAGAGATGAGATTGAAAGTTAGGCTTATAGTCCAGAAGTAGCCGACAGAGTGACAATCCTGCTATCTAAAATATCGTATAAAAATTGCTCAAAAATCACAGTTTCCTACGGTTATCATGGTATTGCGCAATATGAGTATCTTCCACGGTCCCAAACTGCCAGCGAGGAATATAATTTGGGTGTCATGCGTTGCTGTCGTGAATTAGTTTGAAAAAAGAGTTCGAATCCAATTCACACTGCATTAGTTCTTCGTGAGTTTCTGATATCCGTCTCATTTCACACCGTGTGACTTCTGGCAACTGCCCAAAGCTCAAAATATTGCTCCGGGAATACCGTTTTGAGTCAATTGAAGAGATTCAATGTGAATCACATCCCATACCGAAAGATGACTATTTGACATGCTCGGAGTATTTTAAGAACTATTTGCCTATTTGTAGTAAATAGTAAGTTTACAATCTCCGAAATGTGAAAATTACATCAATACTGGCAATAATTCCTATTAGTGAATTCTAATGTTTTAAAAACGATTAAATAATTGAATATAGATATTTTTTAAATTTAACACATGCAGTTGCACTTGCATGTTCGAAGCGAAAGCAAGAATTAGAAGCAACTGTTGTTTGTTTTTTTTTTTTTTTTTTGAGTTGTGGTCTCATGAAACGACATGATCACGACAATCTAAGTTACTCCACATTGAAGGACTCAAAAATGTTTTTCAAAAGAAATCACTCGTACAAAGTGATTAGTATTGGTGAGTATGTGTAAATTCATTCATTAAATACAGGTATTTCTGTGCATTCAGAAACATTAATTGTATGACTGTGGAGTTTATTGATTGTGGCAGCAAATTGAAGCCACAGATGGAAAAGAAACTAGCAGAACTATAATGAATTACTAGCATCTAAAATTACTTTTAAATATTTGTATGGTTCAAACTTTTAAAAATGTATTTGTTTGTTTACGAGTATTTGCTTTTCTTTGACCTATTTAAAGTTATTTTGTCCATTTACGGATCCGTCCACGAAATATATGGTGTAGTAAGAGGAGGCCAATTATTTTTCCAATAGGTGGCTTAAGTAATGTGTATTTCGCGTTATATAATGCGATCGGATTAGGCTAGAAGATGTTAGAAAACAAGATTCATACTCAAAATACTACGTTCACAGTTTTGTAGTTGCTTGACTCTGTATTGTTTGAGACGAAATCCCAACTCAAGCCGCTAAATATGAAAACAGTATTCATTGTCCTGTCATTGCAATTGCTAATTACGCCCAAAGTTTGGTTTTGTTGATTTCATTCCGGTAATTTTAATTTCAAAAAAGCACTACGATTTGGAAGGTTAATTGTCGATAAAATAAAGGAGGTCGTGATACAGAAAGAAGCTCGAATTGTTGCTGAATAGCAACAAAATCGAGCCGTTTTAGAAGCTGGTGACTGGTGATAAAAAGTGGCGTTCACGGTCGCTGATCGAATCGCTGTAAGCCGACTCAAACGAAGGCTAACCCAGGATTGACGGTCAGGAAGTTTTTGCTGTGTGTTTGGTGGCTCCAGGAACCAGCGATATCTAGGTCATATAATGACTGGATAGTCAGCAACATTCCCTCTACCCAGAGTGGTTTGATCAGAGCAACGGTGTTTGCTTTCAGAACATTTGCTTGACGTAGGGCAGCTACGACGTAATTGTAAGAAGTGGGTCTGCTGACCTTTTCAAGGCAGTCTGACCTGAAGATTGAGCGGCTGCGAGATTGTTAGGATCATACTGATCCCATATCTCGTTCAGCGTGATAGGCGGCAGCTGGGCACCACTCGTGTGCAGGGGCACCAGTCGCTGACCACAAGGGGTTGAAACTGGGAACAGGTTAGCTACAGAGTTTGGCCAGAGGCTTTGTCTGGTAACGAGGGTCATAGAGATATATCTGTATCCTTTTGATCTCTCGGGGGTACAGACAGGCATGCGTTTTTAAGCGAACGGAAGGGGTTTGGAGAATTCCCCGTCTTCCACCAGTGAGGATATTGCATCCTTGCAATGTAGTATTGACCGTTCCATCTACCAGGGGTCTCCGCACCTGCAGATATGTAAAAATGTCCAGTCTGTACTCTTTCGCCACAGTGTGACCAATCCCATGAAGTATGGTGTGTCGCTTTTGCTTTTGCTGCGCAGCTTCAACCGGTGATATTGGCTGATAGTGTGGCCACCTGATCATTTGGTGTAGAACCCCTAGTGGGAACATCACGCGGGTTGTGGTTGATACCAAAATTGCTGGTAGAGACTTTGTAGTCGAATGTGGAGTTGCTTTGCAACAGGGTGCTACAGACTTATAGAGTAGCGGAGGTGGTAAGATACGTCTCACTTCCGCCAATGGGGTAGCATGCTCCCAAAATGGTCAGCCCCTATTCCTAGATAGTCCAAGTTTAACTTGGCTGTCTCAGGGGGGCGTTGGCAATCGCATTGTAATATGGCCAGTGTGTCACACACCGTGGGCAAGGTTTTCACGGCGAGACTCACGTTAAACCTCGTTAACTCTGTGTATTTGGTGGGATTGGCCTGGAATCATCTACTATGAAATGCTCCGCTATGGCCAATTCTTAACTCGGTTCTGTACTGCCAACAATTGGACCATGTGAAAGATAGCAATCGCCCAGTAGGGTACCATAATTTCGTTCCACCACGCCAACGCCAGGTCACATACATGGATAGTGACCAGGCACGGACCTGGAACCAAGTGATTACCACCTGTTTCTATATATGACGAATAATTTTTCTGATGATATTCAAGAGAAGCTGGTGACAATCGAGTGTCCCACTTCTTTGCCAACAGGGTTTAGCGTTTCTATGAGAGCGTCATAATGAAATTTCCTTCAAAATGACAGCAAGTTATTGAACAAAACGGTGCACATTTAACCTTAATCGAATCATTATATTTATGTTAAATCAAGGCTTCAACATCATGCAAAAGTAATGGATTTATTATAACTATGTTTCTCAAAAGGGGCTTGGAATGCCCCACATTTTAAGTTTGAAACGTTGCTTGCCATGGTAACAGTATATGCGTCGATTCTCATTTATCCACAGTAAATATTGGCTGAGGGCTGATTGATTTAAGAACTACATATTCATTCGAAACCTTATTAATTAGTAAAGAAAACTGAAGGACTTCTCTGTGAAAGAATTTGTCATTGCTTCTGAAAATTTTTAGTTCTAACTTTTTGCCTCGTATCCAAAACTGTTCTAATAAAATAAATATTATTTCAAAGAATGCTTACACTTTTCAATTGTTTTACAATTAACTATCATTTGATCCAATTCTTCATAAAATTACATCTTCATTACCTCGTAAGAATACAATTCATATAATTTATTTAACGAACCATCGTAATCATGAGCGTAGTTATTTAAATATACGAATAGAAAGATATTCATTTTCACTGGAAAACGGGCTAATTGAACGACGTACGATATGTGATAAAAGTTCGGCTCTAACACTTTCAGTTGTTATTCTAACGTTCCTTACACTTTGAACAACTAGAGCAACTTAATCATATACAAGGACTGAACTCAATTTTGGAATAATGGACATTTTTAGCGTTTTTCAACGACTGTAGTATTTTTTTCATTATTTAAAGGCTCTACGTGAAGGCAGTTCTTAGATAACGCAAAACGTTATCTCCATTCATACAGTTTATTTGTAAGGGTCAACTGTGACGTTGGCCGCCGTTATTGAATGACATTAAAAACCAGTACAAAAATTTCAGTTAAAAGAACTAACATACATCTACTTTCGCTCGATCTCGGTGTCCTTTTACGTTGCTGCAAAGTATGAGGGGTGCGTGAATGGCATGACAAATACCTAATAATAGGTTCTGTGTGAAGTCCTTCGCTTAGAAATTATAGGCGGGCAACACACTTTTGCTAATTCTATCAATTTGTAAATGCGGTACAATAAAAGCAATTTAATTAGAGCAATTGAGTGAAAAATACGAATCTTAAAATATACGACTTAATTGAGGTGCCAAGAAGAGAGCGGTTATCCGAACTGTTTTTAAAATATTAACAACCATTATAACGCTATACAAAGTGAAGTAATTTCAGTCTACATATTGACTCTTACAGCGAAAAAATCAAATTTCGAGCAATTTGATTGATAGGTAGCAGAAGAGGTGTGGCTAACTGATTCATTTTTTTTTTAAATTTTGTGAGCATAAACAGTGTAAATAAATAAAATAGAGAAGTCTGCAATATACGAACTTAAAGTTACAGGAAAAATATGAATTACGGATAATCAATTAATTTGTATTGGAGATATAAGAACAGGAGGGTCGATATAGCCTATTTGTAATCCTCGACCTAGCACAAATTAAAGTGGTGGCAAGTTTAAAGAAGTTTCGTAAAGGTAGTTACTATGCCCACCGGGCAGCCCGCCGTTCAGACAATCAGACAGACAGAAATCGGTCAATCGGCTTAAAAAATGTCATGAAATGCGTTTGGTTGGAAGCTACTTAGTATTTTATATTTTTGTCCGCGCCAAATGATATATACCGGGCTATTCATTTTTCGGTTTCAACAGTAAGATCAAATACATAAAGCTACGATTTTGATGAAACTTTTATTTCATTAGAATGCTTGGACCTTGCCATTATTTACGAAATACAATGTCATTTAAAATACCGTCTCTGGATTGGTTCAAAAAAATACGGTCCAATGCGCACAGTCATTTTTCCAGATGCAATGGCTTTTACACAATCATTTCTGGGTTCTCCGAGCTCCATGTGCGACAATTTTTTTTCGTAGTACCTTTTAACAATTTTTAGGCGTAGTTAAACGATCGATATTCGCAAATGGCAAACTATTCACTAAATAAATAACATTTCGGATGACAGGTATTTAACAGCTGCCAGCCTTGCCAGACCGGCGGCTTTGAAACTAATAAATACGACACTGTAGCTTCGTTCCTTCGGCTGAAGGTATTTTTTTGACCAACTGCATTTCAGGAATGACTCGACCAAATGCAAGTCAATTGAATGATATCCGTCTGCCTGCCAGGCTGACTGGACGACTTGTTGGCTGACTGGTAGACAAGATAACTAACTGCATATTTTCAGCGCAAGGGCTTCCAGATTGCTTCCAATAATATAAATATATACAATATATATACTTTAAGTACTATATATACTTTAAAGTACCCAACAAAAAACAACAAAAAAATGGAAGTTATTCAAAAAAATTCACACCATCTCCAAATAATGGCGATGAAGTACTTAAAAAATTGGTTCGTTTTCGATTTATAATTTCTTACAGCTAAAGCAAATCTTGGTAGCATGAAATATTAAAAATTCTATAACATCGGGGACATAATATGGTTCGAAGATGTAATTTTTGATAGCCGATGTAAAAAAGCTTCATTTAAAGTTTTTGGGGAAACAATTTCCTTATTCCCCTTTATATGATGACGGGTATAACAAGTTTATCCTTCTATTTGTAAAAACTACAAATACATAAGAATCTATGCCGCTAATGTCCGTCCGCAATATTGTGGACTGCCAATCAATGGTACAGGATGTGTTCGATCCTATGGATTATTAGGTGACTTTCCATTTCCGATTTTGCAGATTTTTTTTTTTTTGAAAAGTAATAAATTCATCGGAATCTGTGGCAGATTTTTTTGTTAAAAACTACCCTTAAGGATGCTTTTTCATAAGCAATTTTAATGGAATTATTTATATTGGGAAAATACTTTTCAAAGAACATTTTTTCTGTCGTCATATTCTGAAGACATATTTTCTGGAGGAAAAAGCGATTCTTTTGAATAATGAAAAATTGCAACCAAAGATTTGAATTTTTGTCACGCCTACATCACCCGCGAATTAGGAGAAAATGCATCATAAAATAGTGCTTTCCACCTATGAGAACCCTGTATAATCACTAGTCTCGCTACAATTTCTAGGTGAGAGGCTTCCTAGAGTTATAGATTAGTTTCTTCTATTGTCCATTTATTCACAGTACAATAATAATATCATCATTCTCCACCGCGTCCTTTCTGGCAACAATTTTGGTATATCTAAGCCAGTTTACCCGACTGAAATTTCTGTGCTGGTTAACATGCTCTTATCTAAACACCGTAGTCCGTAGATGAGCATAGAGTTTGATCAAACAACATCATCTATATAGTAACATGTATGATAAAATTAAAAATGATTTAGTTCCAGCCATTACGGGAGATAGGACATAACAGGTCAAACTAGATGATCCTAAAACGGATACTAAACGTCTACTTATAAAAATTGTTACTGTTACTGTTGTGAGGTTAAATGCCTTAAATAGTTGTCTAGCCGAAGGAATGTGAAGCTTATGACAATAATTGTGCCACCTCATTCTTTTAATAAAAACCAACCAAACAGTTGTTGAGTTTATTCTAAATTATTAATGCTGGTTTTCGAAATCTAGTATACATTTGCAGCAAAATGGGATTTTCAGCATAAATTTAATATTTTATCATAATCCTGTTGTTAAAAAAAAGGAGCGGCGGGGACAATCTCTTTTTTCCTTTACATTATTTTTACATAATTTCCAAATCTCTTAACTTGCCTCAAATAGTTTCCGAATTAAGACGGTTCACAATTTAGAGAAGTATGAACGGATCACTGTTTATAGTATGCTCATATACCTGAAATCTATCCTCAACCAAATGGAGCTTGCCAATTATAAGTGTCAGTAAAATATATTCGCAAAAATATGCAGCTCTACATAGATTTGTATATTTCCAAAATTACATATTACCTACCTATAGGTACATAGTACTCTTAATATACATATTTCCCACAGATGCCATCGCAGTACCTCTAGTATTATCATATTAGCATTTCGTTAATGTTACTACAACTGCGGTATTACAATCTGTTGTACGTAGACAAATCACATGGATTAAATTTTTCCGATATTTTTAGCATTCGTTACTCTTTATGGTCGCATCAACATACTCGTACATAAATACGTGTCTTCATGTAACAAACTGTTCTGTAAATCTGTGGAAGAAAACTTAAAAAATCGAAATGTATGTTTTTAATTTCACTGACATTCCACAATATTGATATGGGCGTTTTAGGCTGATTGCATATAATTTATCAATGATTGCACAAAATTTATATGAAAATTAAGCGAAGAATTTTTCTTGAGTTCGCGCATACAAATAAATTGCGATGAGTAAATTGAAATTATATGAATAGAAATCTTAACAATGAATTTGAATTTACTTTTCAATACTTTTCAACTGGAACAGTGTGAGCTATTGGATTGACTGAAAAATGTTAGGCATCTTTCAATTTGTAAGATGTAATTAGAAGATAATTTCAGTCGGCATTTGGTGCATTTGTTGTAAGCCAGTCATTTTCAGTTCTCTGGGAAGAATTTTGTTGTAAACTTATTTAGTGTCCTTTAGTTGTGGTACAATGAAAGATTTACGCACTACAATTATGCTTACAATTTCTGTATTTATTTTTACTTGATGCAATCCAGTTGGCCCTTTTCTGGTTAATTGTTTGGTTTGAACGAATA
>JAHXMU010000450.1:959276-1068680 GCA_019455685.1 Philornis downsi | reverse complement strand
TCGGACTATTTTCTATTACCAAACTTGGAAAAATGGTTCGATTGTAAAAAATTTGCCAACAATGAAAATAAGGAGTCTGCAGTTGATGGATATTTTAAGGAGTTTGACAGAAACTATTGCATATCGCTGGAAAAAGTGTATTGAGCTAAAAGGAGATTATGTTGAAAAATAAAGAATATGTTTCCCAATTTTTGTTTGTGTCTTCTTTGTTAGGTAGGCTAGTTTTGGCACAGTTCTCATACCTTGTCAGTAATGAAAATTTGCTCTCTTTTGGGGTACTTCCAATTTTTTGATTGGATATTTAAGCACCCGTTAAATGGACTCCTTTCAAAATGTCGTCCTCACATGACTGAATGGCGTATTCTGTAATTTTTGAAATTTCAGTAAATCATTTTTCCGTTCTTGAGTCCTCAAATTCTCGGTATGCTATGTGAGATATATCAACCAAAAAGTTTCTGTTTTGTTTCCGGAGACGCACACTAAAAAACACGCTTTGAATTGGCGTCTTGCCTCCAAAGCCGATATACCAAAGCAGGTAATGATTTTTTTACATTTCTAAATAAGTCTCAATAGAAATGATAAATCTTAATAAAGAAATCTATAGAAGATTTATAGATTTTGAAATTTATTTACCTAAAATCATAACGAGTCTGATTATCTTACTGACACAATTCTAAAAACCTTCTGCCCAATAGATCAAATCTAAAATCATAAAATTGTGAGAATAGAATTTTTGTAAATTAGTTATTTTTTTTTTTGTGATAAATTGGAACCAAAAGCGGATAAATAACTTAAACTTTTCGAAACTAAGTGGATGCACCTGCATTTCTAAAATTAATTGTGAACATTCACTAGGCTCGGAATGAGGAGGACTTTTAGAAATTCACTTTTATGTGGGATAAAAAGAAATCCAATTGGACTAAACTGTAATTTTATTAGGTACAAACGGTTGAAGCTTAACTCGCTTAAATTATGACACTCGCTTAAATTCTTACGACATTGGCAAACAATAAAAATGCATTTTAGTTTTATATTAACAGTCTTAGGCATATCAGAAAGGTCTAAGAAATCAAAGTCCATATTACGTAATTTTCTTTCACCGCCGTCGAAAGGAAGAGGAATTGCATGTAGTAAGATAGGCCTCGTCTCCGCCAAGGGGGAATATGTTCCATACTGACACACTCTGCCTCTGAAATATACTTGTACATGGACAAAGCTAAACTCACTACATTTGGCATAGAGACGGTATGAGAAGGATTTTCACTTCAATATTGCCTTGAACAAAAATAAAACATTAAATTACTGTGTAGCTGCGTCGAGAAAGGACATTTTTCGCCGGTTATAAATAGTGCAAATAGTGAAAATGGAGCTATTCCACGGAACAAAGTGCTCAGGCTGGATTGATCAAACGGGAACCTTCCTTTTACGCTGAAAATGCGAGATAAAATTAATTTTTCGAAATTTTAATTTTGTAGGAGATATAACAGGAACCAATGGACCAAATGAACCTAGCCAGATGAATGAGTGATTAAAAATAAATATCCGAAATGGGAAAAATAAAAAATAAAGAGAACGAAATGGTGTCATCTGCTAGTAAAACCGACTAAGGTTTAAATCGTCATAATTAAGAGATTTCTGAACAATACGGCGGAATAGCGAGATAAGAAGGTATTTAGAACAGGAAAGAGGGTAGGGGGACAGAGACAGCGGCAGATTTCAGAAGATGAAATCCTGAGAGATCGTAAAGGATTTTTGGCAATTCCTTTTTATGAAGTGGAACAGGAAAGAAATGGGTCAACAATTACACCAAAGTCAATAACAAGCGGCTGAAGTTACTGACAATACATGTTGACATTGGCTGAGATGAAAAGCAGATAAAAAGATGACAAGCAGACGATCGGGTAAAAGTAAAAATTATTAGAGGATCAATCGATTTAATGCAAAACAACAAAGATGCACCTCTTGGGTTTAATGACACAGGTCAAGACATAAAGATTTACAAGCAGACTCCGCCAAGCAGCGACAAATAAACTGCAAGGAAAACGAATGTTTACTTCGTGTTTTATTTAAAAAAAATACAAATTTTATGTGCACAATTATAAATAAATTCAAAATTAATTGTTCATTGATTTATAGAAAGCTGCATGTTCTTTTAAAACCACATATGAATATCTAGCCTTATTATAAATATTTATTGAACGTTTTTAAATTAAATTACAGGCTCTTTGAACACATTTGTATAGCGTTATATCTCATTATTAATTAATTTTTAGGTACCTTTTTCGTAAATTATTTAAAAATATAAAAATATTAAATTTCGAAAAAAAAAATGTTTGCATTTATTCTTTAAACATTAATTTTTATTTAACGAAAATATGATATTTCCATAATGATTGTCTATACAGCTGTTTCGGATCCAGCCGCGGCTCTTCGTCAGCAGACTTGGTATCAATGTTTGTGAACGGTTTATCAAGTCTTGTGCGTTTGAAGCTCTCAACTTGATGACAATACTTTCTTGATTGCACACAATCAGCAGCAGAATCTGGGGTTGTATCCGAAATAACGAAGCTATACAGACCGTCTGACATTATGAGGATATCATTCTTGCCGAAACTTATTTTTGTCAATTAAACTTTGCAAAAATCAAAATCGATCCCGAGCTTGAATAAACGTAAAAACAAAGTTTTATTACACAGACCGAAGCAATTGGATTATTTTTTATTATTACTTTTGAGTACTGATCCTGCGGCCACTGTCGCGAATAATGTTGGTTTTCAATTTTCCCTGTTGACTTACTGAAGTGCAAAATTAACTGCTTTCGTTTCACTGACTTTGTTGCAGCTGGAGCCTTTTTAAGTATAATATAATAGTAGAACCAAATATCACTGAAATCAATTTCAGGCTATAAATAGTCCTTTGTGCCTTGTAATAGCCATAATTTACAATTACGTTTCGGCCTATTTTTTTAAGAAATATGGAGCGATGATTCTACCAGCTCATAGAACACAAGAATCTCTTTAGGTTGGATTATATTCAGCGTGAGAAAAAGTCAAACAATATTAAAAAAAAGGAATACTATAACAGTTGGATCTGTCATAAAATAAATGCTGGAAAAATGCCTGTAAATACGCTTATATCGTTCTTTATTCCAACTAGCCACGCAGCGTTATTTTCGTTTGTATTTTTTTTTTCCAGAATATCCAACTTCATAATAAATTTCATATATACTCGTATTTGTCATTAGAGGT
This sequence comes from Philornis downsi, assembly GCA_019455685.1. Taxonomy (NCBI): domain Eukaryota; kingdom Metazoa; phylum Arthropoda; class Insecta; order Diptera; family Muscidae; genus Philornis; species Philornis downsi. Next base: position 1,065,432 of record JAHXMU010000450.1, on the reverse strand, counting down.
TGGCATTGTTTTGAGGTCCTGTGATTACGTTAGATTACGGACAACTTGTAGTCTTTCTTCTTTCCTTCTTTCTGCTCAAAAAGTGTGCTCAATATTTTTGTGCCAAATAACACATTGAATTAAAGTACTGCATACATGGTAGCCGATGAATGTAGCTACAATGAGAAATTCAAATACATTTTTTAATTCATATAAAATACTTTTCCTTTGCTCATTTGATGAATACTGCATTTATTGCTAATTATGAGCTTTATAAATTTAAATTTAAAATTAAATTTAAATCGTTCACGCCCTCGGTGACGCATGTAAGTCATTGATTTATTACTACATGGAGTTTTGCGATGGAACCCTTTAAATTATCGCTCAAAGGTATTGCTTTAAATAATTTAAGCTTCCTCGTTTCATTTTACAAATTTCCGGTTTTTGTAGAATTTTATGTCAACTGTAATGATCGCACACGTTTGCGGGGTGCCAGGAAGGTTGCGATGCCGTATATCAAAAAAATTACAACTTACTACAATTATTCGCTTAGAATTTATAAAGGAAAATGTAATTTAGTAGACAGCAATCCACTTTATTGGTACCTACCTCCGGTGAATCTCTTATTTGAATGGGATCTACAATTTCATGTTCACCACATGAACCTAAGAATACATGAGTTAAATCGTAGGTACTAGAAGAAGTACGCTTAATCGATCGATTTTCGTAAAACTTGCTTAGCACTTAAACCAACTCAATGAAAAAATATAGCTACCGCAGTCGACGAATGAACAAACTGAATTTTGGAAAATCACTCAATTTGTATGGGAGGTATAGGGAGGGTCGATGTAGAACATTTGTAGTCATCGCTCAATCGGCATGTAAAATCATGAAATACATTTGTCAAAAGATGCAAACGCATCCTTGTGATTGTTACATTTTTGCCATATCCTTCATTCTTTCAGCTGAAGGTATGCAAATCAGTTGAAATAGAAGCTGGAGGAATTGAATTTAGCTTATTGGCTCCAATTTTGCCATAAATATATAAATATTGGTAGCAATATTTATCAGCTAGCCTATATTTCTTACATCTGCAGATTTTTTTTTTTTTATTTTGTGCAATTTTTGCCATTGGTGCGATTTTTACTAAATTTGATTCATTTCGTTTAGCATTTGTATGGTGTAGGTTAATAAATGAATGACGCAATTTAAAAAGGCATCAAAGAATCTACAAAACAAACAAAAAATGCGCTTTATCAGAAATATTTTTCGTTTTTTTGATTTTCGTGAAGCCGTCACAAAAAAAGTTGTCTGTATTTAAAAGAATTTTCGAAAACAGCGTCAGCTTTTTGTATTGAGCGCCTTCTTCAACGTAAAACGGTACGAAATGGAAAGCCGGCAACAAAGACCCACTTAAATCTATCGTAGCCTCCTTCGCATTTAATTTTGTTTATATATAAACAAGTAGAATTTGTTTAATCGTATTTGCTGTACGGACGACAAATATTCACAATCATTCAACATTTTTGTGTACACCTCGAGGTTTGGTTTATATAAATTTGTGTTCATTCAGAGGATCAAACAAACTCAAAGGTATTTGTTTTGTACTGTAGTTACCTTAAAAGATATGTGAAGGGCAAGATGGAAGATTATTTACCTGAAAATAGAAAAGAATGGAGAAACACTAATAACAATTATTCACAACAAGAAAGATTTATCTTAAGACGAATAACAACTGCAAAAAATGTAATCACATACAAAGTACCATAACTGCATCAAAGAACACATGTACATATACGAGTATAATTAATGAATTGAAAGCGAAGTATCTTCAAAATGTCCTGCTGTGATTATTAATAACATTGTGTTGGAAAGAAAGTGGTTTAGATTTTTTATTTCAGCAATTTTAAAATTATGTTTATTAAAACATTTTAGTCCGATATTGGAGGATCCTTCCCAGGAAAACATTGCAAGAACTTGATTTTAAGGCCTCATCTGTATTGATGATTTTACCATCGAAAAAGTTTCGTTCTAAGTCTAAATAAACGAAAATCTATAGGTGACATTTCAGATAATGTGGCACTAACTAATGTAACACTATCTGGTCTTACTTTTTGGATACAGTATTATGTATTCAAAGGCCTACACATTTGCCCATCAACCAATGATCGTTCAATACCAGAAATAACAATTACTCGAAAGTTGAAAAGTGTAATTTAGCACAAAATGTAAAAATTCGTAAATAGCATTTCTATATTCAACAAATTTTTGAAAAATTACCTACTGCAGAATATAGAGGAATATATACATTTTTTCAAAACCTCAAAAAACTATTTTAAGTGAAAATTTGGAATAGTTGCTTGTCGTCAGACGCTGGGATGCAACCTGTTAAAATCTACGTCAGTATATTTGTCTGTGTTTGCAAGAAAAAATTACTTAATTGGAATTAGATCACAATTGAGTTTCTTCTCTTTTATTGTTGACCTCATACTGATGCCACTTAAGTCCAGTTCCCATTTTGTAGTTCCCAAGTTTGGACAATTTTTTAAAACAGCGATATTTGAAAAATTTCGTGATATCTCTAAATTTGTATATATGCAAAGTAATGCCTTTTGGTACAAGTTATAGTAAAAACAAAGCCACTAACAGATGGCTTTAATAATCTGTATCGTGGGTTGGAAAAGTGTGATCGGGTTACGCTAGATGGCGTTAGAAAGATAAGATTTTCTACTTAAAAGATTCAGGCAGTTTTGTAATTGCTCAATTTAGTATGGCCATTTGGGGAGGAATTGAGTTTCACCATGCGGGCGCCAGTCCATATAAAGCAACAGTAACCCATTCAGAGTCGGTTGGGAGCTTCTCATCCATTCTCCTTATAGTCCGCACCTGGCGCCAAGTGCTTATCACCTATTTCCTTCTACAGCGGATGATTTGCTGCTGAAAAAATCACCTCAATAGAAGCTTGTGAAAATCGATAGTCCCAGTTTTTTTTTCAAATATAAATGAGGGATTCAAATGGAGTTACCTACGAAACAGCAACAGGTTATCAAACAAAACGGTGTTTATTTGATATAAATAGGATCATTCTAACTATGTTTAATAAAGCCTTCAAAGTCATACAAAAATAATGGATTTCTTTTTACTATACTTTTTATTACTGTTTACATCATTAAAACAGATGTCGTCGTCTATTCGGTATATATCGATACCTATAACACACTTTCACAGTAGCAAATTTTAGAAACAAAACGTTATAAACACCATCTTCTATATCACACATTCGGAGATAGTTATAAACAATTAGCGATATCTGCAATTCGTATATTTTGACCAAAATTTTGTTTTCATTGATTTTAATTTCTCACACTCTAGTAAAATCCATCTAATTCGCTGTGTACATCAGAATTACACGCTAAAGGAAATTAGCCATTTCCCCTTCCTCAGACAGAAAAAAAATACTTACAGATCAATAAATTAATAACACTACCGCTGTAGAATTTTCTTCTTTTGCTTTTCAACCATTCACCACTGCTATCAATTTCCTTTAATTTCCACAGCCAGATACGCTCCGACTTAATAAAAACAATGTCGAAAAAACAGAGAGAGAGAAAAAAAAACGATTGATGTGTTGTCGCAATTCATTTGATTTGTTTATATCTTCAAGATATACCGACGGCCCCACAGATACTAATACGTGTAGGCACTAATTTACTACAGAGAGATGGTATCTACCTATACATTAAGGCCAAACACAAGCAAACAAACGTTAATCGTTATACAAGTGCAAGCAAACACACGCATACGTGCACATGAGCACACTCGTAAATAGTTTGTTTACACACGAATAGTTTGTGCTTTTATCGCTGCAATGTTTTGATACATTTTTGATTGATTTTCGTGCTTTATGATCCATTTTGCATAAACGCGAATGTATTTGAGCTGTATGGATGGATCCAAGATAGATTGCAAACAATTTGCTTGATGTTCCTGATACGTATGAACATAGTAGGGTGACCCTTAATTGTATGGAGCATCTTTAGAAGTCAAAATACACTGATAAGTTTTCATTGCAAGATTACCTACAGTTGTGCTAAGGCAAGAGGATATACATAAAGTAGTGCGTGGAAACTGGAGGATTGTCCCAAATTTTAGATGGCACAAAATGCAATAATCAGCAATTAGAAACAAAACTAAACATCATCTTCTGTATTTCCTTTACAAATGTATCGTTTTTATCACGGAATAATAAATCTTCTTCACAGTGTTCTCCACATAAATGCTCGTATAACTACGAGTTGCTAATAAACAAGAAGAATGCGTTACAATAAGAATGTGGAACATGCCACGCAGCACGAAAATAATCAATTGTCAATTCCATTATTATACTCAATCATTTCCTCGTATTATAGTATAATTTTCCATTTAGTTGACCAAATCACCTGATGTTGTCTTAACAAATCCTCGAGAAAACATGCCTTTAAGGAGGAAAAGCATCGTTTCATCATCAAAATTTAGTCATATTTATGCGGAATGGCCGTGGAAATTGTCGACAAAAGAGCGCATTCATCGGCATAAATAAATACTAACATTAGAATGATAAGTTATTTTAGGATAGGATTGATAACTGGGAATCGTTTTGACAAATCGGTGATATGAGATAATATCTGTAATTTGGCCTTCAAATTCAGATCGGCGGCTGACGATCGTAGCGTTAAATTAGATTTGTCGGCAATTCGGGTTGCGATCACCAACTTGAAATTAATTTATGATCTGCCGCTAACTCATTTTCATATCAGTGTTTTGAAATTCTATCGATAATTCGGATACGTCATCAATCCAGGTTCAGATGAGAGACTAGGGATCGTGTCGATGATTCAGTATCACAGATAATACAGATTTAAATCGGCTGGTCCACATCATCTACCACGAATTGGGAATAAAGAGAGATTGTAATGCAGGTTTGACGGATTAAATCGGTTGCTTTAGACTAAGTTAATGACTCGGATTTCTCGACAGTTCTATTTCCCATCAGCTATTAGGGATTTTATAGATCGATTGGCTTCATGTTTAATTAACTTTCGGAATAGCGACATGGGGCAACATCGATGATTCAGATTCGTCAGTGACACGTATACAATAGACAAGTCTACATCTATCGATGATTTATTGAATTCGTAGATAATTTCGGGGTCGTAAGGATGATTCCGGTTTTGTAGTTGGTTTATATTTGCTATCGATGATTTCAATTTATCGGTAATTCAGGTTTCAATTCGCCACTCAACATTATAACGATGATTCTGGTTGGCCGATAATTCAATTTCTAATCGGTAGGTTAGGATCGTCTCGATAATTCTTAAAACTGTTAATAAAGGTTCGTTTCTATGATTTTGATTTCTCAAAAGTTCAGTTCCGCATCGATAGCCAATGATGGTGTCAATGATTCGTAAGTATTTCAGTCTTAGATCAGTGTCTCAAAATACATAGTCGAATATCGTGCAGACGACTAAAGTCCGTGAATCAAAAGCTAGGAATTTTAGGTATAAACTCGAGAGCCGAGGCGATAATTTACTGATAACAGTTAATATCTGTAGTTCGAGTAACGAAAGAGGAAAACTTTTCTTTTCGATCAAATTCCGAATAACACAGGATATCATACCGAAATAGCGAAAAGTCTTAAAATATCAAACTGGGAAATCTTTCGATATCAGATAGAAATTAAGGTAATGTAGACGGGGACCTTTGGATATGGGAGTGAATAGGATAATAGATCAAGTTCAGAGTAACAAAGGTAAGCGGCGGTGAACATTAGACTGAATACTAAACAAGGAAGACCGATATCCGCATGACGAGGGCGTTGATCTTTGGACGACGTACTAAAGTCCGAGTAACAAAGGCGAAAGTATTTGGATATCAGACAGAAGCCCGAGTAAGAAAGACGTTAGTTTTCAGGCAATATACCGGGATACGATAGGACTTGGAAAAGGATATGACAAAAGAATAAGGAAATTACTCATGAGAAAGGCAGCCAAGATCGACGTCAACATGATAATTTAACCACCAACCACTATGCGGTAATAACTCACCTATCCTCCAGCCAAGTCCGATTACTTATGTTTGGTGGTCCATCAACTAAATGGGAATTGCTACTTATGGTATCTCTTTTCGTACGTGTGGAGTGACGTATTTTGTTTCTGCCAATGCCAATATATTTTAGTAAACCTGTTTACTCCTTGGCCATTTTAGGTGTTGTTGCGATTTTATATGTCTGGCCAATTGTACATTCTCTGCGCATTTGCACACATTTAGAGGTCACGTAATTTCACACCCGAAATAGGCCAGTCAAAGTTATATTTTGAGATTAATCGATTGTTATATCAATTTGATATACTCGTATATGAGCTGTGCCAAATTGAAGAACACTCCCGAAATGGATATGTAACGTTGACGTTGCTAACTACCATAATTAAGGTAGCGGATTTATACAGGTATATCCAATAACAACGGAAAATCCCATAACTATCAATGACAAGAACAAACTCAATAATTATATCATTTGCTACTTATGATTATAAAAGAGGGAAAATTGATGATGACGCTAATGTCATGCAATCTGTAACGAAGTATTATTTATTATATTGCAGTGATAGATGAGATGATTGCCATAGCTTATACACTTGATAACATAGTTGGTTGTTTGAGCGGAAATGAATGAGTGATGTTACGAGGTAAAACTATTATTGCATTAAAGAGTATGTGCCGAATGGTTGGAGTTTTGTAGTAAAATTTAAAGAGGTTCAAGTTTAGCAACATTTGATTTGCATCGCAATCAGTATCTGATTCGTTATTACGTAGCCACCCTAAATTAATCATTGTATCATTATGAAAATATAATAAAAATCAGCGACCCACCGTGAAATGATGCTACCGTGAAGTGATACTACTGTCGTTTGCAAGATCGTGGGTTCAAACCCGAATACAGCCACCTATCTATATTAGAGCGGCGATCACCTCGATGTATCTGGTAAATGCTTCTCATACTGTAACGTTCGGAGTCGTTGAACCTGTAGGTCCCATTGAGTGAGCCCGAAAGTAGAATGCTTGTAAGCTCATTGAATGTGAGAAGCTCTCCCATATCTCATTCATGGGATGGAAGGAAATTTGTTTTTTATACTACAAATCAATGCCAGTGAAAATTTCATTGCAAAAATGATGTTGTGGTGAAAAGATCGCATCTTATTAGGGTGAGTTGTCTTGACTTCAAAGGTTTTTGTCAATCGTAATCCGTAGTGGAGTGTGTATATATTGTAGCTACCACGAATTTTAGGCGCCAGGCCAAATTTAAATCCCTTTTATGTATACATCTGTTTGTGAATCAGATATTCATAACAACTTTCAGACTTTCATTGACAACTCTTAAGGAGTTAATGTTTTTTGGTGGTGCTAAATATAAATTGACATGGGAAAACAACATATTTATTGGAAAAGGTTGTATTTCATTGTAAAACAATTTCGTTCTACACTCAAGTCTGAGTATTTGAGGACTTTTGCTTTAATACAATATGAAAACTTAAAATTTATTCAGAAATTCCAGAATTATTAGAATTTTTTATATATTAATCCGATAAAAAAATATATTTGAAATATGCAAATTTGTTAGACTGCGCAATGATCCGATCAGTATACACCTGATAATTCGCAATGGCTCAAACAACAAAAAAAATTATTTTGCGGATTTTTTTCTGTTTAGATGTTTTACTTTAAATGATTTAAATGAGTCGATTACCTTTTATAAACTGCACACAGTAGGTAAATTCAAGCGCTTCGGTCTTTGATAGCTTTATTTAACATCGTCATACCAAGATTTGATAGAGTCTTAAAGCTTCTTCCCCTTCCAATGAAGTATTGAATTCACTCTTCTCGCTACGTTGATTTGGTCCATGCGCAAAATTTCATCCAGCCAACGCAATTACTGCATGAATACATCGACGTCGGACTAAGGCTCATACAGCTAATGGTTTAAGCGACGCTGACACTCTCCATTCACGATGACGATTCCTTATACTTGAAGGACTTTTTCTTCTTGAAGATTCACAGAAATGACCCATTTGCTTGCCTCAAAACACGGAATTCCCCGACAAATCGAACTAGTGTCTGATGTATTCGAACTTTCGTTTACAGCCTTTACAATTAATAACACCTGCTTACAAAAAACGACCTTCTCCCAATATCATTTTGCTAACGAAAGTGACGAGTGAATCAAAGTTATAGTTGTCACTGTTACATACCGTTCGTATAGATTCCTTATTCAACGAAACAACCAGAGTCTTTTTTCGTTTACTGCCGAAACCACTTTTTGCTAATTCTTCCTCTGTTCTTGAGAAGACTGCAGTAACACCCTTCGATTTGTAATCAATGATGAAGGTAACATGTAGCTTTTGTTGTACATGGTTCTGGCTGCGTTCCATACAGTTTTCTTCACTATCATCGCCAAAAGTATGCATAAAAAAATCTCACTATAAGTTATCGCCCTATTCAAAGCTCCGTTTGATATAACCGGCTTTGATCTTTCGCACAATATATTTATACACTCATTACCATATGCGCGAGTGGTTAAAGCTTTCCTATGTTATCCTTTTAGTAGATGAACCCTGAATCATAACCTTTCCTTTTAAAAGAAATTTCTGTCTTCACAGTCGCCACTGTGTCATTCTTTGTTCCGCTGTGCCATTGCGAGGTGTGTTCAAAATATAAGGTGAATTTTCATTTTTCTCAAAAAATATTCATTTATTCATCATCAGTTTCTATTTTATCCCCTTCAAAGTAGTCCCATTCAGATATAATACACTTGTGCCAGCGTTTTTTCCAATCCTCGAAGCAGTTCTGATATGTACTTTTCGGTATGTCTTTGAGCTCTCTCAGCGATTCGGTGTTACCTTCTCAATTGTCACAAAACGCCGTCCTTTCATGAGTCTCTTCAATCTTGGGAACAGGAAAAACTCACAGGGTGCCAAATCTGGTGAATACGGTGGCTATGGCATGATAATGTTATTCTTTTTGGCCAAGTAATTTCTCACAAGTAAAGATGATGAGCAGGTGCATTATTATAATGCAAAAGCCATGCATTTGTTTTTTACAATTCCGGGCGTTTTTTCGTATTGCTTCTTGCAAACGGCGCATAACTTCAAGGTAATACTCCTTTTTTACCGTACGACCTTGTGGTAAGAACTCCTGATGAACTATGCCATGGTAACCGAAGAAAACAGTGAGCAAAACCTTGACATTTGATCGAACTAGGCGAATCTACTAGACTCTTCCATTGGGATGATTGGGCTTTGGTTTCGATGTCAGTTATGACCCTTTTAAGCAAATTTGGATCATCGTTGACGTCATTTAACAATTCCTGAGCGATGCTCATTCGACGTTGTTCTTGGTCAAAATTCAGCAATTTTGGAAAGAACTTCGCTACCAGCTTCGCGCCGTCATTCACATATTCTCGATCTTCTGTGAAAATCTTGTACCACTTCTAAATATTATTTTGACTCAGAGTACTCTCACCGTATGCTACTGTCAACATTTTAAGTACTTTTAAGCATGTATTTCCATTTCGTACACAAAATTTGATGCAACTTCTTTGATCAATTATTTTCGATAGGAAAAAATCGCCGAACACGCAAAACACTTGTCTTATTTATGCCTCTCACAAACAAACTAAACATGCAATATGGATAAAACCGTCAAAATATCTTCGCGACGAGTGTACCAACATAAAAAATAATAATAAGCGAACGTCGAATGTGCGTAACCCGCGAAAATTTCGAATTTGAAAATGCACCTTTTTTTAACACACCTCGTATTAACAACGTCCTTTTGTGCGGCATCCATCTTCATATCAGGGCGAACAACAAGGCATTTTCCCATAGGCAAGTACTATTTTTGGGGCAATTGCTATCGATGTGTGGCATTAGCTGTGTGACATTTAGTTTTCTTTATGCTTAATTACGCGCGTTTTTCGCTCTGGTTAATCTCTGGCTACAAATTGATAGCGTTCGAGTGGATCCTAATACCACGTATTGACGAACACGCCTATTACCAGGTGATCAATGTAGTTTCCCATGTTTTGGCCAGAGGACATCCAAATTGACATGCCGATACTTCTGTGTTTTGTTAGCGATCTGGTTCCCATGTTGGAAGTTTTGTTATGTTAATTAATTATAGTAAATGTTGGACTGAAACTACCATCCCTTCCTATTTCAGCATTAAAGCCTCCGAGAACAATTCTAATATCGTGGCCAAGGCAGGGGTTGTACTAATTTCTTCTGCATGCTCAAAAAATGTACATATACTCTCATTTTTATGATCTTTCTTCTATCTTTCTTCCGTGCAGGCTCAAAAATGAGCATTACAAAAAATAGTTTGCTTTAATATGGAGTGTCTTTACGATCACTTACAGCGTTAATGCCTCCCTGCATGATGGCAGGAATTTTCGCAGACCCAGTCCAGCTCATCGTATCACCTGGATGGATACCATCGATTAATATAAATCTAACATCACTGCATATAACGGGTTATTAATTTTTCGGTATCAAAAGTAAAGTTAAATAAAACACAACAAAACACACGCTTGGCATTGTGTACGAAATATCGTACAATGTCATTAAAATGACCGCCTCTGGATTGATTGCTTTTGAGGTAGTTTTCAACCATTGGTTCGCACATTTCTTGCGGTATTTCGGCGACAAATTGGCCAATGTCGGCCAATGTTCAAATGCTCCAACGTTTTAGGGGTTATTCGAGAAACACGATCAAATCGCATGATCTTGGGGAATAATTAACGTGGCCAAAATGTGAAATTACGCCTTCTGGAAACTTCTCATTTAATAAAGTCAAAATCTGTTATGTTGTGTGGCTCGTGGCACCGTCTTGTTGGAACCACATATCGTCCAGTTCATAATGTTAAATTGCAGGCCAAAAAAAACCCGGTTAGCATACGGCCATGGCTCTCTGAATTGACCTTAATGGTTCCTTCAGTGTCATTTAAAAACAAAATACGACCCAATGAAACCTCCAGACCATAATGTGCGTCAAACATTTTCCGGATGCAATGGCTTTTTCACAATCAGTTCTGGGTTCTCGGAGTCCCATATGCGACAATGTTGCCTATTGACGTAACCACCGGGTGAGAAATGGGCTTAATCGCTGAAGAAAATGTCGTTTGGAAAATCAGCATTGAAATCCTGTTGCTGCAGTACGCAGTTAGCATATATACGGCGTTGTGAATGGGCAGCTGACTTTAATTGTTGCATGAGTTTAACTTTATATATGGATGGAGGTGCAAAGTCAAGTGCAAAATACGCCTAATGAGCCGTAAAACCAAATTATCTGCCACACTTTCACTAACAGAAACGATGTTTTCGGCAGTGCGTACATTGCGATGATGCGCAGGACTGACCACAACTGTAACGCTTCCAGTCTCTTCAATTTTTTTTATAATTATACCACAGTAGGTTGATTATGACGTCCATAATCACCCCGTAATGCATGAAAAGTTCTCACGTTCGAATCACCACTTTTGTAGTAACTTTTAACTATTTTTACGCGTTCTCCGGTTGTGAAACGATTCATATTATTCATATGAATAAGACTTCAGATGATAGGTATATAACAGCTGACAGTCTAGCCTTGCAAACCACTAAATGGATAACCCTTTATTTATTTAGGATATTTGCCAATATAATAGAGGCACCTTCTCCCCAAAGTATCTGCACATTGCAAGTGTATATTAAATCATGGACCCCAACATTTTTTTTTTTGGTCCATTCCTTTCATTATGTTTATTTTATGGTTTTCACCTACCCATTTTAAGTGAAGAGACATATTTTTAATATTTTCGAGGATCATTGTAAGCAGTTAGCATTGCGAACCATCTAAATCACTATGAAGCAATATCCTTTAACATTAAGGGTATTATGTCATGTTCAGTGATGAAAACTATAGCAATAGAGAGTATATTTTCTTGACATCTTGACTTGGACCTCTTTTATTCTAACTGGCATATAAATAAAATGCAAATGAATGTTAAATATATTTTTCAAGAGCTCTTCTATCTCATGCAATATTTTCTAAGGCAACGAACAATGTAAACGCGTGTATGAAGAAAACAATTTAATTTATTTTAACGATGAATGTTTAATATACGACGGGAGTTTTACGATGTCGGTGCAGGGGTTTTCTTTGCTTTGTTTTTATATCCATTTTTCCGAAATGTAATATGTGAGTATGTGAAAGTACTTTGTGAAGAAGTATCAAGATCGTGGTATATAAAAGCTATTTAGATGTGTTGTGAAGTGTTCGTGCCGACATTCAGACAAATAGGATGAGCAGACGCACCGACGGACAGTGATAACGCAGCAGACTCACAGACTGACAGACTGACGCATAGACAATTTGTATAAAACATTATTAATCTCATCACCATCGGCATCGGCATCGGCATCAGCTGCAACAGTAATACCAGCAACGTCGTTTACATCCGACTTATCATCTGCATTAGCTTAAGCAAAGGCGATGTTGCCCGTAGTTCCCAAGACACTAAAAGCATCGGCAACACCATCACCATTGCCATCAGCACATCACATCTAATTTCTATTACCGTTGACGTCAGTCAAACGTACACTTGAATTTAGATATTTTGCGGCCAGAACTTATGAATGGATGCTTAAATTTACAGCTGTCCGTTCGTACATCTTTGTGTCTTGTCTTGCTGAGCGATACGATTGTTCCACAGATTCGGCAGAACAACATTTCAAACATTTTAAATTTTGCTACAGTTCTATTATATTAAATTCCATCTGTTTCAAACGCAAATAATAAATAATTCCCTAAATACAATAGACAAAATCCAGCATCCTCCTTGTGGAGAGGCACAACCCAAAGTTGGTAATGTCGTTTTTCATTTCCAATTTTTACGACAATCGTTTCCTACAAATTGCTCGTTCCCCTCTTTTCGCCTCTATCACTCTCAAGCTACCAGGCAGCTATTGTTGTAAATTATTTATGTGGTTTGTTGTTAGCAAATCACCTATAAAAACAGTTTTCTTGTTGTTTTGTTTCAGATTTTTTTTTTCCTAAAATAACGAAAATGTATTTTTAGAAAATTAAATAAATATAACACCAGAATAAGCGTCAGAATGTGGCTGGAGGCTGCGAATGAATGTGTGTGTGTGTGGAAATGTTGATGTTATTTATATTTATATTTGAAATTTTCCTACGGCGGAAAATGCTAAATGTTGTAAGGTCATGGACTGATTGACTGGCTGGCTGCCTGGCTGATGTCAGGTGTGAATAAAAAAAAAAACTGTGTATGATTTTGAAACGAAACGAGTGTGAAAATTGCCAATACTTCAGCAAAGAGATGAAAATAATATTATTAAATGATGGAATGGTGGAATAATTCTTTAATATACTAACAAAAAAATATTTGTGATTCAACAGCCAATATAGATTTTTGGTGTACGCATTATGGTTTATTTTTATAACAAATAAAATGTTGATTGGTAATATCTCTTTAATCGAATAAGATTTTACCGCTTTGTACGCCCAGTTTCTTTGGCAGAATGAAATGTTATGAAAATGTTAGTTCACCCCCTCATAACTTTCAAATAATTTTCAAACATAATTTTTATTGTCGAAGACTTTTATTAAATTTAACGTTAAAGAGCATCAACATTTTATTTGTACTGATTTCGGTTCTGTATTCGGTTCGAGATCGTTAGTCTGTTAGCAATAATAAATAATTAGTAGACTATAATTCAAAAGCTTCAGAAAATTCTATAAAAAACTTTGTTTTTTTACTCTTCTTTAAGTTCCGTAATGGCTGACAAAATGTACCCATTTTTAATATTCACCGCCTTAGGGAGGTACACATTAATTGGCCATTAACTTTGTAAACGTACAAATACTCACTTAAAATGACATAACCTTATATTCTAAATTTATGCAGGTTTAAGTCCGATAAACATTTCTAGAGGCCAAACCGCTGAAATTTGCGTAAAATTTCTCATTGGCAACCTACCACCAAAATTACAGCTCTGGGAAGCATTTTTCTAGACTAAGTTTTACAATTGCAAGGATACCGGGATGAACTATTCTAAATAACATTTTTCTTAAGAGACCGCCTTAGTTGTGAGCATGGTCAGTGGAAAATGCCGAAAAAATACTATTTTTAAAAGGAAAATCAGTCAAAGTTAAATTGAGAAACGAAAGAAGTTTTTCGTTGTCCATGTTTGTTTGCATCAAAACCAATAATGATGGCTCATGATGATAATTCCGTTTTTGTCGTAAATCATAAGTTTGAAGTACAAAATAAAGCGTTGTTATTCGTAATCTATTTCTAGATTATGGCATCAATATAAATTTGAAAATTTTCCGGCTTTATTTTAGTGATTTGATATAAACCAAAAAAGGTCCGAGAATCGATTATAATATTTAAATTGTCCGAGCACAAATTATTTAGAATTAACTCAATTTTTTCAACGTACTGGCAGAACAAATTTGGTAGAATTCAACTGCTACTTTTTAAATGTGAAATGCGGCAAAAATTATTATCATATGGATCGATCGTCGCCGCTAATTAATTCCCCAAATTAATTATTTACATCACTATTACTGAATGCATGTCAATTTGCAAGAAATTGCCACCTGTGATAATTCGATATTAAAATCATAGGTATTTCGACTTAATTGTACCAGTAGTTGTGGTGATTATTCTGTCGATTCGTCTGAACAATTTTTGCTGGGATGTTTTAAATACAAAGGAAGCAGCGTAATTTGCTCTTTGTAAATAAATTGTCCAACAGTATTTTTAAACTAAAAAAAAGAAAAAGAAAATACGAACACTAACAAAACTTAAATTCAGATTCATTGCTGGCAAAACGTAAAATGAATGTTTGCATGTGAGATTAAAAGCCGACGCTTTGCGGTTTAAGTATTTGCATGATCGTATAAAACTCATAGTAAAATGTTTTACCTACATATCTGTACACAATTAATGAGCAGCAATAAACTTTAATAAACTTCACAGCTTTTAATTATAAAACTGTTAATGATATTGATGCTTATGGCTTGAAGATAAAATACCGATTTAAAATACATTTAAAAGACGTAATTAATTTCTGAAGCAGAAAAAAACAAACATTCGACATTCCAAAGAAGTCACCAGAAATGGGCCTAAATACTTCCATACAAGTTCGTTTTTTTTAAAGAAGTGGTTATGAGCAGACAACAGAATTACAACAAGTAAAAATAAATACAGAAATTGTATCTTAAATATAAAAACAACTTTATTATGGAAACATGTTCTCAAATGATTCATTGAAAGTATTGTCCATCGCTAGCTACTACTTTTTCCCATCTTTCTGGCAAAGTTCGAATTCCGTCACGGTAAAACTTTTATTTGTTTGAGGTTATCATCTGAGTGGAACTACTGGTCAGCCAGACCGTATGCCATCGAACGGAGCAAGTGATAATCGCACGGCACAATATCTGAAGAATAAGACGGATGGGGTAAGACTTCCCATTTCAGCGTTTAAACGAGCTTGGTCACGTGAGGCCGAGCATTGTCATGCTGAGGAATCACTTTTTTGTGCCTTTCGCCCAGACCTCGGCTCAATCTCATTAATTGAAGTCGATACCGATCCCCAGTGATTGTTTCGCTTGGTTTCAATAGCTCGTAAAAAATAATATCGACCTGGTCCCACCAAATACAGAGCGTAACCTTCACAGCGTAAATATTCGGCAGATGTGACGATGTAGAAACATAACCCAGCAACCCCCTTGACTTTCATTTCTTTGAATCGCTGTAATGAATCCATTTTTCATCACCCATTACAATACGATGAAGAAACCCCTTCCTTTTTTTGTCGCTAAAGCAGTTGTTCACAGATAAAAAAAACAACGCTTAACGTCCTTTGACTTCAACTCATAAGAAACTCAAGTTCCTTGCTTTTGAATCATTCCCAACGTATACAATCGCTTGGAAATGGCTCGGCGAGTAATTCCTAATAATGAAGCAAGCTCTACCTGCGTTTGACATAGATTCTCATCAAGCAATGCCGTCAATTCAGTGCCTTTGAAGGTTTTTCGTCTTCCTTCACACGAACGGTCGTCAGTATCAAAATTACAATCTTTAAAGCGACGGAACTAATCTCGACGCTTAAAGCAGCATTTCCATAAACGTTTTGAAAGAATTTAAATTCTTTAGAATTTTTTTGTTCAGAAATGTTAAAAGTCCATTACTAAAAAAAAAAATAGTAAGGATTCATGATAGGTGTGTCTTTACATAGAGGAGTTGAAAAAAAAAACAAATGAATACGTAAATGAATAATGTCTGCATCAATCGAATATTGCCGTGCTTTGCTCCCATTACCTTTTTTTTACCTTTAAAATTGGCTTCCTTTTTCATCTTACAAGCACTTAATTCTATGTATATACTTTTGTTACAGGAAGGCAATCTTCTTTTGGGCTTGACACAGACTGGCATAAATCATTTTCTCTGGGTTTCAGTTTAATCATTAATGAGAAATATACTGCAGAATAATACTTCAAACACATAAGCTGTTGGCATTATGCTCGATGTAATCCTTAAAATCCCTTAAGAGTATACGAGTTCATATCCATAAACACACAAACGCCTCTCTGAACACCACAGTGTGTAAGTGTGCGTGTCATACATATCGTACATTAAAAATAATATTGTTTGCATGCCATAGTTATGGAAATGATGCATGAGGAACATTGTTGTTATTAGTTTACAAAATGTCTTTTTGTTGGTCAGACCTAAAGGGTGATACCAACTTACGAGGGATGCGTAAATAATAGACTAGATCTCGGTTTAAGGGCAAAAAACAAGTCAATTCTTACCTACAAATTAAACTTGGATCCTTCAAATGGTTTGCAAATATTTCATGTTTGGATTAGCCATCGGTAACTTAAATATTTTCGAAATGCCTCTAAAAATTCAATGTCTCTGGAGTTCAATTTTTTGATGTGACAGTTGAATACATTATTTGCGTGTACCCACCTTTTGAGAGTTCTTAAATTCCACAAATCTATTTGTGGAACCTTTCGTAGATACTTTTTAGGTAAATGTAACATATTCTTAGAAATTTGAAAAACTTTTGTTGCCGCATCATTTCGTTTTGAATACCCACGCGACGGAAGTAAAACTTCAAATTATGATAAAGAAAAATAAATCGACTATTTATTACTTTTCGGGATACAAAGTATTTTACATGCTAAACAAAAACTGTCATTAACATTCACATTATAAGATTACATATAAAAAGAAATCCATTGGAGGGTTTATTTAGCATAGTTAGAATAATCCGATTTTGTTCTAATATGCAACATCTTGTTCGATGAGGTGTTGCCATTTTGAAAGTCATTCCATTATGCCTCTCTTATTATGCCTCGTCGTTGTTGGCAAAAAAACTGGGTCACTTGATTTTCTCCAGTTTCTCTTGAGGCAAATTTTACGCCACCAAAATCATTCGCCATAGAGAGGAATCAATTAATCACTTGGTGCCAGATCGGGACTGTAAGATGGATACATTAGATCTCTCAACCAAGCTTTCGGAGATTATGGCTAGTCATTTTCCATGTATCTGGCGTGGCGGCGTGGAATTCCTCTCTTCATAGTAGATGATTCCCTGCCAATTCCACTAAACACCCACGAAAACCTTCCTGACCGTCAATCCTGTTTGAGCTACCATGTGCTTCGGCTCACCGCGATTTGACCACAGCCACTTTCACTTGACGTTGTTGTAAGTGGCTCACTCTTCACCACCAGCCGTCATTGATTCGATTTTGTTATGTTTCAGCAATGATTCGCTGCACGAGGTTCTTTTGTGTTAACTCGTGTGACACCCGCATATCGAACTACATTTTTATGCAGCCTTATTCAAGTGGTTCCATAGGATTTTCAACAATACAATTTCAGCCTTATTCAAGTGGTTCCATACGATTTTCAACAATACAATTTCAAGCAATGCTCAGTCATGCAATTACGAAATTGTCTAAGTACTCTTCCTAGTGCCATCTTGCGTAATTCGGTAGCATTTATTGAGCACAATATACAGATTGCTGAATCCATCTATTAGAAAAATTTTGCATCTCTATTTACAATACGTATATATATAGCGTTAATCATAAAAATTTGAATTGAAATCGCTTCTAGTCTGTGACAAAAGCAAGTATGTCTAGCATAGAGAGAAAAAGAATTCGGAAGATTCGGAATTGTGGTTATTATTTGTTCATCAGATCGATACTTTATACCAAATACTGAACTGAGGCGAGAATTTAGTAGATCATTTTGGCGACTATTCGAATATACTCGTATAATATATATTTTGACACCATGTTACCATTTTTCTTTGACCTCATTGTAAATTCGACATTTTGGTTATCTTCGGAATCGAACGAGATATGGAGAATTTTCTATTTTCTATATTAATTTCACAATTTTTTCAAAAATCTGATTATTTTCGCTATCTAAGTATCCGTTTGTATCCGAGGGCGGAATTTGAATGATTTTGTTAGATGCTTAAATATGTAGACCTTGTTATATTTAGGCCACATTTTATTTGGTGATAATTTATAAATGTCAGCTGATGCAGTCCTCTCGAAAATCAGGGTTTTTACGATTGAATGCTTTCTTTTTAAACCTAGGTAAATGTGTAGGCTCCTTATTAATAGTTAAAGCTCTTTGCTTGGAACTAGAACTAGCAAGCACTTCACTTGTAATCCAGTACGAACCCTGCTTATGCAGAGGAGAGGCGAGAATGTGGGCTTTTTCTCAGTCTCATTTGTTACTCCTTTCCCATGAATTATTCTTCAGAAATAAATAACAACACATTGAAGGATTCTCGAAAGTCTGTCTTCCAACAAATTTGAACAGAAATGGAGCAAAAATAACGCAAAAAATATTATAGAAACATGAGCGGGTTTTAGTGAATGCCGACAGTTTGAATAACATTTTTGAGCTCACCATTAGATATCTGTTAAAAGCCAACGACATCAATCTATTCCCTTCTCCGTATGTTAAAAATAATAGAAAAATGTTACCCAAAAAAAAAAAAAAATACAAAAAATCATCTAGCAGCATTTATATGTGCGATTCAATATAAAACAAAATTAAAAGAAAAGTTCCTAATGTTGTCATTTAAGCTTACCAACAGTTTGAGGAACTATTTCGCAACGTATGCACAAGGAATGAGTATCTAAAATTGCTTTCATATAATTCTGTAGAAAAACTAAAGAATAAAAAAAAAACATAAAGGCAATGTCGAGGGAAAATCATTTTTTGGCACTCTTAAACTTAATCGAGAGGCGAAATATTTTATTAATCATATTTATATAATCCAATATTTTCATGAGTCAGTCTAATAAACACACTTGAGGTACCCACCTCAGGCTAAGATAAACATAATCTCTCTAGCATATCGTATCTGGCTGTGTTGACATCAACAGAGAAGTTTTCAACGGAAGTTGCGAGGAACATGAAACATTTTTTTGATGCCGTCAGAGTTTGCAACGTCATATTTGGGGTTTTTGAACATTCGAAGGTTTTGAAGTTGGCTTTGTTGTGTATCCAAAGGGAAACTTTTTGAAAAAGGCTGTTGTTTCTGTTTAAGAACAGTAAGTTGTATAACTATGGTATGTATATTTGAATATGTTTGAATGTATACAAATAGTTACTATATGAAATAACAATGTTTGTATAACTCTGATATATTCATATGTATGGATTGGAGGAGTTAAAATATGAAAAAAATTCATACATATCTTTTTGTAGCATTAAAAGAATTAAAAAATACGTCTCTCGTTAAAATTTCATAACATGACAGCAAAGATGTTATGAAATTTTAACGAACCAAATCAAATATGTTATAATAAAATAAAAATCGTTAACAAAAATTAATTTAAGAGGGAACAAAGTATTACTTATACAAAGTCTGTGTAAATTATTGTGCCAATACAATTAGTGGCTCTGTCTGCATACGAGTATTTAACAAAAATTATATCATGCGATTTAAGAAATTCTACACCGATAATTTTTCACCAAAATATTCGACTGACTACACCAGTAACTCAATCAAATTAGCTAGAATGCTGTAAATGCAATATTAAGAATAATTTCGAATATATAAAGAAGCCAATGAGTTCCCCGAATTTTAATTGAAACTCAGAAAAAGGTTAATTCGATAAAATATTATAAGTAGCGAATAATTGCTTTAAACCAAGGATACGATTATCAATATCTCTTGTAGCATCACTTATAGTGTTATAATCATCTTCTACCCATCCTTAAGAAGCAGAAACTTTGAATCAATAGATGTACATAGAATAATCATTACATCGTGTGTAGTTCTAAAATGTGTGCTTTTTAAATGTTTATGTTTTTGGACTTATCAAAAGTTTTATTTAATAATACTATTTAAAAATTGCTAGCAATTCTAATACTGTAGTATTGTGGCAGCATTACGGTAGAGTACACCCGTCTTTGATATGAATTTGGATTCCCATCTTGTACTCGTTGGCAACATTAGTTTAAATGTTTACATATTATGGATATATCGTTTTTTCATATCAATGATATACATCTGCAGCCATTGTTTTAACACTTTCTTGTTTGCTTTTCTTATTGAACACATTTTACGCACATTCGTTCAGAAACTTTTTTCGGGCATTTACATGCGAAAATGCGTTAAAGATTGTTTTTGGAATACTTTTTTATGTTTACACCATCCATCATTTGAAGGGAGTATATCAAGTATATCATTCTGTTTCTGGTAAGTAGATAAATCATGTAGGAGGGCGGTCCCAGGTCTAGCCGACCTGATGTAGAGATGATGCCAGTGGTTTAAAGATAATTATTTTAGTGAAAAATGGAAACTTTATGAAACATATGTTTTGTAGTTTTATTTGAGCCATCAAAATCAACCGATCTCAGTGAATTTGTAAGTATGGCAAAAATTGATCACCGATATGTAATTTAATATTTCCATTTGAAAGGTCCCAGTACAAGCAATATTAAAGCCGAGCTAGACTGTACTCTGGCGGAGTCTGTTTCTTCGTTTACAACTGTATAATATCAGATAGCAGTTTTAAATGAACCGTGGTCGACCAATTGAGGTGTCCACGCCACACACTGTTAAGCAAATCCTCAAAATTGTATTGGATAATCGTCGGCTGAAGGAGCGTGAACTAACTCAATGACAGGCATTTCAAAAAGTGCTACACATCGTTCATTGACTGAAGATTTGAAGTCGAAAAATCTGTGCGCAAGATAGGTGCCGCGCTTGCTTTAAACAGAGAAAAAGCAGCGTCGTGAAAATGTTTCAGTAAAGTATTTGGCGATTTTCCACCGCAATGAAGTCGAATTTATGCGTCGATTTATAACCATGGATACGACATCCACAACAAAGGAACAGTCAAAACATGGGATTATTTTTATTGATTCTCTTCAGAAAGGAAAACTATCAGCGGCGAATATAATGCTAATTTATTGCACCGTTTTGTTGATAGTGAGATAATAAAACCTACTATGGCGATGACCAAAATTAATGCATTCAATTTCGTATTACGGGTACGTGATGAAACCCGTAATTGTAGGCATATTTATTGAGAAATGCTTGAAACATAAAGTTTTACCAGAAAAAAAAACAATTTTTTGTAGGAGATGTTATTTTAGCCAGTCAACATTGTCCCTGACACTAAGAAGCGCTTGCATTGTAAGTTGCCGAAATCAGTCAACTGCGCAGAAAAACTGGACCCACTTCAATCACAGTCGTTTATTGACACTTCTTGAATAATTTTAATTAAAGCTGTATAATTGAAAGCTGTATAAAGTGGTAAGTAATAGATATGAAAAAATATAAACCCTGAATTACAAATTACAAATATTCAGAGGATTGGTTGGCCATCATAATGCCAAAAATATTGATTTTTACTGAAAAAACAAGTTAAGTTGATAAATTATAATACGCTTCTTTTTGGAAGAAAATAATGTAAGTCGAAATATTATGTGTGAGAAAAGGTATTTCTTGACACCTACAGCTATCAGTAAGTCCTTGTATCATAAGTTGCTGCAGTGGAAGGAACAACTTGCTACAATGACCAAACGCCGGTTCAATGCCGCATACAGCCATCTGTCTTTATTTGAACAGCTATCATCTCGATGTGTTTGGTGAATATTTCGAATAGTCAAGTAATCGACAAGTCTAGTAAATTCTTCTCAAGCTGTGATGTTTGGATTTGTCGTTAAACTGAAGGCCACATTGAGTGAGACTAAATATAAAATGCGTGTAAGCTCACTGAATGTGAGAAGCTCCCCTATATCCCATTCACGGAATGAAAGAGAATTTGTTTTTAAATGAAATTTGCGGTGGTAATTGCCTGATACCCGTAATATAGAATAGAATAAATCGATATACTGTTATGAGCGGATATTCTCATCTGTCGATGAGTCACTATAAAACATGGCATGGAGAAATAGGAGCTTCTTGCTATGTTTTTTAACTTTTCACCATTTATTAGTTGATCAAAAGCGTTGCATGGAGGAAATTTTTAGACACAGGCCGGAATCTTACAACTTCGTTAGCAATTTCAAGGCGAGGTTATTCAAAAATATTAAAAGTATAATCGCGCGTTTTAATTAGGAACACTTATCTTATAATGAATCCTTAACCCGTTTACGACGCAATGAATCGTAATCCGGAGATGAGAATGTACAAGATCGGACCATTGACTTCGAGCAACACATGCCCGCTTTTGTCCTCCATTTGTTGAAGAGAGTGCAGAGACAACTTGTCTTACAATTGGTGTTCACCGAATGCACTTAATTTTCTATGCAGTTTCTCAGAAACTTTATTCACAAAATGGCGTTTTTCCAAAAATTACCCCAAAAAGCAAAATATAAAAAAAATCGTCGAAACACTAATAGGCTTATATCTCCAAAAACGGGGCAACAAAACGCAGTAAATTTTAGGAAATCAAAAGTCTAAGGAATTTTTCTTGATGTCATTTATTATCAAAATTTTCAATAACCTTAGTAAAATCTATTCCATATGGCTACATGACATACATACGTACATGGCAACATAACGATATGTACGCACATCTAAAAATCTTCAGGAAAACACTTGCCGAGCTTTGCATTTGATTGAGAAAAAGGTGGCGACTCACTTTAAGCGCAGATTATATATAAGCTTTTGGAATTCATTTCCATGCTAGAAATCTGTCTTACTTCAAGTCCTAAATAAGTGAATTGTTAATCTGTACAGAAATTTCAGTTGGGTGAATTTACTTCCGCATACCTTCACACATCTTCATTTTATGTTGACGCAAAAGTGCGCATGATGACTCGAAAAACATGCCTTGTAAAAAAAGATCATCATCATCAAGGAAGTTAAAAAAAAATTGGTATTCATGGTCTAGAAATGGTGAGAAAATGGATGATCGTCGATGAATTTAACATGAACTGATCATAATGGAAAACAATTTTAAATATATGTTAAAAAATTTCAAGTGCATCAGAAAAAAATACAAATTAGTTTATCAAATCCTACGGATTTCAGAGCAATCGTTTCAAAGATATGAAGCCAGGAACATATAAATGAAATCGGTCATTTTTATAAGTGATAATAGAAGGAGTGCCGATTTTTCTTATTACATATTATTAAGAACAAATTTCCTTATATGAATGCAATATGGGAGAGCTTCTCACATTCAGGGAACTTACAAACATTCTCTTTTCAGACTCATTCAACGGGGCCTACAATTTCACCGCTGCTCATGTATTTGGGGATCGAACCCGCTATCATGCGAACGGTAGTCGCGTATACTTATTAATAGTAAATTTTAGAGAGAAGGCTAAAAGTCAGAAAATCGGACAATTTTATTTTCAGATTTGATTGAATTTAGTGTAACAAAAATGAAATATGTGAATCTATGTCAAAGTATGTCAAACGGGTGGTTTGTACAGTAAGTGTCAGAACAGATGTTTGTAATCACCGATCTTTTCAAATTTTACTAAGCATTACGAACCAATTAAGTGAATAAAAATTGGAAATTGGAAAATTGTAAGTAGTTTCATAAATATTTGTGGCTTTTATCTTGTTTACCAAGCAGAGAAACAGACAGGCGATTTCAAATGCAGTGAAACACACGTTGTCAAAAGATACCTGATATTTTAAAGGCTTTCTTCTAAATGACACATTTTTGTCTTCAACCGTCTGATGAAGGCTGAAAGTATAAACAATGCCATAAGGAAGTCAAATGTTTAAAATTTCAAAAAGGCTAAAATTCCTCCGCACATCAATTGTCGTTTACTGGCAACCATTTGTGTTACAAATGTTGCGACAAACTCAAATAAATGTTTTTCCTTTAATAAATGGCTTCACCTAAACGCAAGTTCTTTCAGTAGAGTAACACTAATTCATTCTTACCGACAACTAAACTGTTTCCCTAACTAAATATTCCACCATTTGATGTTGCAGGAATTTTGGTGTTATGTAAATTCTCTTGGTTTTGCATAAATAATAAAAGATCTAGAATAACGTGAAGAACCAAAAACAAAAAGAAAACAACTGCAAGGCGGAAAAGGATACAATCGCCCTTTTATAGACAGCGCCATGACACAAAGAGATTGAATATTAAATATATTGTTGTTGCCAGACATGCTGTTAACTTGCCACACTAACGGAATTTTGTTTTTAGCCATTTTTACAGTTACATCATTACATGCTGTCTGTTATGTTGATGTCTGTTTGGCACTGTTGGTGGTAGTAGTCGTACCGACAACCTCATCTGTGGCATAAAAGAATTTGTAGGTTACAACAGGGACAGAAATTTCGATGATTTACCATACTAAGAAAAATGGCACACAAACACACACCATCACACGATGTTGAAACATCACACAGTAAATAAATAATGCAAATGCACAAAACAATTTTAAATGCCATTGAACGAAATTCCTTTGTGAAAGACAACGCAGGATTACAGGAATTTGTGCTTGTTGGGTCTGTGTATGTGTCTTTGGCAATTTATAGAGGTAATAGGGAATAAATTAGATTGTAGAATTTAAGTTTTATATCATAGTACAACACACTATGAAATAAATATAGGCTGCTAATAAAGTTTTTATGCTCTTGATGGCATCATAAAGTCAGGCATCATAAAGTCGTGTGCAAATTGTAGTTATTTGGCATTGATTGTTTCACACAGTGAATTTTACCCGAAGTGCTGAAATTGATGTGATGATCTTACATATCACTTCATCATTATGTTTCTATGAAAGGTTACGACGATGTAGTTTATTTAGTGTGAAGCAATTTGCAAATTAAGGGGTATTTCATGTACTTATAGTTAAAAGCTTTGGCAGAGTAAGCTTTTACGATTACGAGAATGGGAGTTCATATTTGTGGCACCGGCAACGCTGATACTAGAGGATGCAAACTGACATCTGCATCGTAAAACTTAATAATCGTGAAAAATGCTTTGTTATAAGAAGCTTATTTGTACGATTTACTATTACGTGGGGTGTATATTGAGGATGCAGCTAAGCCTCAAGGCGTCTCACAACAGCCACTTGGTGGAATCGACAATTCGTGATTCATTTTAATGTCGCCGCCTGGTGTGAGCAGCGGAAACCACCGTTGTATTATCTTATCATCCGCCATAAGTTATGTGTTTGCAATAAAAACAGAAGAAAAAGGAAGAGGCGGAACGCTGTGAATGTTGACAATGCCCGCAATCTGTGTCATGTATTTTTTGGCTGAAGTAAGTCTCTTTAGAAATTGACTATTACATTAAATTTATATATTACATATTACATATTAAATTACATATTTAATTTATAGTTAGTATCGCGGACTTCATAGCGGTTGACAACTTTACGACCTAAGTTTTATTGATGTTTCTTGTAACACACTTGTGGTGCGTCTAATATATGTATCTTCTGGAACGAGTACAAGGGATTTTGAATATCGCTTACCCGCTCCGGCAACTGGATTTGTACAATAGGCAGGTTCGGTAGACGGTTTTGAGTAATGACAAGTTTTAATCAGATCTAGCTGAGAAACAGATGACGAGCAAAGATGCTGTGAATTTTTGTGCTTACAAGAGAAGAACCACTTAACTAAACATTTTTCGTTTTGAGATCTTAAGCGTTTTTTAAAAAAGTCGCTTTTATGAAAATCGCTGTTTTGAGAAATTGTTGTAACTTGTGACGTACATCGTATTTTGGAATGAGCATTTGAAATTAAATGCAATAATAAAAAGAGATATATTTTGTCTCCAACTCCATTTATATACACTTATAGGCTACCAAAGTGCCATTGAGATATAGACCAACTAAGTTGCTGAGCAAAGGCGTGATCGAAATCTATGGATGACAGTGAGACAATGCTATTTAGAATTCGTATTACCATCTATTCCAGAAAACAAGTGGTTTTTGAAGAAATCACAAGTTTTGAAAAGAACATGTAGGATCAAACTAGTTAATAAATAGTAATTATGGTGTTATTATTGATATTGTGTTAGAAAGCAAGAAATAGCCTGAAATCGCGCAAACCTCTTCTTCTCGACTTCTGGTGTTAATGGTTTCAGCCTTTCAATTGATAAAATATTTTTAAACTAATTTTTGGCAGAAAAAAAATCAGTTGTAGCGGCCATAGATTAATGTATTTATTTGTTCTAAATATCATACGTTAATATTTAATTAAACTTCTTCAATTATTCATCAATTTTATTAATTTCTAAATGAATTCAATTTATGTTTATTTTGTTTGTTTTAGTAATTAACTGAAATTGTTTTTCGAGAGTATTCTTATGTATTAATCTAGTGAACTAAAAACACTCGAATCTATGCAAAATGCTCACTAATGTAAATCTCCGGCACAATTCTCATTTGTTACATCATTGCATTGTTGCTAATTTTGTTGTTGAACATACATCACTCAAACTTATAACTCCGAAATCGCAGTTATGACAGCGGAACTCTAAATTTTTTCTTCTTATATTTTAAAGTTATTGGTTTCATGTTTATGATCACTTTGTGTTCTGTTGATTCGCTAATTGGAGATCAACAAATAAAGTTCAGGTCTTTCCCTTAATAAATAATCCCCTAATAAAGGAATACATAATTGTAGACGTTGTTGGACGTTATCCGACTCACTTTTAAATACATTTCATATAGAAAGAAGGCAAAAAACGTTCTTGGACGGACTCGTCTGGTCCGATATGCCTGATTTCTGTGAATACAACACCAAAAGAATCCCCTATAGTGAATATTGGGGAATAGTGGTTATCCACGATTCCTACACAATTTAGAAAACTGTAACATAAGTTCGAAGCGCCATTTATCTATATAAGCACTGGTTAAGAATGACGAACTGCAAGTTAAATTTTCAAAAAAAAATTTTGCCCACTATGTGAAAGGAAATATAAAAATTAAGTTACGAAAAGGGCGGCTAAATACAAATATTTATCGTCGAAAATGAAAAGCAACGATGCTTTTCAAAGTAATTTCCATGAAGTTCAACATGCTTTTTTAGCATGTGTTTCAACCAATGTTCGAAACACTTTTTCCGCCAAGAAAAATGTAGCACTTAAAACGAGTTTTAAACCGTTTTCATAGTTTCCATTTGACCGCACATTTCATATAAAGAGGTCATAAACGATGACACATAATAAGAAAATAATCACAACCGAGCTGTCGTATTTTGGGCCCCCATTGTGAAGCCCTGGTTGTACCTGAAGTTCTGGGATTTCGTATATGAGCTCCTCAACACTTTAAAAATGTCTGCGCGAAATTTCGTCAAAAACGATCTAACCGTTAAGGAGCGGTATAATACTAAACCGGTATTAAAGTTTATGTTGAGATTTCATAATTTTGTCAAAACTCCTTAGATTTGGTAAAATATGCTTATTGTAGCGCATTGCGTCGCCGTTTTATGAATAAAAAGCTGAACGCCTACGTCGCAATAATCAAAAGCCTCAAAATACAAAGGGTGCCTTGGCTATAACGATTTGCAGGAATGAATAAAAAATGCTATATAATGAAAATTAGAATGTGAACAATTTTTACCAAAGAAATTGATGATACGCCCTGTGAGGTCCTATTGAGTGGTAGTGCGACGAATTTATGAAAGTGTTTATGAAAGTGAATTTATGAAAACTGAAAGTGAAGACGGAAGCGATTAGAATTCTCACATAGCTGCGGCTTATAGTTGAAAATCACATCTGGCAATGATTCTGCCAATATTGATGAAATTCTATGCAATCTGCCATAGGCTTCATAAAATTTGTCGATTGTTAAGGATGCAAGAAAATTGCAGATTTTGACACAAGGATAGTATTTCAGATAGTGTATGGCTAAAACTCTGAGTTTACGTCGATGATAGCAATTTCACGCACTTCATCAAGCAGAAAAATTTTACATTTCAAAATTATTTCTTCCACGGAGGTTAGGTAGGAATAAGAATTCCATAAAATAAATAAAAAAAAAAATAGTTTATCTAAAACTAAAACTTTATTAAAAATGCGATCAACGTAAGGTGTCGTAGCAAAATACTGTAAAATAATACAGTGATAGTTTTTGAAAACGTAGACATTTTCTTCTGTAGTTTATTATGTACAATACGTTTTGCTCAGTTAAACCTCTCACAAGAAACTACGGAAAATCGTTTGAATCATCATGATTATATAGAAAAATACGAATGAGCGCAATAAATATCGCAAAGCATTAACATATTACATATTAATACATTACATATATTATATTATTTAGGATTTTTTGAACATTTTATTCTAACTACCACAAGCTGTGTAAGTGTAAATGACATCACAAATACACACATGTATATTCTCTATATGTAAGGCGGACACTCGCTTCTGTGTGTTGAAACGGTTTGACCTCTACAGATAACCCTTAGTAATGGTCATGTTAGCAGGATTCTGTTCACAAGATTGTTTTCTTTTATTAGGAAATCGTTAAGTATTTATTGGTATTTATTGAGATTTGTTCTGTCTTATTGCCAGCATCTGAGATTTCAACACACATTTTTTAGTGCCTCTTTCAAACCCCTAAACAATAAATCTTACACGGCATCACTATCAACAAAAATCATTAAACGCTTGAGTACAATTTGAGCGTGTATTTTCAGAAATATTGTCCTCGCATCATACATATGTGTGTTGGGAAAGCATGTATTTAAGGCTTTATATTGTAATTTCTCAATGAGAAACACTTGAAACATTTGATGCTTTTGTATGGTATATTTTGCGTTTTATTTCTTTACTCACTATTATTTGCTTTTTATTATCTGGGAAATAAAAATAACTCGAAATAATATCGCAAATGTTGCCTAATATGAACGTTATCATATTATAAATATGAAATCAAATCAAATCAAATCCGTACTTAAATAGTATTAACAGTCGGTGATGCATTTACAGTTAGTTGATGTTTAATATTTTTATTATTAAAGAAATCGTTTCGCTTATAAAATGGAAGACTTCTTGCGAAAATGCATTTAAGCTACTTACAAATAGCAAAATTCTAAATGCGGGTTTTTGAGTTTTTGAAATAATTGTAATTCATCTTCAGTGGCCTTATCTATTTGTGCTTTCTCCATTATCATCGCCGCCTTATGAGGCTATAACTTTACAAAACAATTGCCATATTCAACGTTATCCCTGTAGCTTCAAATACGTTTGCTGTTCTTTGATTCGCTTTTAATTCTTAGTAAATTCTTAGAAAATCGACAAGCTAACCATGCGCCTTTTGGTAACTCCCATCGGCCGATTTAACTCATGTACTCTTAAGTTCTTGTCACCAGTTTAGTTAAGTTTGGTTCATATTGAGGAGCTGAATCGGTAGTAACTGAAAATGAAAATTGGCGCTACGAAAATTGTAATATTTTATATAAAGCTTAGTATCCTGTAAAAAAGTTGACTGGATAAAGCTACCGTTTCTGGTATCTCCCTATAAATTAGCTAATTTAACCCACATACTGTTGGATTAATATCGTTTACCCAGTTTCAATAAATGCAGTATAGAATATTTATCGATAAGGATCTAGTGATTTACTATGCACCCACAGGTAGTCTACATGCTTTTGCAGCAATGCAAAGATAAGTTTGAGAGAAGATTTATGTAAGTTAGATTACTCCAAAGAAACTTCTGTACTAGTTTTTCAATATTACTTTTTTCTATTGGAAATATTTGTTGCTGAATGAAGTTGCGCACGTTTTTAATTATCCTTCAGTAGAAGACAATTACAGTTTTGATACGATTCAAGTTTAAGTTTTATAATTTTTCCGGCTCGAAGGACCAAAAAAATATCTTCCACGGAGGAACTTCATACCAGCATCAGATAAGTTTTGTGAGCAACGAAGACGGTAGATACGCTGTAGTTCTACCGTCCGCATTATTATTTATCACATCATGCAGTTATCAAACCGAAAAGCACAACCATGAAGGTTTGCGTGGCCGTCAATGCTTCTTCTGTATCTTCCAATGGGTTAAGTCTCAACGACATTTCGCATACTTGCCCGGTACTATTATACAAAGTGGCATAACTCTTCTAATCATAAGATGGAGGCTCTTCCAAATCGTATTTATAGCCGACATCTAAAAGACGCATAGGCAGACACTAATCCATTCAAATCCTACTCCCTTTCAGAGAGTTTCATTCCGAAACAATCTTGATGTAGATGTTCGTGATTTCGAGTTGAAAATGATGCCCTTTGGGGTCAACTGTGCTCAGTACTTAGCTATTTGTAAGCTCTAGCTGATGGTGTGCAAGCCAGCCATTCGATTACGCACAGCATTCTTTGCAGTTTTATGTACGTGAATGATGTCCTGGCTGGTGCCCTTTCTATTCCAATGATTATTAAAGCAAAGAATGGACTAAATTCTGCTCAGCTGGCCTTTTCTTGAGAATGTTCAAATTTTATAATTTTGGATGTTTATCCCTTTGAATGAGAAAATGAACATCTCGATTGTTATAAAAAAATATTAGTTTGTAGCATATTTACAAAGTGCATTGAAGTACAAACATTTTCAAATATTTCATGTTTATGTGCGACATTTTCATCTCAGTGATTTTTTGTATCTAAAAATCAACCCAATATCTGTTATTTGCGATCACTGCTACAAACTGCAATGCAAATCAATTACATTCCTTCGAACATAGGATGAATATATTTATGAATCAGTTAACCTGACTGCAGTAACAGACATTTTTAAATCCGACATTAGTGTCAATGCTGGACCAGTACGATCCAATGCTAAGCATAAACTGCATAGAGGAGGTAATATATAGAGATACTAACTCGTTCGCTGTTTCAAAAGCTAAAATGTTGGACTTTTAGGCTCAAGCAAATTTTTCTTGGTTCAAGTCCACGCTACTTTACAGAACGCTTTCATTACAGAATGTCTTCTGAGAAAAATGCTTAACGATTCCTCCAGTATATGGGCGAGTTTCCTAGATGTAGTCGTATTGTACGTATGTACATTTTAGCCCTCAAATCATATCCGTATCCTTAGCAGTAGTTATTAATGCAACACATTGCAGTGTGGGGGCGAGCACATGAGATCTTTAAAGGGGATGTGAGTATGTGAAAAGGAAGCATTTTTGTGCATAATCTCCACATATTCTGTGCTTGCTGATTAATTCAACTTCATGTTCTCCATGATTAGATCAAATTCATACTTGAGGAATGCATACTTATTTCTCATATATAATGTTTGTGATTCTCCTCTGCATATTACGGCGTATTAGTTGCCACAGAGTATTGAAACGCTCCTTTTTGGTTTACACTCATATTCTATGGCATAACAATGTTTATATGTTGTTGAATATGCCGTTGCGTTGTTTTACTACATTATTTATGGTGAAAAGTACTTCTTTTCTAAATCCTGGCGTTTTCGTGTGTTTACAATATAAAATCCCTGCTGTGTAATATTCTTTGTATTTATATAAACAAATACGATTCCATCGAAGTGGGTTTTAATGAAAATCGTTGTGATTATGCAGCTGTTGTATTTCCAGAATTGTGCAGCAGCATTTGTCAGATATGTTAAATACTACGAAATATTTAATTCAAATGTGATTTAATTAAATGCTTGCTTCAGTTTATTTGTAATAACTATAAGCTTTGCCATCTGTGTATTCATTTAACTACCATGTAAACTTTAAACGATCAGTTCCATACATTTTGTATGTAGACCACAAATTGAAAATCTTTTTTTTAATTCCAAAGAAACCGAAACTTCAAACACTAAAATATTGATTTTTGAGCAAAGCGCCTTGAAATCCATATTTTTTAACTAAATTTAAAAACTATTTTATTTTACATTAGACGAAACGAAGCAAAAATGCGATGTGATGACTGAAATCCTGATCATTCGCTCGAGAATTCGCATCATTAATACTATAATAAAGGCCTTCAACGAAGAAACCAATTTCATAGTATTACCTATGATTACAAATTTCAATTGCTGCAGTTTTCCGGTTAAGTAAACAAAACAAATTATTTTCAATGAGATATAGGAGAGCTTCCACATTTCCTTCTTTCGCTAGATCCACCACTTAACGACGATTCTGAATCTCAATTTGAGGAGCTTTTACCATACTTGTCGATTGCTGAAAAAATATAATGTCAATACATTAGTTTTCTCATAAACAGCTACACAAACAGACGATCACTGCTCAGTTATGAAAGTCACGAAATGAATTTCATCCAAAAATAATTGGTAATTTAAATGCCTCCTTCTTGCTCGAAACTTTTTTCGTAGTAAGTGATAACTATTCTAATCCCTTAGAATGTAAATACCAAAATTTATTGATGGAAATTAATATAAAATTATCTGCATAACTTCGAAATAAATCGATTGTGTCGATTGTGTAGTCTTCAATTTCTTTTTAATACATTTAATTTTTCACATTCCACTCGTAATAAGCAGCTTCTTATTCCTAAAATAACTACACTCATGGGTCGTGCTTTTGTTGTAAGAGTAGCTCGAATTTACAATTTACTACCAAGCCATTTAAAAAGTTTTAAATTATGTCCTGATTCTTGCAAATGGCATATTCTACTACACTTTCAGACTTTACTGTAAAATTTTGTTTTCAATTAAATTGTGAGCAGCCTTTATTACATACCGATTATCTTATATTTCAAGATTATATTCCGATTAACTTCTAACTTTTCAATTAGTCTTTTTTCCATATTTTTTTTTTGTCTTTAATGATCATAACGTCATATTATATTTTTATAAATTTTATATTTAATTTTTGTTATGATGAATTGTTGCATATTGTAATTTACTTATAATTGGCCGGAAGGCTTTAAATTACAAGCCAGAAATAAATAAATAAATAAATCGTTACTTTTTTTAATGTGAAACTGTTTACTACTTACCTTATTATTTGTACAAAGCTCACTTGCAAATTGGATCGTGAGTGGAAACTATTTCATCAGTTTCCAATAGCCTCTGTAATGTATCCAATAAATGGCCGTTAGCTACGACACATTTAGAAAAATTTCTAAAAACAAAGAAATATTTTACATGCATTAAAAGAAAATTACAATAACTAACTGTAGCTTTAATTGCAAATAGGAATGTAACACGACTGTAAGTACATCGTCCACTAATTTACTGGATAATTTTAAATATCTCTGGTAATTTAACTGTTAAATTCAGATGTACAAGAGGATAAACTTCGCATGCAATGGAAATTGTCGCAAAAACCGGCAAATATCGGCATTGTAATGTCAGGTAATCATATAGCTGAACAATATAATGAGTGCTGGGGAGAGAGGTAAGGAGAGGTAAAGTGTTGAAACTTCTTTGAATTAACGAATTAATGGAAAGTTGCAAGAACAGTGGTCACCGCAGCGCTACGGTAAATCCACCTAAGACAGTTTGGAATGATTGTTAACTTTATCTTTTAGATTTACTAGATTTACTTTAGATTTACTAGACAATAGTTCTACATGTCCTAATGTACAGAATATAATGACATTTCAATGGAAGGACAGTACTTTTAAGACGCTTTCAAACCGACCAATATCGGACGCCTAATTGCATGTGCTGCGTATAGTCGGTAGTCGATCTGCTTAAGCATAATTTAACTAACCTTAAGTAGAGCTACTCTCTTAACAAATGAGGAGAAATAGCCGCTACCACAAATGTTGTTAAAAACAATTTGAGCAAAGTGATCTATAAAACAAAAACAAATTTCTTTACATCTCATGAACGGCATATGAGAGCTTCTCACTGATTGTGAGCTTACATGCATTCTATTGTTAGACTTACTCAACCTATAGTTTAAAGGCGATTCCGAACGTCAAATTAGGGAAGCATTCACAAGACTTGTCGATCACCCAACTAGTCGAAGCGTCCGTCAGACACATCGGGGTGACTGACACTCAAATAGTGCTAGGTGGCTGTCGCGCTACGGTCGGTCAAAGTGATCTACAGTTTACAAAAATTCAAAGACATTTCAGGAAGTGTTCTAAAGCATTCTGAGCTGCTCTCATGTTACCAACTTCTCCAACTTTCTTAAACTATACCACCAGCAGGTAGAAATAAAATATGGATTCGAGTATCACTTCTTAAAAACAAACGAGAATAAAAACGGATATTTGATTATTGACAGATTTCCATTGAATTTATAGTGTTCGCTTAAGAAAACTGCTGCCATGAGCATATTTAGATGATCTTAATATTTCGCTGAAATTTCCATGTGTATTAAAATCAAAAGAGTTAACCCGATAAAAATCTGAAGATATGGTAATAAAATAAAAAAACGCCATATTTCGGAAATATGAAATAAGTATATTTTTGAAGCTTTCTAAGGGGAAAATAGTGCAAAAAAGATTTTCAAAATAGACGACAAAAAAATAAAATGTGTAGAATGGAAATATGGGCATCAAACTGGAATCAACATATTTTCAGAAAACAAAAATCCCTTAACAAAACAATCTAAGAAATGAAGTGCTAAGTCAGGGAGTTGTCAAAATTTTTGGTTATAATTTATGACCAGAGGTAGAGCATAATTTCATTAACTTGCCGATTAGGCGCTTCATATCCTAATTATAGAAACCATTTCAAAAGGTTCTTTAATTTTGACGGTTTCTGAATAGTTTTTGGCATCGTGTGAAAAACTGCAAAAGATTTTTCCAAACTTTCTTTTAAAAATTATATTGGAGCACTTTCAACAATGAATAAAAGATACAGCTCGGGAGCAAATTTTTTCTACACTTTCAAAGTGGTTTTGCTCGCAAGATCAAAAGTTCAAGTGAAGGGAGGTGAAGCACAAACACCCAAAAACGTTTGAGAGCGCAAAAATGATATTTCTACTGGACTGTAGTATACACTCGTAAGCTGTAGTATACACGCTGAGCATGTACGAGAGCTCTCCAAAAACTAGCCGACTGTAGTAAGCGAGTGTAATTTCTCTAAGTGTATATTCTAGAAAGATCATCAACCGCTCCCAGAACATTCAAGTATGATATATGTAATCTCTTTTCCCTCTTTATCTGTGGGTGTGACTTTTCTAGAATTACGTTTACGACAGTAAGTTATGTTTGTTCCTCTCACTCCCATTACATAATCTATTGTTATCTCCTTTTCACTTGTTATGTAAATAAAAACATTCTAGAATTAAGTCTATGATATACAATACTATTCTGTAAATATGTTTGTCTTTGTTGCACCCATTATGTAAATATGTGTTCTCTCTGAAATATCGTAGCATATTCTAGAATAAGTCATTTTAGTATAAACTAGTGGACCCGGCAAACTTTATTCTGGCTACAAAGGTGGCAGATTAATGATTTACAATTTTCAGGATAGATGGTTCTGTATTTAAATTTTTGTTAGAAAAGTTTGGTTATTTAAATGAATGCTTTTAATACTTTTTTTTGTAAAGTTTTTAAAAATTATTTAATTTAAGTCAATTTAATTGAGATTTAAAATTACTTCTTAAAATATCATCAACCACAGAACCCACTTTTTGACTGTTGGCAAATCTTTTACCATCGAGCCATTTTTTCAAGTTTAGAAATAGAAAATAGTCCGATTTCCTGAAAATGAAAATAATTTCTTTACGCATCCCAAAAAAAAAAAAAGACGTCATGACCTTGCCTGCTAATGGAAATATGAAATTCTTTGGACACGGTTCTCCCATTCCAGTCGGCTGCTTTGACTGCTTCTTTGTCTCAAGTGTGAAATGGTGGGCCCATGTCTCATCCATGGTTATAAATCGAAGCAAAATTTAGACTTTATTGCGGTCAAACATTGCCATACACTTTACCGAAAGTTGTTGCTCTATTGAAAGCAAACGCGGCACCCATTTTGCCCACAGCTCTCCCATCTTCAAATATTCGGTCACGATGTATAGCACCAGCTCACGCACCTTCAACCGTCGACCACTACGGTGTTCGTCTTGGCAGCTCGTATGGCCTCGTTTAAACCCTGCTACCCCAGAGCAGAATCTAGCTTGGCTTTCGAATGGAAATATTGAATTACACAACGGTGACCAATTTTTCTATGCTTACAAATTCACTGATATCGTTTACTTTTGATCGCTAAAATAAAACATATTTTGCATAAGATTGCCACTTTTTTCAAAATGATTTTTTTTTTTTAACTACAGTTTTGGGACTGATCTCGTAATATGCAAATATAGTGTTACAATTTAGAAGTCTTGTTGACACACACACCGAATAATTTGGAGGCATGACAGTAAAATGTGCAAAAACTTTCAAACATCCGTTTGACATACATTTGAAAATAGATTCAGATCGCTACTTTTTACATGATTTTGAAAAATTACTCATCTCTGGTACAGTAGCAACCATTTTAATACGTTTAATGATTCTAACACTTCCAGTTAAACTCTGTTATTTGTTATTATTTTTTATTTCTTCTCCCTTCCTCTCCGCGCCATTATTTGTGGGCGATGTCTGTACTCTGTCTATGTTTGAGTAAACTTTGACGCAGAAATGTTTACTTTTTTCGTAGAAAAGTTTACTTAAGATAACAACTGCATGATTGTAAGAGAGTACTATTTCTAATTATATCTTGGTTTGTTACAACATTCGTTTCTAAAATAACAACGGAAAGAATACCAAATTTCAGACAGTTAATTTGAATATTTGTTTGTGGAGAAATAAAGGAAAAAATTAAATATTTCGCGAAATACAATTCAAAAGTTTCATTTGTTATAAAATAAATTGAAAATAATAGACATTTATGGAACAAAAGTTCCAGAGATGTTGTCGACAGCACGGTGGATAGATTAAGAGCAAACGTGAATTACCGCAATGTCCATCAAGGTGAGGAAGTTGATTACATGGTAGGGAAATCATTAAGAAATTTCGATCATTTCATTATCATTATCACGTTTCTTAATTTAGCGCTTGAGTACAAAATCTTCTTAACCCCTTAAAGCGTACTTATTAAATCTTAAGCGATGCTGTTTCAAAAAAATTTATATATCTCATCCATACGCTGCTGGCATATTGATCGAAAAGTAATATACGAGTATTTGGAATAAAAGTAAAGGATAAAGCCCTTTCTCGACAAACAAAAATTCGCCCATACCAGACGTTGGTTTTACCTATTTTACTGTATGGCGGATGAATGCTGGGTGTCATCGAAAGAAAAGACTACGGAAAGTATATACATCGACATCGACGTTGTCATGCCCATCATTGTGCAGCGATTCATTAGGCTGGATTACGTAGTGGTAATGCAACCAATACTTCAACATGAAAAGTTTTAGACTAGGCTTATGAAATACTGACAAAATTTGGTGTGACGTATTAAAAAATTGCAGAAGACCTGGCCACTTGAGCTTATTTTCTGTGTATATTCTATAATAGATAAGGATGAACATTGAGAACTACAACTTTGGATTAGTGGATGGTCAATCAATCTCGGCTGTTAAGATTACAAGAAGTAAATTGCTCGCAATCAGATGTTATAACAAAAATCCAGCTTCCATGATGCATGATGTGAGGACTGACATCATGCTAGTTATGACCTAAACATCGACTAGCGTTGACATCGCATGAATCATGAGCGACAACACCACTTTTCACTTGTCATTGTTTTAGCAGCGGTTACCTCGATGTGTCTGATGTTCTCGACAAGTCCAGTAAATCCTACTCAAATCGATGTTCACAATAGTCAGTAAACTGCAGATCCCGTTGAGACAATCTAAAAAATATAAGAGGCTCTTCGATATCTAATTTATGGGATGTAAGTGAATTTGGCATTTTTATATACCAATTACAGTGCATATCAGAATTCAATACAATTCCTTGACTGTGTTATGTTGAGCGGTTGGAAAGAAGTACTCCAATATAAAAATCTTCCGCAATGAATCCGATTGTAGGCACAGGAGAGAACAATCAAAACTCCACTTTAAGGCACAGGCTATTGAGGGCGTCTCAAATCGTAGATGAGATGAATTGGAGTAGAAATGGAGAGAAAACGCATTCTTTGGATATCTAATAAAAATATGGTTTTTGTTTGTTCATTTTGTCTTTATGAAAATATATTTCTTTAATTTGGTTTATTTTTATCACAAAAATTTCACGTTTCACTTTTTTCCAACTCTTTTCATTCTCATCCCAAAAAATTTTACCGCTTAGTGCTCTCTTGTGTTCATACTAAAAAACTTTCCCATAAAAAGCAATTCTTTAAAAAACAGCTGTACAAACAATACAATCTACAATAATGTATTACATTTACATATTTAACGTTAAACTTTTTCTACATGTACGAGCACATTTTGGAGCAGTCCCAAAAAAAATTAAACAAATCAACCGTTTGGCTCAAATAAATGTTTTCTAGATTGCAAACACTTTATTTTAACATCGTTTTACGTGCATTCCTGTTTCTTAAGGCCAAATGTTGTATCTCCACTAACTCTTTCATTTTTGCAAAGAAATGTAAATTTTCCTTGCTTTCCAAAAGTATGAATGCGAATAAATGATTATGAATATTTAATGATGAACTAAATCGAACGTGGCCTAAATTTGCATATCGTTAGGCTTTTCTAGATTCTTTGAATATATTTAGCGGTCACGACTACAATTTCAATGCAAATGTTGCTGTTATGATTTCAAGGCACATAAATTGAGGATACATTTTCAGCAGGAGTCACATACGGCGGACTATGATTATAAGCAACTTCTGCGTAAATCAATCCCATTTATACACGCGAGATACAGATTATTAAAGCCATCTATCGGGAGAATTATGGATTTCTTTTAGTACGCCTTATATGTGTATTCTTGATCGTTGTAAAAATTGTTGCAGTACTGATTGACTAAGGACCATTAAATTGTGGAAAAATATGTTTCACAGTCATAGGTAGGGTGATTCTGAAAATCGATTGTGTAGCAAAAATTGGTCCGTATAAGTACTAAAAGTACCTCTACAAAATGACATTTTCAAGATTTTTTTTAACAATTTCACAAGCCATGAATTAAATAAAACTTTATATGATAATTTCCCATAAGAAGTTTTGAGAAAGAGCCACAATGCACGGAACAAGATAACTACCTCATTGCTATAACAATTTTTTGAAAAATATCAAGAAATAGCCAATTCTACTAGGAAAAATGTACAATATCGATGTAAACAGTATGAACGAAAAAGGAGGTGTTTCAGAAAGTTAACGGATTGTTATCTATATTTTTGGCAGCAGGCAACACAAGTGGGCAAAATCGGGCTATTAGGAAAAAAAATACTTGCTCATACAAGAAATGAATTTATGTCTAGAGAAATTGAAACCTTTTAGAATTTTATCATTAATTTTATCACCTGTTCATCAAGTAAAAGCAACATATAGTGGTAATTGATAGGCACGGGAATGATCTGTAGTAAGTTATACACATTTTAAGAGAACGCCTTGATTAACGGAGTGGTTACTGAAAAATTCTAAAAAAAATTGTATTTTCACTGGAAAAATGATCTACGGTTGATATATTATGCATGCAAATGAGCCACTTTTGGCAGCCCCACTTA
Organism: Philornis downsi; assembly: GCA_019455685.1. Taxonomy (NCBI): domain Eukaryota; kingdom Metazoa; phylum Arthropoda; class Insecta; order Diptera; family Muscidae; genus Philornis; species Philornis downsi. Next base: position 1,025,336 of record JAHXMU010000450.1, on the reverse strand, counting down.
TAAGGCGATGAATCTTTTCATATCAAAATTCGTCCACACAAATTAGAGAAATTGGCATTTCCGTATTTCTTCTACAGTTTTAACACTTATTCATTATTTAAAGCAATATATGATGGCGGCTGAGAGATACGGGAATGAAATGTCGCAACTGATATGCGCCTTTAAGGAATCGGCCTAATTGTGGATGGGGTTGTTGAAAATGTCTAAAAGGTACAAGTTTCTTCTAAGAAGAGAGCGTATTGCACAAGTAGCCGGAATCGGTCTAGTAGAAAATAACTTTCTCATAAGAGAATTAAAATTTTTGCTATTTAATTGTTAATTAGAAGCAATATGCGATGGTTTGCAGATAAATGGAGCGATAGGTACAGACATACGTCAATTTATACACGTTTCTAAGCGAGCCTGCAATATTTCATGCAAAATGCTAAAAAAAATATATTTGCGCACTTATTATAAATGACCGTAGTGTGAGGATAAGTAAACGCTACAATCGTGCGTGTGATCGTGGAGTCCAGTAATAGAATAAAACACTACAAATTCTCTTCTTATAGGCACACACAAACCAACATTTTAAGGTACCGTAATTCGAAAACTATATTGATGTTGGATCTAAATATTACAAGTTTTTGTAATATATTCTTGGAATATGTGAAATGAAATTCATCAAAATCTGAAAGAGTCAAAAAGGCTGCTGTGCAGAAAATCTTTAGTTTTATCCAAAAAATAAGTTATATTTTAATTTGGCCAAAAATTGTACATTGCAGCAATCTTAAGCTATTGCAAAGTATGCTCCCAAATTTAGGTCGAAGTTTTTAGAAAGAGTATTTATTGTAAATCCCTTCCAGTGTTATGGTAAAAAATGCAAAACTTAAAGAAATTTGTTGCGAATTTTCAGGCAGAGATAGAGAGAGTTTAGGAGTCTGAGTTCAGAAGATTTGCCTGTAATTAGAGTAAGTGGTAGAACCGATGTTTTTACAGCTGCTCTAAACCCGAGTCTAAAAGTTGAGAACAATTTAAATTTTCGTTTTAAGTTATTAATTCAACATAATTATTTATTATTGCTGATAATCATAATTATAATTCACACAGACCTTTAACGAATGATGATTCTTAATTTCTCACTTTTCTTTTTTGGTTTTAGCAAAACAACAAAATGTGAGGAATTTCGGCATTTGAGAAAAATGTAAAAATGTTCTTAAAATTATCGTAGTCATATCACGATGTAAAAATAACGCATATAAGATTTCAGATTTCAAATGTGTTATAATTGAGATTTTTCTCCAATAAAAAATAAACCTCTGCCGGATCCAAAGAAAAGGTCGTAAGACAAACTTTAAGTAAATGGTGTCACAATAGTTTATAGTGCTTTTTGGTCCCATTTTCTCAACAGTAATTGTCAATCCCTATTTCATTTACATTTATTTCTGAACATTTCAGGTCATGCAAAGATTCGTCATTTGCTTGCGATACCATTAAAGCAATTTCCGTCATGTGATATCGTTTGAAACGCTTTGTGAAATGACATTAAGCTATGCACTTTGTATTTATCCAAATTAACTGAATGAGTGTCATAACCAAATATGAACTGACTACAAAAATAACAACTCAATTTGTTTTTTATTACAAAAATTTGCATTACATATCTATGTGATGTTTTCTTTACAATTGTATGGAAGTGACATAAAACATTTGTTCGATTTGTCAAACACAATGTTCTCAAGTCAACAACTCATTACGACAAACCACAATGAAATCAAAAGAAAACAGAATATGTTAACAACAATTGTGAGGCCAACAAAAAACAGCAGCAGCAACAGCATCAGCATGTATTCTTAGGCATGTTTGACAGCAAAATTGAATGCGTACAGCATCCTCGCCCATACCTATAAAAGCGTATAAGAATGTCACTTTATATGGCCATATGAACATATGCAAATGTGTGTTATAGACAGTCAGGTTAGGCCATCAGACGCTCATGCATTCATTCATTCATTCATTCATTCATTCGTTTGTTCATTCATGCATTCAAGTTCAATTGTTTTTGCCCTCATTGACAACAACTTGTTTAACATCCATTATTTTGCTTATTCGAAAGCTTGTATTTGCTGCGAATTCATGTCGCTCTAATGCCGTCAGATTATCCGGCGTGGACGTCAATTGTTGACAGCGCTGCTTTTCGTTTATATGCAAGACTTAATTTTAAAATGTAACGGATTTATTTGAATGTTTTTCCATCAGACATTAAGGGATTGCAGACTATAAGACTTAGATTATGTTACAATAATAAAAGAGGGTGTACTTCCTTAGCTGTTAGTAATATTAGGCATGAAAATACTATTTTTCTTTTTTTGACGGAAATAACATACACCAACTTCCGTCGAACATTTTCAGCACATACAATACATAGCACGATTTTTATGCAAATTATTGAAAAATTTTGGAAACAGAAAAGAAAACTGAAAATGGCAAATGGTAGTATGCGAATATGACTGGTACGCTTCTAACTTAGAATTAAACCACTGCAGAAATTCAGCTGAATTGGCACCAAAAAGATATTTCCACAACAATTTAGAGGTTACGTGCAGAGAATATTAGTGCATTAAATGCGGTTTTTATTAAACAAAAAAAAAAAAAAGAACGGACGTACAGTATGGAGAATAATATTTATTTATCATTACATTTATAACACTTACAATTTATGGAGTAAATTTTCGATAAACAAAGTGCTGTTAACACGGTTTTTATAAAAAGAACGAAATTTTTCACCAACTATCAAATTTTTGGAAAAACAACATTATCATCAGACATGCTAAATTGCAATTAGCATTAGCAATTGATGCAATTGGTTTATATTGTCTAATTCATGAAACAATTAGAAATAGTTCAACTAATTCCCATTAGATAATTGAAATTTTTATTCTAATTGTAAAACTAATTGCAATTAGTTGCCATTACCAAAAAAAATTGGTTTACTTTTACAAATAGAAATCTAATTGACTTCTACTAATGCAATTACATATTCAATTAGCTCGAATTAGAATCAATTATTTTGATATTTTCAAAAACAAAAAAAAAAACAAAATATTCATAATATGAATTTCACACATATACATATATAATATACTTTGTATATATATAACTTATGTACATAATACGTAATACATATGTTACATACTAACTGTTTACTAGCTAGAATGACCGGGTATATTCGCTTTCAGCAATACAAGCTTTTCAAAAGAAAAGTCCGTCAAGCGACCCCGCCTTGGACTATTAATAATGCCCGGAAAGGAAAATAGTCGCTCCACAGGGGCTGAAGACGTAAGCGGTGTGTTGCAAAACAGTGCTATTTCCCTTAATGTAGGATATTTGTGCCATATATTGGAAGTTTTATCATCATCATTCAAATATTGATGCATCATTTTTATCAAAATAATTTATTCTAATTTGAGCTAATTGAATATGTAATTGCATTAGCAGAAGTCAATTAGATTTCTATTTGTAAAAGTAAACCAATTTTTTTTGGTAATGGCAACTAATTGCAATTAGTTTTACAATTAGAATAAAAATTTCAATTATCTAATGGGAATTAGTTAAACTAATTCTAATTGTTTAATGAATTAGAGAATTTCACAAAAGAAGGTTAATTAGCAATCATTAGCATTATCTAATCATTATTTAACATCTATGATTATCATTATATATTTTTTTAAGCATTTCCTCATATTGTTTTGGTAAATCTATTAATAAAATAAAAGCTCTTTAAAGCGAAACCCTATTAGAAATACAAACCCGAAAATAAATAGTTATTTGTTTGATTTGCGAACAAATTGAATGACTTTTTTATATGAACAAGTTGTAGATTAATATATTATATTATATATATGGAAAATACTAAAAATAGGAAGTTTTTATAAATAAATTGATACACCGTCTGCGACCGCAGGTGTATCAAGTGGTTTGCACGATGCGGCCCTAATTGCGTGCGTATAACAAATACTAAAGGATACGAATTCCGCTGTAAAAAAAAGTCAAGCCTGTACAATTTGAGCGGTTTCTGATAACCTTGTGTGCGCTTTTGTCCTATAAATTTGTACTTTACCATGCTACAATTGTATCTTCGCGACTTATCACGCGGATTTGCCATTCTAAAGTTGCAAATCCGTTCTCAGTTTTATTCGAGATCACCCCACTGTGTGTCGCAGCGACTGCAGCAATAGAATCACTCGTGACGTATGATGAACGTTTAATTAAATATTAATCATGGGCTTAAGTGTTTATTTATAGGGCAAATGCGTCCGCTTTGTTTCTTTATTACGGTTAATTGCAACAGAATGCTATGGACGCAACCGTAAGAGCCTACCGGAACATCAGCAACAGCAACTGAATGAAAGATAAATGATTTCAAGCACAATCAAAATTAATTTAATTTCTGTGCCCCTTTTATTTTGGAACTGCTCGAACATTTTGTGACGTACATCGATTGGTTAGGCTACGGGCCATCAATAGGTTTTAAGCAGTACCACAACTACTTCAAATGAACGCGTTGATTGGAATATAATGATTGCTTTTCTTTCGACGCTATACCAAACAGGGAGGGAGGCACAATGATAGTGCTGTGGCAGCAGGTAGGCGGTGGCAGAATGACGCATTGGAGGAGATAATCAATTTTGATGTTAAGGTAAAAACCAGGAAAGCAAAATATCAAAGCGTCTATAAATAATTACAATTTCCTAACAGATGTTTATACTCAATCATGGCATATCCACACTTCCCTACTTATCGATCAAAAATTGCTGATAATGATTTGTCGAATGTGCTTTAATATCTGCCTTTGGTTTGTTTATTTCATAATCGTGTAATTATTCATAATTATAACTACATTGTGCGACAGCATAGAGTCGAAATAAAAATATCGTAATTAACAGAGTATTGAGAATCGAAAACCGGCAAAACAGTTTATTGGTCCGAAACTGAATGACAAAAATGCTGCATTCGAATAGACTTCTTAACTAGTTTTCCATTTCACTTAATCAGTTATCAGGAAAGTTGCACAAGTATGCTTGATTAAACAATCTCGAGTGTAAGACTGATGACTGTTGATGAAAAAAGGACGTATATTCCTCAGCTAACCGCAATTATTATAAAAAATGCATAGACATTGGCTATAACTACCAGTCACTGGGAGCGGAAAAAACATTTGCAATGGTACACCAAAATCAAACATATAAAGAGAAATACGCGTTAATGTCTTAAAAAACAGATTAAATCTGCACAAAAATTTGAATGTTTTGAAAGCAAATTACAACATTATTTTCTCGCACAGCCAAAGTATTATTTATATCTGATCATTCATTGCAACAGTAGAGCAATACCCAATGCGCTGTAGAAGGAAAATCTCTCGGAAACAGAAACTAAGGCCAGAAATACTTGGAGAGCATTCTGGAGCAATTGTGAATTTTTACAGCTGTGAATTTTTCGAGAAGCTTTAACACACCTGCATCTTACTAATAAATAGACTTGTTTGAAAATAGCTTCTCGCAAAACGTTTATTAAATTAACACAAACAACTTGTTTATATTTGTATCATAACTTGGAATATGGCGTTATTATAAATTGGCTTAAGAATTGTTAAGTACTAGCTTAGGAAATAGCTTTCTAAAGAACTGATTACCACATAATCATACCAGTCATAAGAACATTCCCGCAATATTTATTTATATTAAGTTATGTTCAAAAAAACTGTAGTGCATTTAAACTAGAATTTTCATTTTCTTGTCCCGATTATGAAAATCGCTAACCAAAGTTATACCCGGCTGTGACAGACACTTAAGTTTTTTAAATCCCTCAACTTGTTTGCCTGTGTTCTCTAAAACCTTTTGAATCGGCGTATCCAATCAAAATCCTTCCAAACATAAAAATTATTCTATTCTAATTATTCTAAGAACAATTTGGCGTATGTGTACAATTTCAGTAGCCGGAAATATTACTGGGTAGTGTAAGTACTCGTATATACAATATTTTTTCCAATTATGGCAAAGCCTGACAAAAAAAGGTCATACCTGCAAAGACCAGTTCAATAAATGTGATTTTTATATGCGGCACATGAACGCAAATTATATCTAATTTAAATATGAAAAGTTGTATGGAGGTATGTGGATAGAAATATCTTTGAAAATATATTTTTGATATGTCCATAATGGCTGTTAGAATGGTAAAATGTAGGCGTTTGAGCAGAGGGCGAGAGAAATTGATTTACTTACTCACATCGAATTTAATACAGTTATTTGTTATGGTACGAACAGATCTTCCGTATAAAATTAATTGAATTTCTAGTCTAGTCTAGATAAGTTGTTATTTCCTTCATAATATAGATTTCATTTTAATTTAGCTCCATACAGAAATAGGTTGATCGGTTTTTGTGTTAGAAAATTTGTTTTTCGGAAAAAAGAGCGGGTTTCCGTATTTGTTATGCGCTTTTTGGCGGAAATGTACTCTACCGGATACGATGGTAAAAGATGTAGGAACCATGGAGAGTCCAAAATATGAATGGCATAATTATTGAATGTTGTCGTCCTCCTCTATTGAAAACGTTTATGCACACTTTCCATCCTATATTTAGTGTGATGGTCTTTATCCAATCACAGTATCGCATGTTTTGATCTCCTAACAATGTGATTTTCGAAAAGTCTTTTCTCATTCGCGTTGTATGGCCGAGAGGATATGAGTTCAGAATGCTTTTTAACACAATCTGGTAATTTATCACGCTTATTCTGCCACCCATCACACTTTTATGCATAAGTTCACCTAACTGGAAGGCTTCTACTACTCTACTTATATGTATACATTTTTAATCAGCGTTAGAAAAACGTTGAAAAAATTTCTATGAATTCATTATATTCGTTTAAATTCCAATTGGAAAACTGTTTAAATCAAAATCTATAGATTTGACTTTTACTACGCCGTTCATTCTCAACATTGGGATCTCTAAAAATGATTCTTAAATATAGTCCTAGTTTTACATTTTCAGTACGTCATTTTCTGATAACTAGATTATCTTAACTGCTAAAGTAAAGTCAATAGTTTGTTGAGATGGCATCAAAAATATCTTTTATAACATGCAATGATTTTGGTATCATACAGAAATTTGGCATTTTTGGGAATCTTTCACAGAGAATACCTGAAGATGGTATTGAGAAAGCGATTTCGAAATGTTTCTACAGCAATAATTTTACACTTATCCAAAACACTGTGTTGTGCACTTTTGTTGATCAGTGACAAGCACATAATTCTGTTTTTAGGGCGTGGTTGTTTATCCAGCCTGTACCAGTTTGTGGTAGAATTTCGTTACGTATCTCGTTACCAAAAGTATTTCCCTGATAACAGAATTATCGAATGTGATTAAGTGCTCACGTGTCGCAAAAACAGCAGATATAGATGGATTGACATGTTCGAACCGCACAAAGAAATCTGAGTTAAAAACTTGTTCGACTATTGGAATGGAAGAGAACAATAAATCATTGATTTTATATAAGAAGGAACGAATGATTTTCCAACTAAACAAACCCACCTATTCTGCCTCTTATTTCATATTTGATTATACATTGAAATGACAAGATTTATGATGTTATATCTTATAAACGTGCAAAATTAAGTAATTAAAAGCTTTTGGCTGATAGATAAATTGCATATAGATTTTATTTCAATCAAAGTTCAAAGATATGAAACGAGTGTTTGAAAATTACGATAATTGTTATATTATATTTAGTTATCATTCCCACGAATCAGATTGACGAAAATTTGGTTCGGCAAGTCAATAGAGTACACATGGGAGACAGAAATCCCTTATTTTACCAATAGATTACTTATGAAACTTTTATCTCGCGTCGTATGAATGCGATCGATTTACGCTGAATAGCGTTTAAAGGATAAGATTCCACACTTAAAATACCATTCGGACAGTTTTTTGATTGCTTCATTCAGTACTGGTTGAACGCGTATCAAAAATGGATGCCAGTAATAAGCAAATACCCCATATTTTATAGTTTTTCCTTAATAAAGTCGAAAATGCAAGCCAAGCGACAGATACCGCGAAAAGTGTTTATGATCGTTGATAAAGTAATGGAAGTCATCAAGTCCAAGCACTGTTTCTAGAGCAGAAGAGCTATACATCGCACAAAAGCTGCTTGGAACAACTTGAATAAGCTCGATGAATGGGTGCCACACGAGTTAAAGCAAAAACTTCATGCATCAAATTTCCATTAGCGAATCATTGCTGAATCGACCACAAAACGATAAATGATAAAAAGTGTAAAACAAAAACGATTTTGGTCAAATCGGAGGAAGAAGGCGTTCGCGGTGGCTAAGTCTGAATGGGCGGCTAGGAAGGTAATGCTGTATATTTGGTGGAATTGTAAGGGAATTATCTATCCTAACCCTAAGGCTAAACCTTCACTTCGGAGCTGTACTGTTAACAATTTGTACATCTATATGGAACAATCATTAAAAAGCGACAAGATTTGACCAATAGTAAAGGAATTGTGCTCCAAAGTCAGGACAACGTCAGACCTCTCAAATCGGTATTAACTCCCAAAAACCCCGGTGATCTTCGTTGGGAGGTTCTTGTTTATCAAACTTAAAGTTCCCGGATCTGGCGCTACCAATTCCTCTCTACGGCGAATAATTTTGCTGATAAAAAAGTAGCCTCAAGTCAAGCTTTTTAAAATTGACTGACCCAGTTGTCTGTCAATATGGAAGAAGTTTCCTATGAGAGAGATATAATGTAGTTACCTGCAAAATGTCAACAACATAACGAATAAAACAGTGTATAAGTCCAATCATTCTACGTATACTTAACAAAGTCATTAATGTCATACAAAACAAAAATACAAAAAGGCAATACAATACAAAACATACAAAAATTGTATTCTCTTTACTGCACCTTATACATGCTATTAGCGTGAATCATCAATAGTGTTTTATTGACCTATCTGATACTAATACAAATAAATCTACCACGCCAGTATGAGATTGTAACAGGATATACATTTTTCGGTTTCAAAACTAAAATTAAATGAACCACACATAAAGACATGATTTTAATGAAACTTTTATTACATTATAACGCTTGGACGATTCCTTTGTGTACTCAAATTTAAAAGATCACCTCTGGATTGGTTGCAGCAGTGTATCATTTTTAATAGTAGTCGCACATTTGTTGCGGTATCTTGACTTGACGAATGTCGGTTTGCAAACCGTCCAACGTTTAGGTATAATCTGCGTAAATGCGGCCTTTGACATAGCATCACAAAGAAGGTCTAATGGCGTCAAATTGCATGATCTTGGCGGCCAATTGACGTCGCCAATACAAGAAATTATGCTTTCTGAAAACTTTTAATGTAACAAAACCAAATTCGGTCCTGTTGTGTACCTCGTGGTACCATCTGGTTGAAACCACATATCGGCCAGTTCGTAATCTTCAATTGCAAGCTAAAAAAAGTCGGCTATCATGTGGCCATAGCGCTCTGATTTGAAATTTAGATTATCCACTACACTTTCACTAACAGAAGCGATATTTTTGCCAGCGCTTACAATGGGGTCATCACAGGCCTGACCACATCTGTAATGCTTCCTGTACCTTCATATTTCTTTAAAATCTTGCCAATTCCTTGCTCAGTAGTTCGATTATGACGACAATAATCATACTGTAATGCACGAAAAGTGTTCACGTTCGTATCACCGCTTTCGTAATAAGTTTTGACTGTTATATTTTTACATGTTCTCCGGTATGGACGCTAAACGATCTACGTTCGTAAATTGCAAACCTTCCACTAACTAAATAACACTTCAGATGACGAGGATTTGACAGCTGACAGCCTTGCTACAATGGCGGTTTTATCACCACCAAATGAATAACCCTGTACTACAAAATTGTTGTAGGTCGGTGTATTTCTTTCAACATCACATAAATTGAGAGTACGAAATAATGACCATTGACTAAAGCTTTATAAAAACAACGAAAAATAATTTTAGTAACGGTGTTGTGTTTTTGTAATTTTCCAGAATGATCTGAATCTTGATGTAACCAAATAACATCCGTTTGTCTTTGAAATAGTTTTGGCATACAATATGAAATGGACTGGAGTTTCATTATAAAAATGGAAATGGATGGATGGAGACCAGATCTTATTCCGGTTTCTACTTATTTAATGACTAATATTCGAATCAGCTTGATTCAACTCTTTTTCTAAATACAATCTCAACCAAATATATAGAGAACAGAAACATTTGGTGTTGATTATCTCCAATTTAGTCACTTTTCACCCACTGTTATTGCTGTCAATAACCAGCTTCTCTAGAGTATATCGTTTTTGACTTCCTGTTTTTCATTGTTTTATTTAATTCTATCAAATGAAAGGTTAATGCCAAATGTGACGCCATACATTTTAACCACCTCGAGGGGCAAATAATTTAATCAACGTTTTTGCACACACTTACACACATATATATGTATATATATATATATTAATGCTTAATTTGCTAGCATTTTGTTCGATAGAAATTCAGCACTACAATATTGCTATCCATTGCTAGTCAAATCTAATTGATTAACGTTTATTTAGAGCGTTGTTGTCTATAAAACTTCTGATATTGAAAACGATGCTACAGCGTATATAAATAACGATATTTGGATATAATAAATAGCTGATTTTCCAGATGAAATTTTGGTAGAAATGAAAGAGTTTCTAATTCTAAACAGAATGAAGCTGTATTGAAGTGGAGTGAAAGCGTTTTCAGATGAACTAAAACTATTTTACAATTTGGCGAGGTTATGCAATCATTTTCGAATACAATTTAATTGTAATCCAATTAAGAGACTATCTTTCAACCCTCTGTAAATTTCAACAGTCCTTATATTGCTTAGGCGTCAATCATAACTTGGCCACTATTTGAACCATCTCGCCGTGATTTGACCACGACCATTTTCACTCGACGATGTCCTTAATGACCAACTTTTCATCACCAGTCACCACCCGCTTCTGAAAGGAATGGATTTTGTGCTTACATGATGGTTGGACTTGACGGGTTTTATTATTCTATCGATATTTTCGACAGTGGATCTTCCAGATCAAGTAAACAGTATTGATTACAAAATGCAATCCAAAGTGCAATCCCAAAACTAGCCGATCTGAGGTGTAGATGGTGCCAGTAGTTTGAAAACAAACAAAACAAACATATGTTTAGTATTTTATTTTTATTTATTTATTTATTTATTTATTTTTTTTTTTTTTTTTTTTTTTTTTAGCCATAAAAAGTAAACGATCTCAGTGAATTTGTAAACAGGAAAAAGCTGTAATTCAATATTTCCCTTTGAAAGGCCTCAGTCCAACTAATATTAATCCCGAGCTTGATTATACTCTGGCGAAATGTGCTCTTTCGTTTTCGTCTGTAAAATATTGGGGAGCAAAGTTTAAACGACGGCGTACAAGCCGCCAAGACGAACACCGTGGTGGTCGACCAATTGAGGTGTCCACACCAGACACGGTTAAGAAAATTCCCAAAATAGTATTGGATAATCTGGATTGGATAGCTGAAATAACAGACAGGTGTGCAAGACAGGTGCTGCGTTTGCTTTCAATAAGCAAAAACAGCGTCTTGAACATATTTCAGTAAAGTGTTTGGCGATGTTTCACCGCAATAAAGCCGAATTTGTATCGATTTATAACCGCGGATGAGACATGGGTTCACTGCTTTACACCTGAGGCAAAGGCAAAAAAACCGTCAAAGCAGTGGACTAAAAAAGGAGAATCGTGTCCAAAGAAGGCGAAGACGGTTCCATCTGCAGGCAGGTCATGGTGTCTGTTTTTTGGTGGAAATAAGAACAGAAAAGACAGCAACGTAAAACTTTTTTCGAAATCCGTAAATGCTATAAAAAAAGACGGCTGGGGCTGGTCTTATGAATAAATTACGAATTGAAGTATTTTCTAAAACTAAAAAAGTTAAAAAATTATCTAATATCTCACATAAAGGATTGAAACTAAAGCCAACCAATTATTATTATTAAAATGTACATTTCTTTTTATGAGTAAAAATGCTACAAAAACAGATAAACAGCAAGCAGAGGCCAAAAATGTGCCCTCTACTAAAACACACAGCTTATGGCAAATAGTTGAAACTAACGATTTGTTTGGACATGTCATCCATAACGGAGGATGTTGGCGTCAGATGACCGAGCTGTGTATCGACATCTATGCGGCCCAGCGCATCAAAATACAGCGATTGCGCTGGCTGGGTCATACTGGGCAAAGGGATCCAAAGAAAAGCTGGAAGAACCATGCGTGTCGAAACTTGATCTAAATGCAAATGGAGCACAAAAGAAAAGTTTGGAGAACTTTTCTGCTTTTCCAACAACTTGTGTTGGATACATTATAAAGCAGCAGCCAATTTTAAAGTGAGCTATAAGGAAATACTGCAAAGAGAAAATAACTTGCACATTAAATGGCAGACATGGTAGTGGAAAGAACAAGAGAGGGAGGTCGAAACAAATAAAAGGGGGTTTCGAAATTTCTGCCACTAAATCAAAAATGAAGACTGTCGTAAGTCAGTCCTTCTCTGTGTGGAAAGCAGAGGAAGTGTATTCACCGATGTGCATAGATTTTTACTTAAAAGGAGAGAGAACATTTAAATGATGTTGATTCCAAAACACAGCATGAATGAGGAAGCCACTACAATAGATTGTCCACCGTCGAGCTAAAACTGGGTTAGACTATCGATGTCACGGCTTAAGGACAATAAAGATGATGATGCAGTGAAATTATCTAAAATCTACCAACTATAATGATGCCGGTTTTGTTATTATTAGAAATTATAATTTTTATTTTCAAAGGCTTCCACATTTTAGTGAAACTTTTCTACATGTGAATTTTAGGAAATGTGTAAAAAATTTAAAACATAAATGTAATTGTAACTCAATAGTAATCACTAGTTTCTACATTCCGAGATGTCAAACATAATTGAGATATCAAATATAGGGTGTTTAACCACTTTTAAAATTTCGACATTTTCTCATTGCTTTGGATATTTTGGCCAATATTTGTTATTCAGTGAATAGAACATTTCCGTCGGTTTTGTAAAAAAAACTTCATCTGTCTCAAATAGAGTAAATAGTTTGAGGTGAGTTATATAATTAGGGGAAAGTGTAGTTTTGAATATCCATTAACTTCGTTTAACTACAGTCGAATTCTTGCGCAACAAGTGAATTTTTTCCACACAGCTTCTACTGTGCCTTTTTTTAATTCAATTGTCGAAATAAATAAACTTCGTCCAGATGAAGGCTATCATGTGCGCTATACCTCAGAATAATAAATTTCTTTGTAACTCAATTTTGCAAGCCCAATTTTATGGGCTAACACCAATTGCCTTTCAGTTTGTTCTTTAATTTTCGCTTTTATTTATGTAATTTTGTTTACATTTCTTAATTTTTCTACTTAGTCCCTCACTGCGACAACATAGACTTTTGCCTTCCATTTGAAAACGAAATAAAAAGAAAATTACTCAATTAAGTGGCAAAGTTGGAGGGCACGATGGACTTCCAACGCAGTCCGTAAACTCTTAAATGAAAGCTGCTGCCGCCGACACTGTTGTTGCTGCTAGTGACGTTTAAGGTTCATAGGTATACCTAAACCTTTACTTGTACGAAGTAGCCGCGTCGTTGCCTTATTATCCTTCTTCAAGACGTTGGTGGAGACGGGTGGTTGAGTGCTGTTATTCAATTAAATAAGCTCGTTTTTTTCTTTAGCCACGTTACTTTTGTTTCTATTCGCTTTTGTTTTCTGTTCTGTACGCTTAATTATTTTCGCCCCGTTCTCAAGAATTAGAAGAAAAAAATGTCTTCTTATCTTATGTGAATAACACGGCTGCTGTTGTCTATCATTGAGAATTCAACTGCTGTTCGAGGGATGTTATTTTGTGTACAGCAGAAAAAATGTAAAATTCTACTGCAACGCTATCTACTGATTTGCGTTTCAATTCGAGTTTTGTTTTTGCTTATTTAGTCAAGCGTATTTATCGTCTGAGGCTATGCGAAAAAAAAAACAAAAAAACAAAAATTTACGTAATTTACATGAATTGCTGGGGCGGTGAGTGATTGATGTGTGCCTTCTTTCAAGCAGAAAGATAAAACCTTATTTGAAATACGGGAACTTGTAAATCAGTTCGGTTTTTACCAAGAGGAAAATTTACGGAACAAAGAATTGTCAGTCACCGCCAGGTCCTAATAAAACATTCGAGAAATGTTGCCTTTTCGTGAAATTTTGGCTACTTACAATAAATAATTAAGAAATGGTTCTCTTCGTTGAATAATAGTCATTAGAACACATTTGAAGTTATTGCTAGATTTGAGCGATATTTTTTCCCATCAAAAAAACAATATTTAATTAATTAAAATTAAGAAAAAACATAAGAAAAGCTTGGCGTATCATTAATTAGGTCAATGTGACTAAAACACAAATGATAGGAATGACATGAAATTTTAAACAGACGTCATTCGTCATTTTTTGAAGAGAATGTCGATATTCTGCGGTGATGTCCATACTTATTAATCGACATGTTAGTATGATTTTTTTGTTTATCACAAATCAGCTGAGCGAATCCTTGTTATGCCCATTCTGCCCAAAGAAATTGTGATCATCGTTATCGTGACATCCGAAGAGAACGAAAAACCTCTATTTTAAAAATTTCATAGACTCGAGTAGGCAAACTTGATGGAGCAGTGATGCTAGTTAACACAGAAATTACCAACAGTGTGAGCAAACGCGGCACCCATTTTGCGGGTAGCTTTTTAATAGCAATGATTGCTGGGAATTCTTTTCAACGCTCTAAACATTAATGATAATGTCTTCTATAGCAGTTTAACTAAATTAACATTTTTTACAAATATTTCAAAAAACCAAATTTTTCGTTTTCAGACGATAGATCTTATTATTATGCATTATAAAAAATTTATTGGTCAGACGTGAAATGTTTTTTACCAATTCAAATAACTTGAACTAAGAACGTAAAATATAACTTTGCTCTATCCACAGGTTAACCTTATCTTGCATCTTTCTAAAAAAATACCAAAGTTGGTTAACATTTACGGAAACTACAGGCTCTTAAGAATTGTTGTTGTGTGAACCGATCTAGTTGGCGTCCACTATCCTGAACTGTGTTGAGGTGGAGTAAACAATCTGTACAATAATTTCAAAGTTTCATAGTTACTTTCGCGTTGTTTACGTATCAGGTACATACAAACTACTGTGCAATGGCGAAACTTTTACCTCATGCTGATTTTTATGAAATTTGATGAACACATAAATCGCCTTTAAGTGCTAATATTGATTTGCAATATAATTAATTTGATTTACATATAAAATTTTCAATTTCTATATATTAACTTACGACAAAGTGTAATCAAAAAGTTATTATTATTATTATTATTATTATTATTTGTTCCCTTTCCAATCGCTGGCCAAATTTAGTAAACAACCCCTAGTATTTGTTTAGTGAAAAATGCTTTTCTGGTCTGTTCCCCCAAATCGATGGGGGAAAAATACGGAGCATTAAAAAATCAAAAACACATTTTTACTATTTACAAACAGACGAAGAGGAAAAATAACAATTTTCTATTGTTTTTATATATCGTTCAGTTGTCGATGTCTCGGCGCTGGTGCTGAAGCTGCTGCTTTTGCTGTTACCCGCTGAGGCTGCTGTCTGATTGCCGCAGTTGATGGTAATGATGACGTCGTTGTGTTTATGATTCCAATCTAATTTCTTCGCTTGCGTTTCTGCTAGCTTTTTTGCAACTTTTTCATTTGTTTTTATGACTACATTTTATTAGTTTAAACACAAAATCGCAGAGCAACGACTAATTTCAGTAATAGTACCAAATAACAACAACTTTGTTTTCTATCCGAAAACGGCACAAAAAAGTTAAATAGAAACAATTTAAAATTACTATCAAATTGTTGTTATAAACAATGATTTTATAGGTGCATAAATTATGACGACAGCCGCCATAGACTTTTGTGATGGGACATAAAGTTTATAACTTTTCGCATAATTTTTCTTAACCAATCAAAACAAAAATTGCACACAGTCATTTAGGATAATTCCACTGTATTTCAAAGAAAGGAAAAAATGCTTTCGGTCATAGCAACGTTGCCGAAACCTTAACAAGGAATTTCCACTTCAGCATTAACTTTTTTTGATTATACACAAAAAAAGAAAAAAAAATTGACTATCAGCTACGGCTGTATAAAAAAAAATACCTTCGTTAGCGTCATGTTATAAATTTGTGATGAATCTAAAAGCTACATATTACTCGCATTATATACTCGTATAACATGACATACCACAAATTCCCCTGCATCCCATGAATAAGACAATGGAGAGCCTCTTTTGCTTACACGCATTGTATACGCCCGACCTCAACCAATAATTACAAACTATATTGTAAATGAACTATTTCCAATAAGAAAGCTCTCATTTTTTGTTTCTGCTGTGTAACTTCTTTCGAAGATACACCATGCATGCTTGCGACATTTGCGCCCCGAAAGAAGTAGTTAATTTGCTTCTGAGAAATAGAGTTGGATTCTCTCCGTGAACTACTGTAACAAGTGGGTTTTACTTTTTCTTCACCTTAGAATATATAACCACTACATAACAACCTCAGCACGCAGTCACGCATTCTATTTTGAAATTCAATGAACGAAACCTACAGTTTAACGACGATTCCAAGCGTCACCGTTTGAGAAACATTCACCACGCTTACCGATTACTCAACTGCTTGAAGTCTTTGTCAAACACATCAACGCTGAAATAATAATCATGCGAACGATAGTTGCGCCATCGCGGCACTTTGTCTAATAAATAAGATCAGCTTTCAATATAAATTACGCAGGAGATCGTACTTCCGAGTTTATTTTCTAAATTGGTAACACTGTTACAGACATTAGACATAAATGTCATTAGCGTTTGGTACTCCTTATTTTTGTATTACAGTAAATAGATTTCTGAAATGTTTGAATTGTGCGATTTTGTTGAGAAGAAGACGAATTTTTGAGAAAATGGAATTTCTATTGCGAAACCATAAGATTTTTCAGAAGATTTTGTCGGAAGAAAACGCTTAGAATTGGCTTAAACGATTCAGTTAAAGTCATGAACAAATTGGTGACAAAGAGCATAACGGACGGTCCTCAAAAGTCACAAATCGAAACACTTGGCGCTCAATAACCGCCGATTAAAACTTAAGGAAATTTTTGATCAAAAAGGTTAGTTTTCAGATGCGTTAAATCTCGATTGGTGCCAAAAAACTCTCGGTTTTTTTCGAAAAAAATCGTGGCGTTAAAATCTGCGAAAGAATGATTTCAGCACATTATAAGATATTTTATTACGGAAGATTCGACCTGGATTATGCTTATAAGTCCGATAAAATCAACTAATAGAAAGAATATCATGCAAGAGGTGACACCAGACCGAATAGATCACGCCAAAGTCCCCCAAAAATAAAGATTATGCTGGCAGTTCGTTTCAATTATAGAGGTATTGCGCATTATGACCTTCTTCCGTTAAGCCAAACCGTTAATAAGGAATGTTTCGCGCACATGCCCTGAGGGTCTTTTTCATTGAGCTACCCGCAAAAGGAGGCCGAATTTATGGACAGACAACTCTTACTCTTTGCAACATGATAATGTGTCATCTCAAATTGCACTGGTTCTTCTTCATTTTTCTCCCGAAAAAATCAGCTAACATCGCTCCAGGACCATGATTTTAGTCTGATTTAGTTATTTCCTGATTTTTCCCAGAAAAAAATACTGCTCCAATGAAGAATACGTCGGCATAATTTTTAAAGATGCTGGCATAGGTTTGAAAGAATAAATAATGAAAAAATATGTGATCTGATTTTACTTTCTGAATGCAGTGGTAACATCCACATTCACAGAAAGATCCCTCGAAATAAGGAAAAAAAATACACAAAGTTAGTGAAATTTAATGGCGTTTAAAACAGAGGATTTCGTTTTTTGCCATCATAAGCAAATACGATGAGAATTCCTCTTAAAAAATGTACAACTGGACGACTTTTAATTATGTTTACTAACTATAGTCGGATATAGTTTTGAAATAATGAATGAATGGTAAAATTGTAACCAAATGGAACGTACAAACAAATATAAAGCAAGGTTCTGTTCTTGTCCAAATTGATTCAATTTAGTTTCCCACTTCAATTTACTTGGATGCAACTATACTATCCACTTGCACGCTTTATAAAGTTTCAAAAGATCATTTCTAATTGTTTATAAATGAAATGGCAAACTATGAGAGAGAGAGGACTTAAGAGCAAAGACGGCATAATTAAAATAGTTAAATTTAGAATGTACAAAACCGCAAAAATTGTGAAGACTGCACCGCAAAATGCATTTAATGTATTAGATTACACTAAACTAAATAGCCATTACAAATAGAAAATGCACAAAGATTGCGGCATTTATGCCAAGGTTTTTAAAGGCCACGATCCAACTTCTATTAGTCGCCTCATTTGTCAAGTTTGCTCAGGTCGAATCTAATAAATTCATCGCATTATCCATCCACAATATATCGATCAAAATTATTTTCCACCAAAATATTCACTGAAGTATATATTACTGAATTATTAACATAAAACAAGTTTAGAAAAAATATCTAAAAATTTGAAATTTTCCAAAGGAAAGTTTCCTCATTTGAGTCAATAAAAAATTTTTAGTAGAAGTAAAAAACGAAAAATTGGTTTTACAATTTGAACGCCGTAGTAGATCAAGTTTTGATTTTAACAGCCCTTTTCCACAAAACGAATCACTTAATTCTTTCGAACAAACGAATAATTAACTATTAGTGTTAGTTTGTTGTAATTCGAATGGATTTTTTGTGTGAACCCATGTAAAGAAATGTTGAAAAAAAGTATTTGACATTTTGACATAGTATTGTTCTTTGAAAACTTTGATAGTTGACGAAATCTTTCATGCCTTTTTATAAAAAAAAAATGTTAACAATGCTTTCGTTCATTGATAATTCATTCGCCTACCGTTTTATGGAAAAAGGTGGTAATTTTTAGAATTTTTCCATACTAACACTAACAATTAAGACTAACGTTAACAAATGCATATAAACTGGGTTGATTTTCTTCCCGCTTCTATCATTAATTCGTTCCCCTGGTGACACTTGTGGGCATTAATCGTGTTCTACAGGAACGAATTCGCCCGCTTGTGATAATCAAGTTCAATCTGAAAAATTCAAATTTTCCTGAATATGGTTTTAGTTACTGTACGTTCAAGTTTTTTGCTACTGGTCCTAAGTTCAAGATCCTACCCATAACTATGAGACATTTTCATGCTAAATCTTAACCCACCAGCTTTATCGATTCGGCCCCTATTTCGCTTTCAATAGACATGGCATTATGACGATCAAACCTGTTATTTATCATTTAGTGACTGAAGCCGGATCACCATGTCGTGCGTGTAAATGACAAAACTTTATTACCAAAATTTGTCATGAACGCGGTGGTCCTTCTAAGTCGAGTCTCTACGTCAATGAACACCAATTGTGGCTGATAAATAATCGTAAGTACCAAGAATCATTTTTGAGTTAATGGCTATGTCACCAAACAAAGTTATCGTGCGTGAAATGTACCTATACATTTCATTATCGACCTTTATTTGACGTAGTTAGAATGATCCGGTTTATGTCAAGTATGCACCGCTTTGTTCGATAACTTGTTACAATTGTGAATGTAATTCTAATATGCCTCTAATTCCATTATGTTTCTCCTCGGGACAGTCGATTTTCATAAGCTTTCCCTGAGGCAAATGTTTCATTAGCAGAATCATTCGTCATAGACAGGAATAGAAGGTGATCACTTTACGTCAAGTAAGGTGCATAAGAACCTCACAATCAAAATCCCGGAACTTCTGGCCAACCACTATCGAAGTGTCTGGCCTGATATTGTCCTGATGGAACACAACTTCTAACTTTTTGACCAAAGGTGGCTTATTGCTTTCTTCAGACGGTTGAATTGTTGACCATATAGTTCTGAACAAAAAGTTAATCCCACCAAATATACATCAAAATTTTCCTGACCTTCTATCCTGGCTTGAGCGCCGTTTACGGTGGTTCACCTTGATTCGACAAAGACCATTTTTGCTTGACGTTATCATTAGTGACCCATTTTTTATCACTAGCTACCAGCAGTCCCAGAAAGGCTCGATTTAATGAATGAACACGGAATGGCAATTAAAAATTCGGTAAGGTTTTCTTTGGGTTCACTTGTGTGCACCCATAAACCGATTTTCTTTCTGTATCCTGCCTTATTCAAATGCTTCCAAACAGCCTTTGGGCAATCGAAATAGTGCGTACATGATAGTCTGCCTTGATGATTAACGTAAGGAAAATTTAGCATGATTGGTTGTTACAGTATTAGGACCATTAATCCTATTCATGCTTTCAGCCAGCTGGTTTGCGCCTTCGCCTCCGTCGAAGAAAAACTGTAAAAACTGTATAACGTATTTTTTCTTTGCTGGCTTCCATTATTGACGCGCGCTCAAACAATATTGAGTCAAACTATCACAAAATTGTGTGACTTAATACCTATATAATTAATATAAATATTTACTAATAATATATCTGGACTAACCCGATCGCATTCATATAACGCGATATGTAGTTGACTAAGGTCATCTATTGCAAAAATAATGAATTTATTTTTACTATGTTTTATATCTACCTCATTATGTTTTAAAGCGCGTTTTTAGTTTTAATTTAAGTAAGAAATGATAAAGAATCTGAATTTCCATTTACTTTGCAATAAACTCAGACGCTAAACGCAGTCAAACGTTCATGAAGGTCCCTTAACAAAATTCATCGAGTCGGACTTCAAACACATAAAATTGAAAAATTGAAAATTAAAAAATTGAGTTGTTACAGGTCTACTAGAAGGACTATTGTTAGACTCCAAGTATGACCAAGATAAAAATGGACGCGTTTATGAAATGGCTACGATTTTATTTATTTATAAAAGTAAGCATTGAAGATTTGTAAATACTCAGCTAATATTTGCTGTTCGTTATGTCTCATTACATATCGTCCACCATAGCAAGGAAACTCACTTACAAACACTTACATTTGTTTTATAATGTATTATTTGCTGGAGTGCTCAATGATGATCTTCCAACAACTTTGATAGGTATACTTTTCTAAATGTCGAAAAATTTTAGCTTTTGTTGCACTTGTAGAAACTTTAATGCATTGATTGCAATAATTAAACACTTCTTTTTTGTATTTTGCTCACCAACACTGCGACAGCTGTTTAAAGTAAAAGTAACGCAATTTTGAAAGGCCCCGGTCTCACAATGTCGTTAATCGTATATAAGAGATTCTTTGAGGTTTTGCCATTCTTGTAATTTGTAAAGATATTTGATATTGACAATAGAAAAAATCGCGTTGTTGTAAATCGCGCTCAGTTGTAAATCACAAGATTATTTTGTACAATTAGTAGCAGCAAAGAAATATGCTAAAACTGTTCTGTTTGTCGATGAATTTTGAGGATATAACGAGTCTCAGAAAAGTGCGCGTTTTCGAAGAATTTTTAAATAGAATTCAGAACAAATTTTTAGGGCTTAAAATTACGACTGGTGCAGAATAAATGTAATATAATCCAATCAGTGAATTTCTCCAACCGGACACTTTAATTTATTTGGTTGTTTAGGTTTTCAATTTAACATTATTTACACGTTTAAAAATGCTAAAAAGTTTTGTTTTGTACTTGATAAACTTATTTTATTTCCTATTACTATTTATATTCGAAATTTTTTAAAATTTTCTTTTCATAAATTTTTATATCGACAACACAAAGTTGCAACAGCTGTTGGCCGTAATTTAATGTTATTTACACGTTTTTCTTTAATTTTCTTCTTCTGATATTTTTTCTTTGCCAAGGCGTTAAGCGGTTTATTTACAATAAAAGAAATTCAAATGCTAATAATTCCTAGAGATTTTAGAAACTATTAAATTTTAAGTGTATAACTTCTATTTACTCGCAGCGGAGATTCTTTGTCAACCTTTATAACATCAACTTATTGTGTTCATAATTTATCTTTTATTTATTATTTGTATAAATTTTTTACTTCGGTTTTTAAATTTTTTGTTTTTTTTCTATTCAATATACATTTGTTTTTGTTGTCAAAATATACTTTATATTCTTCTTTATTTATTTATTTATTTATTTATTTTTTGTTTTTTTTTTTTTGTAGACGTAATTTGTTTTATATATATATGTATATATGTATATACAAATTGAAATTTCTGTATGGCTTATTTTTTATCTATTAAATCGTTTTCTGTTCCATATGATTCTATCTTTTTTATATTTAATATTCTAATCTTTCACTCTGTGGTATGTTGTTGTTGTTGCTGCTGTTATTCCATTTATCTTCTTTGGTACATTTTCTTATTTTTCTTGTACTTTTCTCGTTTTAAATATGAATCTATTTAGGTATCTCGTATGTCGTATGTTTTAACACCGGCTGCTCAGCAGAAACTGAAATGTTTTCCATGTGAACGAATGATTTTATAAACTTTCATTCCTCCACAGCAGCAAAGCAGATACAATTTTTTCCATTCTCTTTGCAAAACACACACAGATATGGGGCTTTCCTCATTGAAACACGATATAAAGAGAGCAAATTACTTTCACGAAAGAGCACTGATTGCAAACTCTTTACCAATAGCTTAAGAGAATTCTTAAAGTTACAACTTTTGCTTAACATATGTTATGCATTTTCATTCATGGCACAAATTCTTTCATGATGAATATCTAAAAGATTAATGTCATGGATTTTATTGTCAAAGCAAAAATTTTTGTTTTCTTCCCTGTCTATTTGTATGGCTGCCACTAAGCAACTAAGTAGGATTTTTTTTCGAGGACATATGAGAGAGCTCCCAAGTTTTCTGAGTAGTAAAAACAAGCACTTGGAAACCAAAAAAAAAAAAAAACTCAGAAAAATAAAACACAGTGGTGGCTGTGTGAACTATTCTCACAAGCAAGGATGTGTTAATCAAGACAACGGCCCCTGAGACCTTGCATGGAAACAATCACCACAGACTAAATAATAGAATGTCGCAATTCTGTAGCAAGACTAACTAAATTTTGCATCCTAAACAAGTGTGAAATATGAGCAACTCGGGAGTGTTGGAGAAAAAATAAATGAATGGGGTACTAATGTTTACAATTCGACATTATCAACAGCAGCGGGTAAAATTAAAAAG
Source organism: Philornis downsi (assembly GCA_019455685.1). NCBI lineage: Eukaryota > Metazoa > Arthropoda > Insecta > Diptera > Muscidae > Philornis > Philornis downsi. Next base: position 1,002,008 of record JAHXMU010000450.1, on the reverse strand, counting down.
CATTTGATACAGCCCTGCGATCATGCCTGAAAAATTATGATTATGATATGCTTAGGTACAGTTTCGATACGGTTTGCGAAATACCGTTTTTCAAAGTTAATAATATCTTATATATATTTTGTATTTAAGTACGTCAGTATTACATCTTATTTCAGCAATCTCACATTGATAAAAGTTTAGTATCATTGCAAAGATTACGACCTCAATTCTAACCACAGTTGTTATTTCACATCAAAAACAGGGTTATGCAATTAATTACTTCTCAAGTACGCTGGCGAAAAATATGGAAGTCAACAATCTTATTAAAACATCAGAAACTTGTTGCTATTGAGACATTGACATTGGTCAAAAATATTGTAATTCATTTCAGGCCCATAAGCCTCCTACCTATACCATCAAAAGTCCTCGAAATTGTATTTCTCCGAAGATTGAACCCTATAGTAGAGTCAAAAAAACTAATACCTGATCACCAATTTGGTTTTAGACAGGGACATGGGGCTATTGAACAGGTTCATAGACTAATTGAACTGATAAATACATCTTTCGACACGAAAAAGTATTGCAATGCGGCATTTCTGGACATTTCACAAGCCTTTGATAGGGTATGGCATAAAGGTTTATTATTCAAATTGAGGAAAATGTTACCCACGAATTTCTTCATTTTTCTGAAATTTATTTATCTGAACGAACCTTTTTTGTTAAACACGGCGAAGACATGTCGGACATGCTTAAATCGCATGCGGGAGTACCTCAGGGCAGCGTTATTGGTCCTACCTTATAACTGATTTTCACTCCGGATCTACCCACAGAAGACGGGACTCTTATCGGAACGTTTGCAGACGATACAGCTGTTCTTGCCATTGACGTCAACCCGGATCAAGCATCTAGAAAATTGCAAAAACTTTTCGATACCATAACAAAATGGCTGCAGAAATGGAGAATAAAGGTGAACGAAACGAAATCGGTTCAGGTACCGTTTACACTTCGGAGAGGATGTTGCCCTCCCGTGTCTATTAATAATGTTGAAATACCTCAAGCAAATGATGCAAAGCATCTAGGCATTTATTTGGACAGAACACTGACTTGGAGAAAGAATACATTTACAAAAAGACTGGCCTTGGGGCTCAAAATAAGACCCTTAATTTGGCTTTTGAATGGCAAATCCAAATTATCCCTACATAACAAATCAAAAATCTATAAATGCGTCTTAAAGCCCGTATGGACATATGGAATCCAGTTCTGGGGGACTGCAGCAAACTCCAACCTTGAAATATTGCAACGCTTTCAATCCAAAGTACTGCGAACCATTTCCGGTGCACCCAGACACTTCTTGAACAAACAATTGCATAGAGAATTAAAAACACCCTTCATTAAGGAAGAAGTCCAAAAATATTCCGCTAGATACATGAATCGTATTCACCAACATCCGAATCAGCTGGCGTCCAATCTGATGAACGAAACACCATTATTTACCATACTAAGGAGGAGAACCACACAGGACCTGGCTACTCACGACGGATATGGCAATAGGGACACTCACGGAAGTGTCCTTGAATAAAAATAAAATTTTAGTATATAAGTAGTATGTAGGCCAATATAAATATTACTGAATGTCCAAGGACAGATTGTAATAAATACAGAATTAAGAAAAAATCATATTTCTTGCCTGTCACTGTTTTTCTAGCTCTTCATTTCATTTTAAAAATTAAAATACTGAATAGCGTGTTGAAATGCCACTTGTCTTAAAATACCAAACATCAATATCGTCAGATATTGTATTTCTTATTACGTAAAGATATTCGTATTAAAACTTTGGAATGAGTACACAAATTTCAGATGGGCATAGCCATGACTACGTCTACACCTAATGTGTTCTCGTATTGCCACAAACCCGCACCCGAAGCCGGAAGGAGCATGATAAATCGCTCGATTCCTATCAAAATGTACTCTGGATTAACGCGCAATAGAGGAAGCAATTTATAACTTAGTGCAATCTTTCGCTTAAAAGTGTGAGAGAGGTTATTAATTATTTTAACAAATTGACCAAAGTTTTAGGGTGGTGCCCTAAGAGACGTGGCGATGTAGTCCACCTTAATTCGCAGCAAATCAACGAATGAACTTCAAGTCGGCATCTAAGAATTGTAGGCATCTAATTGGGAAATCGGTGATTTTTCTCACGCAGTTTTACAAGAGTTTGAGAAACACAAATGTGTGTCTGTGCTTACTTAACCAAACCTCGTGATTATCGTATCTCAGTTAATCGATTAATGTAATGAAATAATTTTTCAGATCTATGATTAATCAAACAATTTCAATTTTCAATAATGCAATTTGAGTAATTTATTCCAAATTCTCAGATATTGTAAACGGGAATAACAAATACGAAATATCGTACCCAAGAAACATGTTTTTTATTGCTTAAAGAAATGTATTAAAACTTTTTGAGTGCCACACAATATAAAATGTGGAAAACAATATATTTAGTTATTCAAGTATAGATTACTCAATTGTTCGATTAATCAATTAATCATGAGATTTGAATAATCAAAAAAATGATAAATCGATTAATCTTAAATTTGGTTAATCCAAATGTATGATTAATTAATTAACCGCACTATTTAAAAGTCAAACTCTTTGCAGAATATGTTGTTCCATTCCGTTTTCATATATTGTGTCTAAAATCCAAATAGAGAGAATAAAACAGGTTGTTGTATGGTATTCCTTTTTATTTGAAAGGAAATTTTACTTGTGGAAAATGGGCAACATCGCATCATGTTTTGATGTAGATCCCATTCATGGAATCAATCAAGATTAGCACTCATCGCATTTTGTTTATATTTTGCAATTTTACCCCAAATTATCATACAATCCCAGCTAGTTTTCCTAAAATTAATCGATATACATTGTAGTTTATTCGGACTTAATTGATGAAATAATTTTAATGTGATAGTTTTCTAAACTTCGCGTCACATGCTAATATCCCTAAGCAGACCACTTAGGATATTATGTGGTCCGTTTGAATTGAGTACATATATCTGCACAACTTTGCTCCTAAGGAGTTGCTTAGCTTTCTTTAAAACTTGCTAAAATTTGCTAAAATTTGAAAACCTTTGAATTTTATAAAGGTTGTGTTCCATATTAAAGTATAGGTATTCCCAGTAAGCATAGGAAGTTACGTTATTCATACCACTTTTAAAATTGCAAACTATATAATTTTTGTGCTCAAATTCTACCTTTAAATATACGTTTCAGTATTATTTACCACACAGGATATTATTCATTACACATGTTTCCCAGAAATCTTAAAAAATTATGCAATTTGCGTATTGAGCTCTCAACTTCCGATTTGTCTAAACACACTGTTTTTGTTTTAGCGATTTTTTTCATTTTTGGGATTTTGGTGTAAATTTCGCTATGCGAAGGGTACTAGATTGCCTACACTTTTAGCAAGTTAGAAAATGATTCCGTTTTTGTAATTAAATTAAATTAATTATTAATGAAAAATTTGAGCATGTTTTCATTTCAGCTATTTTTAGCTATGTGTTTTAGTGATATTTTTAGAAATAAAAACTGTGTGCATGTGGAAGGCACAAATTAGCGTCACCTCCACTGGAGTAACACTAAATTTTTTTAATAATTGAATTGAATTTTTAATAATTGAATGCATCGTTTCCGAGATTTTGGATTTTTCAAGACATATGGAACTGAATATTGCGCCAGCACGATATTAAATTAATTAGGTATAATATTCATATGAATTGCATACAATAGCATGAACTCAAATATCTAAAAATTATTGTAATTTTATGAAAACTTTCAATTATGAAATAACTTTCAATTATAAAAGTTCTCTCTCAGACCTCGCTTATGGCTTTATTTTAGGGTTTCCATTAGATTTTTTTCAAAAAATTCCTTGAAACCCATATCTTTTAACACTGAATTAATCCGCCGTTTCGCCTGTATGCACGTTGTTATTTCCCAGAATTCGCGCAAACTTCGCGCACTTTAAATTCGTAGAACCACTAATAAAGTTATCGAGGAAAAAACATTTCGAAACTACACTAGAATTCTCACAAGTAGAAAGGTTACACAATTTTTCTTTCGTTGTGTTTTTCATGCAAGGATAAACATAGCAAATGCAGTTGGTCATAAAAATATCGCATTTGAAGTTATGAACAACAAAAACAACATTAATATTTCATCTGTCATTTAAGTGACTGCCAAGAATTAATTATTAATCCGGATTTTGTAATATTTACATTTTAGCAATTATTAAAATTAACGGTTTTTTTATCACAACAACTTGTTTGCGTGTAGAAGGAATAACTTCTTACAGCCCAAATTAAATTTCCAAAATTATACTAATTTTGTGATTGAGGGGAGCGATTACGTTTTGTAGAGAACTTTGTACAGGGTGTCCGTCGGGAAAGTATACTGCTTTGTTTGTTTACAATTTTTGATTAAATGAAAGAGAATGGATCTTATATTGATAAACGTGTTATTTAATGTCGGCAATTATGTATGGAATACAATATCAGATAAATGTTCGCCTCTGTTAGCCTCACAAATGCGAGCCCTTCTGCATAAACCTTGCTTTTCAGATATCCACCTCAGAAAAAAGTCCGGAGCAGTCAAATCAGGCGACCGTGGAGGCCAGTCAACGTCACCATTTCTTGAAATAACTTGTTGTGGAAAGAGGTCTCGCAGTAATTCCATTGTACTCCTGGCTGTATCCAATGTGGCACCATCTTGTTGATACCACATGTTAATCAAGCCCAAAGCATGCAGTTGTGGCGTTAAAAAGTTTTCAATCATATCACGATATCGCTCCCTATTGACAGTTACCGTTACGCCGTTTTCAGTTACAAAGAATTAAGGTCCAATGATTACTCCTGACCAAATTGCACACCAGACTGTCACTTTTAATGGATGCAAATGTGACTGATGAATAATTTAAGGATTTTCCAATGCCTAGAACCGACTATTCTGTTTATTCGGAATCCATTCAAATGAAAATTTACATCGCCTCCCATTATGATTTTTTCATGAAGATCGGGGTTGTCATGGACGAGCTGTAACAACCTATTGGCATATATACGGCGTAAATGGTCTTGTGGAAGAAGCTCTTGTGTCAAGTGAATCTTAAATGGAAACAAATACAAATCCTTGTGCGAAATTGTGGCCAAAGTTGTTCTTTGAAGACCAAAATCTTGAGCACGGCGTCGAATTGAGGTTGATGAATTGTTTTGAACACTTTCTTGAGCAGCAGTAATGTTTTGAACCGATCTTGCAGTACGTTGTGGTCCATGCTTGGCCCTATCAGCTACAGACCCCCTTTCTTCGATATCCTTCACTACACGATAAATAGTGCGTCTTGTTGGCACGTTGTTTCTCCCAAAAATTTCACGTAACTTTCTCATCGTCACAGCAATCGATGATTGATTTTGATAAAATTTTTTAACAATTAAAACACGTTGGTTTATCGAATATTTTTCCATAATAAATTTGGCACGTTTCCACTTCACGACTGCCAAATATGAACTGTCAAGAGTAATGTCTACCAAAATGGCGGCAAAACACGGACACCCTGTATAACAGCAATTTATTTTATTTTGACGGTTTTGTTTCAATTCTTGCCACTGAATTCCACCACATTTGTGTCTAAACCGCTCAGAAATTAAAAAATATGTAGTTTTTATTAGACGTAGCAATTTCGTGGAACGAGGTTCTCATAGTCTTCTAATCTGATACCGTGTGAGATCCAATTCAACATCCAATTTGAATTAAATGAACTAACGTTGGCGTTGACATGAATTGAAGGTGGCATCGGTATGATATAACATGAATTGGGGCGAGGGCTTACATCATATGTCATGTATTGAAAGTGACGATGACATATCATAAATTGAGTTTTTTTTTGCGACTGAATTGCTTGAATTGCAACATATACCTATGCGAATTTTTGTCTCTGCATATTAAATTCCTATTTTATTGTAATGTTAATCCTTCAGATTCTTCTCTTTCTATGATCTCAACTACTCAACTTTGTTTTCAGACTAAAATTTAGCTTTTATGGCAACATGTTCTCTTTGCATATTTGTCAGAATTTCGTATATTATTTTAAGACTTTTTTAAATTATTGCCATGAATTTCATGTACTTTCAAATCGTAGAAATGTGCACAGAGTTCCCTAGAAAGAGAGTTACATTGAAATTCCTACGAGAATTGTAAAAAATGGAAATGTTACACAAATTTCTTTTGTGCTTTGTCTTTTTTCCTTTCATACACGGATACTACACTGCAAATTCAGCTGGTCATACAAATATCGCGCATCAAGTTGACAACAACAATGACAACATTAACATTTCATCTCTCAGCATCATCAAGTCAAATCGTTTCTGCTTATCGTCCGTTTGTTGTAACAACACAATAAAGCAACACATATCAGCTCGCCGAATAACAGAACATAGCAAACATAAGGGCGCGACTAGGGGGAAAAGGGTATCGTATCGCCATTACTATCATCAGAGGCAAAAGCATAAAACCCATCACTGAAAATACCACTACAGCAGTCGCAGAGAAGGCATAAGTAGTAGTTGGAGAGTCTGTATGCGCCGCTGAATGTGCACAATGACAACTAAAGGATCCACAAAAATTTCCTGGTGGCGGTGTTTTTGTCGCAGTGCCGCCACCGCTTTGAAGTGAAAACAAATGAATGAATTTGTACAAATGTTTTTTATACGTAACAATGTGAATGTATACATTCGTGTCAAATATGTACGTATGTATCTCAGTTTGCTTATGTATGTGAGTGCAAGTTAAATGTAATATTTACTTTCGCCCAGCACAGTGGTTGGAAGACTACCGTCGATTGACAACCATTTTTATGGAAGCGATAACAACATCTTGTTTGAGGTATCCTGATTTCAACGATTTCTTGATATATAGGATAGCGCATAAGTAAAGTCTTTTTTTTTCGTCTCTTTACGGAATTAACTAAATAATACTTGGGAAATTTATGGTGGAAAGGCTTAGCACAGAACAAAGAACCATGGTTGTTCAATTTTACTTTGAAAGTCAGCATTCGATTATTCAGATCATATCGAAATTTCTTTCATGTTCGTAAGGAAAGCTCCAACAATTTACCGATTCCGCGCGCTGGAAGACCTCGTGCAGTTCGAAATAAAGTGAATATTGCTCGAGTGCAAGCATGTATTGAGGAAAACCCCGAAACTTCCACCAGTCGATGTTCTTAGCAGTTAGAGATGTCTAGGCGGTATTGGCAAAGAATTTTACATATGTTACATCTTTTCCCTTATAAAATTCAATTGGTTCACAAGTTAAAACCAAATGATGCACAAGAACGCATTCAATATAGTCGCCGTTAACGCTACTTATGCGCCACCCTTTATAATTAAGAACAAAATGATACTGCTTTGGACGCCTTTAGATCCTTACAGTAAGGATTCATTAATAATTATACAATCTTTGGCTCTTAGAATTTGTTGTAAAAATTTCGCGATAGCGTCCAAAAGTATAATTTTTGTTATCTCAATCTCCATGGTCAAAAAATTGAAAAAATTATCCCAAATTATATTAAAAGATGAACTTGCATTGCTAATACTTGCTAATAACTTTTGTAAATAACATTTCAGGAGACATATGGGCACAGATTAATGAAACCATTTTTTATTTCAACAATATACATATTGATATTTTTGTTTTTGTTATTTTCATGGACGATGAAGAAATTTTTTTAGATTTGTAAATATTTTGACTGCAATTCTTCAAAAACGAACATTAAGCACGATTTTGACATTTGATTTTGAAAATATTTTTTAATTGCATTTCACTTAATGATTAATTACTGTAAAAGGAATCGAAAATAATAATTACTTTTGACATAAATAAATATTTATTAAAATATATTTCGTGCTTCATAAGTGCAACCGGGTTACACTAGATGGTGTTAGCCAGATAAAATTTCGTACTCAAAAAACTTCTTAGTCAATTTTGTGATTGTTTGACTAAGCATTACTTGAGCATGCGTCAACGAAGACGAAGGACACCAATAAGGAGAAAATACGTGTAAAGGCGAAAACTCAACGCAAGCCATGCGGCTAAAAATGTGAATTGCATCTTTGGTTCCGATACTGTGACAGTCAACCACTCGCTATTTGGTCTCGTTGATTTTGTTTCGGCAATTTTGATATCAAAGATGCACCACCCTCTGAAAGGCCAATGTTCGAAGATGTCAGTAAAATAGTGGAAATCATCAAGTCCGACACATATGTAAGAAATATCTCGATTAGCCAGAAACTAAACATTGCACAAAATACATTAGAGCCGCTCGGATGTCGTTGGACAGAAAAAGAAGCTCGATGTACAGTTGCCGTAGGAGATAACGCAGACCTCGTGGAGCGAATTTCCATCTGCGAATCGCTGCTGATTCGCAATAAAATCAACTTATTTCTGAAACTAATGGTATTTGCTAATGACGAGTGAGCCACTTATGACAACATCAAACGAAAACGATTGCGGTGATCCTACGTAAACAATGACCAAACTAGGAATAATGACCAGGAAGATTTTGCTGAGTGTTTGGTGGGGTCGGCAGGAAATCATTCACTATGATCTACCCCCCTACAGACAAACTCTTAATTCGGATATACACTGTCAACAAATCGAAGCAATCTCCTAGAAGCGGTAATAGAATAGAAGAGTAATTGCTATCCATCCGGATAACGCCAGGCCAAACACGTCGTTGATGACTCACCTGAAAATCCGGGAGCTTTATTGGCAGGTACTTATATGTATGTATCCGTTTTATTGTCCAAACCTGAAACTAAGTGATTACTACCTGTTCCTGTCTACGGCGGATAATTTTGCTGGTGAAAAATTCGATCACAAAACAGGATAGTAAAAATCGAGTGACCCACACTTTTTGTCAAAAGAAAGAGAGTTTCTATGATAGGGGGATAATAGCATGATTTCCAAAATGGCAACAAGTTATTGGATAAAACAGTGCACATTTTACGTAGATCGGATCATTCCAACAATGTTGAATAAAGCCTTCAATATAATGCAAAAATAATAAATTTCTTCGCACTACACCTTATGTGATTCATGATATTGGTCTAATTGTACCAAATTATATATAATTTTTACCAATGTCTTTGAACACTGTCAGGTCTTAAAGAGGTCTTAACTCGTTCCGGGTTTGGGCCATACAAGTATGCTTAGAAAATGTTAAAGCTTTCAAGAGTATGTGGATCATTGGCGTAGCAATAGATTCTTCCTGGGGGGGCTAAAGCCCCGTTTTAACTCAATGTATTTCCAAATGTTGAAACGTATATTGTAAATGAATATATAAACCACAAATTATCTTTAGAATTTAATTTTTGTTATTTGTTTATGAATAAAATGAAACTAAAACAATGAATTCAATAACAAGAGCAATTATGAAGATTTAAAAAACAAGTTCAGCCTTTTAAAGCATTAATTGTACAATCAAGTGCAAATAAGAGAGAAATAATGCTACTTGTGGAAGTTTCAACATGTTTGGATATATATTTGTTTGTAATTTTCAATGAATTCAGAAGCTCCTTCCAAATCAAGTCTTCCAAAGTAACTCACTGATGTAGCTAATGGAAGACTTTTGAATCTGTGCTTCAAATTTAATGTTATATTATCGATTACCGGATAGTTAACATATAATTTCTTTTTGAAATTCTTATTGGTTCTAATGAAATTTCGTTTTCGTTGGCAAAATTTTCAATATCTTTCCAAACTTCAAGAAATCTGTATCTGTAATATTTAAAGGTATTGATTGTCGCCCCTACCGTTTCATAGGCCTCTCTTAAACTTGAGTTTTCCGTTTGAAAATGTCTCCTCAAGGTGTTTATTGCTTTGAGTGCTCTATGAAATACGTGAAGATTCACAGCAAAATCAGGTTTGGTGATCAGATGTAGTAAACCTATAGGCTCTACTGCATTTTTATCTCGCGCTTCATTCGCTTCCTCCTCCAAAGCATTTTTAGTACCAATATAGTTAGAAACAATGGATCTACAACTTTCATATCTGCAGCTACATCTAGTTGTACGCAGGCTATGTACTTCCAAATTATTTCCTTGGAAAGAATTGCTGATTCTTTTTAGATCGCTATGATTTCCTGGTTTTGAAAAATTCATAATGCTTCCAGGGCATTAAAAAATGTTGATGCGGATGTTATATTAGAACAGGAATCCACAATGACCAAATTTAACTTGTGTGCGAGGCAATGGATAAAAATGGCTTGAGGAGATTTTTCTTTTATTTTCATTTGCAGCCCACTTTAGTAGCCTGACATCACATTTGTGCCATCATGAGATTGACCAAACATTGGGAGATTTCTCAACTTATTTCCTTCTAAAAAATGCAAAGTAAGATTTTGTGAAGAATTAGCGTCTCTACTTACAGAGCAGTCCACAAATCCTTGAAAATGTTCTTCTATTTCCAAGTCGATGGCAAGTCTTATTGTAATCGATAGTTGTTGTTCTTTGAAACATCTGGCTCACCTACTATCAAAGAGAAAAATCCACACGATTTAACATTTTGAGAAATTGCAGTGATTACAGCATTTGCAGATATTTCGATTAATTCGTTTTGAATGTCAGGACTGCAATAATTTGTAATTTTGTTAAAATGGGACTTGAATGATAAATCGTGCTTTCCAAAATGCTCTGCAAATTCCAAAAAATTGCCTCTATTTGTAGATTTTGGACTTTCCCCCGTAGAGGAAGGCCTTGACGCACCAAAAGTAATAATATATGTGTAACTTTCTCTATGTATCCACGATATTCATCCATTTGTAGTAAATGTTGATGAACTATCCGTCGCTGCGTTTGAAAAAACGTGTGTGATGCGCCGACTGATCATGTTTTCCAAACCTTCACTCAGTTTCTTCCATTTATCAAATCCAGACACTGTGAACTTATCATTTTCTTGTCGAGATTCTTTAAGTCCAAAATTGCGACAAACGGAACAAAATGGCCTTTCGACTTCAGCACTATATTCTAGTCATTCATACACATCATAATATTTAGCAGAAAATGATCTGTTCTGTCCGTCAATCGTGAACTTTTTAAATTTAATTTTTGGCTGCTGTGGCTCACTCTGCTTTGTAAAAAAATCATTTGGTGCATTCTGTGCTCCTACATTAGGGTCATTTGTTCTAGGGCTTTCTTCAGTAATTATTGCTTCCAAGTTAATTTCACTCGTTGGTTGAATAATGGCTTTATAAAAACCAAATATTGTCGACCCGGATGTTCGCATAGGCTACTTCGCTGCTGGATATTCGATTCGTTTGATAAACACATCAAGACAAATTTCTTTATTTGAATACTGTCAACTTCATTCGTTGTCAATGAACATAATCTGAGAGCTCTTTTCATCGTAGCTGTTGTATTGGCCAACTGAAATTCAGAGGCCAGACACTCCGGGTATAATGCGGCTGTACAGTAGTACCAAAGATAACACGGAGAAAATTTCATCGTATTGCTAAAATCGGTGATTAGTCTATGATTAGATTGCTGTTCGAAAAACTTTGGAAACGTTTTTTTTTTCTCTTCACTAATAAAATCATATTTTCAGACAATAGACTTATCATAAAAAAAAATATTACAAAACGTTTTCTACTGGAAAATCGCCATAACTTCAAAATCAAACTTTGTGAAAAATAAAACAACTATTCAGCTCTTTGGCTAAAAGCTGACATCATATTTTCGACGATACCAAAATAAGTTGTTCAGGAATGATGACAGAAATTTACTAAAGTGTACGGGAAAGGGATAGTCCAACCGCCGGTCGGGGGCCAAGAATACCCTCGTGAAATAGTTTAACACGGGACAATGTCATCCATTTTCATTCTCAGAATTAAGTTTATGAAAAGTGTGTGTGTGTGTAATGTGTTCAAATTTGATTAAATTTCCTATGTCTGCTTAATAGATCTAAAGTTAGGGATATTTTGGACAAGCCGGCTACCTGTATAGGAGATAGTAAAAGGTGCGCGGCTACAATGTCGACATATTACAATTTTACCAAAGCAACATAATGGACAAAATCAGATTGGTGAATAAACATATGAACATATTCCGATAAGTTCATAGTGCCCATAGTAGCGGTTATGCGTGTTTCATTCGGAACATACATACTTTGCTTATTTATCCACTGAAAACTTGTATTTTTTTATCGTTTTTATCATATTTACTACACACTGCTACACTCAAAAAAAGGGAACTAATTTTGAGTCAAAACGAACTAAAATTGAGTAAAATTAATCTGTATGTAGCGCCAGGTATCTCCTTACTTAAAATAATTATAAAAAATATTCGGGAAAGATTGCGTACTTATTTTAAGTATTCAAATCAAGTAAAATTTAGTCAATTCAAGTTTTACTTACTCGTTACAACTACTAGTATTGAGTAGATTTGATATACTTATTTTGGATATGTTTTCAAACTATATTTAGTACGAGCTTCTTTTCTTTTGAGAGCACCATGATAATATGCAATCTCATTCTGCATTGACTCTTTGTGAATTGCTTGCCAAAAATTCGACTAATATTGCTACACAACTACCATATTCGTCCGTTTTATCATCGTGTGACTTCTGACTTTTCTCTAAACTCAAAAGGCTGATTCGCAGCGCGCTCTAGAGATCATAACGGAAAACGACTGTTTGACTTTCTTCGAGGATTGGACAAATCGTTGACAAGACTTTGAAGGCAATGGCATATATTTGGATAAATAACAATTTTTTGGAAAAAATAAAAACTGTGCTAACAGTGCTATTTCTTTCTATTCACAGAATAATCCCATTGTTATACATATCTCGAAAAACATGAAATTTTCTGCAGATTAGTTTAGTCTTTGTACGAAAAAGATTATTTTTTATCTGTGCGATTTTTCTCAATGTGGAACTTGACCTAAGATATCTTTTGCCACATTTTTAGCCTCACTGTGTTTCGGCTGCCATCGCGCTTTCAACAGACAAGCGGATGGATAATGGACGCACTTTTTACATTTTTACAGCCATCAAGAATATATAAATTTTTGAGGATCCCATGTATGAATTTTTAGCTTTACTAACAGAATGATGAACTTAGTCCATCGCATCTTTTTATGACATAATAGCATACCTTTTCTCAATTACTAAATCGAACTCTGTTTAAGGTATTCAATTTGCATTGAACGAAAAGGTATCAGATTTCTATCTAAATCACGCACCGTCACCGAAACGCGATTATTTGATTTATTTCAGTTTCCGGAATCTAAATCAAAAATATAAAACATTTTTATTAAATTGTGAATTAAACTTTGTTTCTGTTTCACACATCCAAAGCGAAATTACAAACAAATTTGATTTTAGTTCTTTAACATGAAATGAAATTAGAAACAGTTTTAATTCCGAAGAATTAATTAAGAATCGTTTGCAAATGGTATTGCAAATTCAGAACATGAATTATTGAAACAATTTTACAAAACTACACAACAGTTTATTTAGTTTTGTTCAGACAAAGAAATTAAACTGTATATTTAGAATTGTATCATGTTTTCGGGTTCTCAAATCAAAATATCTGTTTCATATTTCGTTTCAGGTAAAAATTTAATGAATCTATGACGTTAGTGAATCAGAAACAAAATTCTAATTTACTTTTAAAAAGTTTATAATATCAAAATCGAAACGAAACTTTCGTAATGGTCCCTGAATGAACTGATAAGTTTTCAATTGAATAAATTGGGGGAGCAAGTGATAGATAGCGATTTAGTATATTTTAATCCACAAATTCAATTATTTAAGCCCAAATTCGGTTTAGTTTGCAAGTTAAGATCCGTATTCACAATTGTATTATAAGTTTGAATAACACTTACCATGAAAATGTGATTTTAATTCTTTAGTACATAAAGTTTTGACGTTAAAGTCTCTTAGAAGTTCACAAAAAATACTTTCACCATTGAACGCTTCGTTTTTGAGATGTATCGATTCTAATTTTTGTCATATTCTGAAACAGATATGCGTTCCCTATAATTAATTCACGGCCCTGAGTGATGTGAAAAATTTCGTCGTTGTAATTGTCCACGGCGGCTTCTTGAGTAATGAATTGTTTTCTTGTCATTGTCTGTTTCTCGTGGACGATGTGTAAGCGAGCGCTTCTTATTTCCCACAGCGATGTACGTGCGTTTCGCACTCACAGATGCCAAAACCGGCATAAAAATATACTAAATGACCAAAAACAATTGCACAAAACCTAAAATACAAATTTTGAAATTAATAGACAATTAACTAATTAATTTGCAGTAAAGAGAGTTTTTTTGTGAAGAAATTACTAAAACATAAGAATAACACTGGTCTACAAATTTCGAAAAAAAATTTAACAGCAGAAACGTAGCATGTTTTTTAACTAATCTGAATTCTAATCTGACATAAAAATTTGCCAGACTCGTTCATTTTTTATTGCATGCTGGCAGTACTGTAAAACAGTCAATACTGACACTGCAATTTCACAAATATTAATTTGACAGAAGCCCACATTCATTGTAAATCTTGAAAATAGTAGCTTTTAAGCATGTCAGGGAGATCGTGTGTTACTGAAGCAAGCTATTTTTTCTTTGTGTTTGGCGAATATTTGGTTGGAAAAAAAGGATATGCAACATCAGAATCGTTAGAATACTCGTAATCACGTTTACATTATTTTGGTTTTGAAAAATCGGAAAAATATTACTTACGCGAATGCCCCATCGGTTTCCAAACCAGTTCAACGTCCACCAAATGATCCATTACCAGTCACTTCCACTGCTACAAGCAGTAAGTCCGAAACTTCTTTCACCAGCAGTAGTGGCAGTGGTAGTCTGTATCAGGCTGATGATGAACGTCATTTAGTGGCTCAAGCTGAGATGAATGATCTAATTCGGGATTTACACTTAACGAAGCAAGACGCAGAATTACTAACTTCACGCATGCAGCAGTGAAAACATCTTGCAGTTGGGACAAAATAACAGTCCATAGAGGTTGAAGCTTGGAATTGGCTGCATATTTTGAGAAGAAACACTGTGTACTATACTGTTCTGATGTTAATGGTTTGTTTCAAAAAATGAACCAGCCATATGACAAAACTGAATGGAAACTATGTATTGATGGAAATTTTGACATTACTCAAACACAACGATAACACATGGAAGGTGTGTGATTTCCTTCTTTTTTTAAATTAAATTAAATTAATCTGTTTCAGGTCATTGCTTTGTTGACTGGTATGCAAGAAGGTTTTACAAAATATTGCTGTTTCCTTTGCCTATGGGATAGTCGCGCTACATGTCATCATTAGGTCAGAACAGAGTGGCCAAAACGAAGTGAACATTCACCAGGAAAACAAAATACTTCAAATAAACGATTCCAAATAACGTTCTTCTTCCGCCGCTGCACATAAGATTGGGCCTTTTTAAGAACTTTGTCAAGGCTCTAGGCAAAGATGATGCAGCATTTAAATATTTATTAGCGGTTTTTCCTAAAATTTCATGTAATAAAACCAAAGAAGGCAAATTGGTTGCCCCTCAGATCAGATAGCTATTGAATGATGACAATTTTTCACACGAATGTTTTTTTACACAAAAACTAGGTGCGGTGAGCAACGAACAAGGGAAGCGTGCTCACCAAGATTTAATGAAAATTGGAAAAAATTATTAAGGATTTTGGGACAAAAGCGTGCGGAGAGACTATTGCTGGACTCTAATACTTGAAACCGACCCAACAAAATACAAACGACGTTCAAATAACGCCATTCACTTTTGAAAATTCATTGATTTTAAAATATGCTAATAAAATGACAAACCAGTGAAAAAACGAATAAAGACATTTTTTGTATCTCGAAAACCTGACGATTCGAATTCAGCCCACCAAATAACCCTAGGAAAGATATTTGGTTGCTCCAGTCCAAATCCTTTTTCTCTAGTGTAATACAATAATACTTAAACCATTCCATCTGAGAGATTTCGTTTCTGAAACCTTCGTGATCTAGGAAATGCTTGTAGACTATGTTGCGGGTTCAGATCATTCATTAATTTTACTAGAAGAAATAATTAAATATATTTCTATATTTTGATATAGGAGAGCACAATTGAGTTTATATTCTATGAACGTTTTTTATTCTATATATTTTCTATGAACGTCTATTGGAATTTGAAACTTCTCTATATTTCTAACATATTTCCTTCTAATCGGGACGTCAAAAGTTCTAACTGATTTCACCTAAATTCGCTCTATCGATTTCTAGAATTAAGCAGAAAGTGACTTGAATTTTGTGGAATATTTAAGAACCAAATCAAAATTAAAGACTTTTCTAGATGCTTTACAATTTCATGTTCCTATCACTATTCCGAGAAAATAAAAGTCTTCTTTATGGTAATAATATATACGGGTGTAGCTTAAAATTATTTCCAGAATGCTCCTCTATTATCATTCAAATAATAATTAGAAATTTCTATATTCTAAAGTGACATAAAATGAAAAAGAGAAATTATTGTAATGCGGTAAATTCTGCTATAACCACATTAAAAATACTATAATTATTTACGTTACTTTTGCAACCAAATAACCGACCGTGGCGCGATGGTTAGCACACTAGACTATCATTCACATAATCCCGGGTTTAATCCAGCATGGAGCTGGCTGGCTTTATTTAAGCATTGGCTACCTCGACACGAGTGTGATCAAAAAATAAGCGTTATTTTCAAATTTCGTGAGCTACGTATGTTCGATTTTCGCATTTTTTTTCTGTTATATTGGTACACATATCAGTTATGTTTGTTTCTGACGGATAAAAAGGTTAGTCGTGTTTTGGTGTGATCTTCGATTTTTTACTATTCGGAAAAATGGATCAAAGAAACTGAACCAAGTTTTGTCTAAAAAATGAAATTAAATGTGCAAGGACATTTGAAATGTTGACTGTGGCGTTTGGCGAGTCTACTATGAGTAGAACACAAACAAGTTCAATTGTGGTATAACCGGTTTAAGGAAGGCCGAGAAGATGTCAATGATGATGCCCGTCCTGGTCGCTCGGGCACGTCAACAACCGATGAAAACATTGAAGTAGTGAAGAAAATGATTTTGGATAATCGTCGAATCACTATTAGAGAAGTTGCTGATGATGCTGGCGTATCGTTTGGCTCATGCCAAGCAATTTTTACGGACGTTTTAGGCATGAAAAGTGCGGCAGCGGAGATTGTTCCAAAATTGCTAAATTTTGAGCAAAAACAATCCAGAAGAGCCAAGACCGTCAATTTCGGTCAAATGAGAAGGTTTTGCTCACTGTTTTCTTCGATTGCAATGGCGTGGTGCATCATGAATTCTTGCCACAAGGTCGTACGGTCAATAAGGAATACTACCTTGAAGTTATGCGCCGTTTGCGGAAAACAATTCGTCAGAAACGCACAGAATTGTGGAAGAACCAATCATGGATTTTGCACCATGATAACGCACCAGCTCACACATCGATGCTTGTGCGTGAGTTTTTGGCCAAAAACAAAACCACAATCATGCCTCAACCACCGTTTTCACCGGACTTGGCCCCCGCTGACTTTTTCCTTTTCCCAAAACTGAAAACATCAACGAAATGAAATCGTTTTGCTACGATTGGGGAGATAAACGAAAAATCGAAACAGGAGCTGTTGGCGATACCAAAAAGTGCGTTTCAGAAGTGTTTCGGGATTGAAAAAAAACGCCGGCATAAGTATATTATATTTGAGGGGGATTACTTTGAAGGGGATAAGATAGTTATGATGAATAAATAAATACTTTTTGAAAAATTTAAAAATAACGGTTATTTTTTTAACATACTTCCAATAATCGATAACTCTTGTTAATGCTTCTCAAACTATGACGTACGAAATCGTCGTTAAACTGTAGGTCCCATTGAGTGAGTTTAAAAGTGGAACGTCAGAATAGGATGGGAGAATCTCTCTCATATCTAATTTATGAATGCAAAGAAATTTATTTTACTTCTGCAACTATTTGCTGCTCGTACAGTACATTTTCTTTCGTGGTAAATTTGCCGTTCATTTCTTTTAGCGTGCTGAAGTCGAACGTTGTCGGAAGAAAATAATTTTTTAAAGCAAATTCATATTTAAATACAAAAAAAAAAAAGAAAAAAAATAATAATAATAATAATTAGCGCTTTAATTACTAATTTGCTTAAAACTATGTAGCAAAATCCGAAACGAACTTCCATGTATAGTAATGATTTCAGAAACCAAAGAAAAGTGCAGATTTGAATTTATTTATTTGATCCTTAGTACACAAAAATATGCAATTTGGTATACAACAATGCTAAGAGTCAGATCAAAATTAGAAAAAAATGGGAAAATATCACAATAATTGTGTTAAAAAGCATTGTGACGTTACACTCAAAAAAGAAATTGCAGCCACTAAATCCTAAAGTTTTGTCAATTCCACTAGCCATGATTTACCAATAAACCTATTTAATTTCTTATGCAGATATCCCTAACATAATAGCGAAGCCACTGTGTACAACAGCGATGTCCACACAATGTGACATTTGTATAAATAAAAGTACACAGCAAACACAAATATTGTGAATTGTGGAGAGAGTGTGTGCACGTGTATTTGTGTATATGCATGGTTATGTTCATTTCACACAATAGTTGTAGTTTGTGTGCCAGAGTATAAGTGTGTGAGTGCGTCCACATCAAACAATAAAGCAATCAATCAACCCGAAATAATGGCGTCAAATAAATGGCGACGAACGCATACAGACAGAGGCGCACACACTTATGCTCAAATATGTATGTACGTGTATGGACCCATTCACTTCACTCATCCAGGAATTGCACCAAAGTTAATATGAGTGAATATGTGTGTGATGCTCTCGCATTTGATGATGATTGATAAATTCATCGTATAATGCATGTGAACATCTACCTATACATTCTTATTTATTGGATTTATTTTTTCTTTATTTCATGGCATGTTTCACATTTATATCAACCCTCCGAAAAGTACGAGTACAACGAACAGATTACGTGGCAGAGCGCATTGAATTCAACGAAGAACATTTAGTTGCTGGCAGAATTTAAAGACAGAACTGACCTATACCAATCGATGTAAAGTTGTGAAAATTATAAGAACAATTGATAAATATCCTGGACTAAATTGCCCGGTATGTCCGGTCTGGCCGTTCTAACGAAGTTCTAATCGACTTCTTCTGCGCCACCCATTCTGGAGCAGTTTCACCTGTCCGTATATAGCTCAAAAAAACAAGATCACTGTATTTTGATGCGTTTCACAAGGTCATTGCCAGTACACAGCCAAAGCCGCCCCCGATGTTAAGGGTGGGATGAGTCATTATATTTCACGGGCATTATTTCTCTTCAATACACTCAAAACAGATTCATCGGCTTGTTCTATAGTATTAAAATTAACACTCTTCTCCTAATTTCATAGTTCTTAAACAAAGCAAAAAAAAAGTAAAATAAAGTCCTCTCGTCTCATATATGAGATATGCAAGAGCTCTTCAAATTTAGATAGCTTGCACTTATTCTATTTTCTGATTCACTCTCGGAGACCTACAATTTTACGACGATTCCGAATATCTGTTTGATTAACCGTCTGCTCGAAATATTCTTTAGACACATCGAGATGACTGCTGCTCAAATAATGATAAGTGATTCTAACGGGGTTCATACCCTCGTTCATATACATGAAAGCACCTTGTTCTAACTAAGCAAGTTTTATTTTCAAATCATCGAAAATCTTTTTTGTCAAACTCCATTTTCGCTGACCCCTGCTTAGTACCTGAGAAGACTGCAGTGACGCTAGAGCATGCAAATTAAATGTCACGTCAATTATTCTGTTAATGATATCGAACGCACAGTGTCTCGCCCTGGTGAGATCCCTTTTTGATATAAATCATCTAAGGCCTTTGACTGTCAAGACTGAAGGCGTCAAATCGGCCAGCAGTATTATGTAAAGTCGTGTCAGCTTTGTAGAAATATCAAATCTCGCCGCTGACTCAAATGATGTTTGAAACATTTGGCTGTGGAATTCAAAAATGAAATATGTCGACCTGTGTTCCCGGCTTTACCTCCAAGCACAACCGGCAAGCTAACACCATTCGCTGTCTTTTGATCTTAAGCCTCGATAATGAGGAATTTGCACCACACTCTGTGTCTATTACCATACCTTCATCATTGTCCTTACATAAAGGTGCTCCCTTACCATAATTTTTAATTTTTGTGTCTGTGACCTGGCTTTGTGCAATTTTTCATCTATTGACCAAAGATGTGCGCTGCTAAATAGTTCAATTGATGACAGCACGGGTCAGAATCAAGAGTTTGGCCACAGGGGAGCAGTCAAAACCAGCAAAACCTTCCTGACTATCAATCCTGACTTGACCACCGTTTCATCCTGCTGTCCGCGAACCTTTTTGCTTCACAACTTTTTTCGCTTGACATTGCAGTAAGAAATTTGGTCTACGAGGATTTTGTATGTCAACTCACATCACTGATCTTCTTTATTTCATCCAGCCTTATTCCAGTAGTTCCAAATGGTTTCAGTATTCTACTGACATTTTCGACAATTGTCCATCCAAAATGCATGGTTAACCGCTATAGTATAAGGTTTGTGTTTTTGCCTTTACCGAAGAAAAACTGTAAAATATGCTTCAAGAAAATATGGTCAAAGAATCACAAAACTGTCCCGATATTTTTTTATTTAAGAAATCCTATCCTTTCAACGCCATCTAGCGTAAATCTATCGCGCTTACATAACACAAGATACAGCTATTAAAGCCATCCATTTGAAAAATAGTAAATTATTTTTATTGATTTTTCATACACATTTTGTAATTACCTGCAGATAATGACGGCAATATTAAAAGCATTTTACACCGGTTGTCCCACATACTTGTACAGCGGTGTTTACAATATGCTTGATTTCTATTTCATGCCGTAGGCGAAGTCACAATATATGGTAATGTGCTAACCGATCCACATAACTTTGTGAATGCGTTTTATTTCTTGCCGTTTTAGGGAAATAATTTCAGTACTTGTGGTACTAATTTGGATAGTTGACAACACAATGACACAGATAACATACAATAGGAATACAATTTAATGTTATTGGCTTCAAGATTAGAAGCTAAGCCGTTCATAAGAGATCATTAGTATACGTTGTCCTCTGAGTTTTTCTATGAAATGGAAACAAAATTTTTTGAGGAGCTGATTATCTAGTATTTAGTAGAAAAGATATTTTTAGAACCTTACCGCCGGTTGTAGTTTCGAATTATAGAACACTTCGGCAAAAAAGAAAACTTTTTTTTTGTGGTCATCATTGAAAACTAAAAAAAAGGGAGCCAATTGTGCATTTTTAAGGACGGCGCCACAGAGTTTTATACTGTGTGGGAAAATTATGGAGGGGAAATCAGGCTTTCAGGTAATTTTAATCTGTTTTAACATAGGTTGACTCACAGCCTTCTCAGGCATACCATTTAAAGTTTGTGAGCCAATAACTTTCATAGATTTTTGACGAATTTAATGATACTTCTATCTTTTTAGAAAATATGTGTAATATTTTCAAAGACATTTAAAAATGAAAATAAAAATCCAGAATTTCACTTTGACATTCTTTTGTTTTTTTTTTTCACCATAAAGCCTGCAGTTTTCATCGCCTAAAAACTTGAAACCAATGGACGATTACAAACACATTCCTTAGCAAAACAGATTATAACCATCGTGAACCGATTTTCAAAATTATTTTTGATTTATAAAAAACATTCAGTATGGTGAACAGGCTTATACACACACTCACTGAACATCCTTAGAGGCAGAACAATTCAGTTCACTTACATTTTCTGAACTAACCCACAGGAATTTAGTTCAATCGTATAAATGATGTGAACCTATAAATGTATGGATTAAATTCGAAAAATTTTATGAGAGGTACTGGAAAGAACTGAAAAGATTATAAAAATTCAAGTAACTTCATTCTACAAATTAGGGCTTACTGGCGAAAAATAAAACTGTGAATTTATATAGGAAGTATTCGAATGAACATAATTCTGAAGTCAATTTTCGTTCTCAGAACTAAGTTTACCTAGAAGAAGACATGTGCCAAATTTGGCAGAATTCTTTGCAACTGCTAGAAACATATGAAGCTAATAATGTATGGGTTAAATCGATCGTTTGTATGGGTGGTACCAGAAGAAATGTGGTTGGTTAGGATGCTGCAATTTATAAATGAGATGTTATGGGGATAAACTTGAATACCGGAATATCGGCTCGGTTCAGTTCATAAGAGCGTGACGTATTAAAAGGACATGCTATTTTTCTCACGATACGCAGATTTCTGTTGTCAGCAAATTAAACATTAACATGTAACTTCGGAAAACAGATTAACTTATGTGGGATGTTAATTAATT
Organism: Philornis downsi; assembly: GCA_019455685.1. Classification (NCBI taxonomy): domain Eukaryota; kingdom Metazoa; phylum Arthropoda; class Insecta; order Diptera; family Muscidae; genus Philornis; species Philornis downsi. The sequence continues at coordinate 979,543 of JAHXMU010000450.1, read as the reverse complement.
AGTATGATATTAAAATATCAGCTGTGAGAAACTGTCACTTTGCTCCGAAAAATTAAATCATTTGCTTTGTTTAATTTCACTTGCGTATGGTGTAAAATCGAACAAGATGCAATTGGAAAAATTGTCATTTCAAATGGCATTGAAATTTGAAACTGAATGCAAAACCATCCTTAGAGATGAGAGATCCATTGACTGTGAGTATTTAAAAAGTATGGTTCAGACATTTCAACTCTGAAATTGAGTGAGACATTCACAGGAATTGAATAGCTCTCATTGCAAATTTGGATTTAACAAGGAACAAATGCGACGTTCTTAAAAAAATCATAAAATCAAAGGATAGGATAATTTTCCATTCTATTGCCATTACCTTAAGGAAAAGAAGGACAAAATGTTACCACTTAAGATATAAATTCTGTCCTGCGCCGTTTTTCTACGTATCGTATGGCGAACTATTGGCAAATATTCCAACTTTTTATCTGGTAAAAACTTTAGTTTTTTTTTTTGATAAAAAAGAAAAAAAAAACAGAAAAAGGCAAATTGTCGAACTTTTTATTTTGAAATGTCAAACATCAGTACAAAAAATTCAGTCAACTGAACTGACTTACATTGTACTGGTTCAAAAGCGTGTGGAGTTCCAGAAAACACGCAATAACGCGCTGGTTTCTTACCAGCATCTGCTTTTAAATTAACGCACAATAAAAGAGGACAAATTATAACATCCTCTACCTACTCATTGTAACCAATTATATTTCGCTTATCTTGGCTAAGAAGAGTGATAATTCAGATCAATTTCACTCCCAGACCAAATTTGCTAAATTATACTGGATTTAGTACTACTAAATGAAATTTACATATGTGGAAAACTATGGGTTACATTAGGTAATTTGCATGGGATGCACCAGAAAGAGTCGATTTTTCGGTTTTTATTCATATTTATAGCTGAAAAATTAGATGTCAATAAATCCTTCGAGAGGTACCTGAAGGGGCGTGACATTTTCACTACCAAAACTAAGTTTATTAAATGCATTTTGTGTGCCAAATTTTACTGTATTCGAGATAACTGCCTGGTCATTTGAATGATGCACTGTAATGTAATTCAGTTGGCAAAAATATATGTTAGTGCTATCTACGAATTAAGGATCATTTCCATAAATTCAATGCAGCTGCTTGAAAGATGTAAAGTGAAAATATATGCACCAAATCAGTAATTTGTATGGAAAGTACCAGAGAAGGCATGGTTATATATTCAATTTTTGTGAAATTTCAACAAGCATTATTAGTTGATACTCGTACACTGATCAAAAACCTAATATATTGTAACAAAGTAATTTGTAGCTACAAAGTAATGTCTGAATTTCGGAAATCCATCAATTTGTATGGAAGGTATTAGAAGGAGTGGTCCGTTTTCATTCCAAAAAGGGAGAAGTGTACGACGTTTGACTAAAGTTAGTAAAACTGAATGAAAAATATGGACTTAGGAATACGTGGGTCAACTCAATCACTTATATTGGAGGTGCCAGAAGAAGAATGTTTAATTGATCGATTTTCTCAAATTTCATCAGGTACAGTAAAGTAAATATGATGGACGAAAATATGTGTTGTTGCAGTATATGAATTAGGATTTGTATGGAGTTTTCGAATATCGGTCAATTTGTATGGATCCATTTGTAACCCTCGGTTGCTTTCTGGAAAAATATCAGGCTGTATAAAATTAAAAGATATTTTATAAAGATTTTGGGCGGTTATCGTATCTTCCGGCCAGTTCATCAGACAGACAGACATCGCTCAGACAGGTTAAAAACGGATTTGAAACGGATTTGGTCAGCAGATACATGATACCTTAAGTGCTTTCAGGGTATAAAATTATATACACATTCATTCTTTCAGGTGGAGATATACGTATTATAGCCGTCTTATTCGTTTGCTTGTAGGATTTTTGCTAATGATAAACGTTTTGTAACTCAATTAACATTTTTGTTATCTCTATGTGATGTGCTTGAGGAGCATGTGGACCATTCTGTGTCAGCTGCTGGGTCTATATTGTAAAATGTATTTATACAATTTTGATAGCACTTTTTGAAGGCCCGGTCTTGAACATTTTTTTGCAGCTAGAAATTAAAAATTCACCAGAAATGTCATATTAACTTTAAATTTCTAAAAGTTATCTTTAAATTCCTTTTTTCAAATTTTCTTTGAGTGACAATTGTCAAAATATTACAACTTACTCTGTCTACATACGAGTATACACTTTATGACACGCCACATGAACCCCATGCTGGCAATCGAAAAGTGTTTGTACTCGTATTTCTTGCCTCAGTACACTAGAAATTTAAATTTCAGACGCTGGCATGCTCATACGAGTATATCCATTAATATTTTCATGAGGGCGAGAAGAAAAACGAAACGTGCGGCCACACGTGTCGATGTCACATGTCTATTTCCCATTGTATTTATGAAGAGCTGTGATATAAGCAAATTATGGCAAATTCAATGACAGCATATATTAGTTTTATCAGAAATTTTGGGAACAAATTTTCTTGTTGTTTTTTCTTCTTTGCTTTATTCGCACTTCATTTAATGTGAAGCATTCTCAATTTGCAGATTAGGATTCCTGCAACAAATTTAAATAGGAATACGAGCATCCACTAACACCAACGCGAAAACATACATGAACAAAAATACATACATATATAACAACCATATCGGAGCCAGGCAATGAACCACAGCAAAGGACTAAACAGTCATTCCCTCCCACACCCCTGACTGCTCATCACAACACCACAGCCAGATTCTCATCATCCTCATCAGCAGGAATTTCGCAGTCTTCTTTTTTCTTTTTTTTTTCACAGATGATTTGGTGCTGGTGGTATTCATTGTGATGACGATGATGGTGTTGTTGTTTATGTCCGAAATAACAAGCAATGAATATCAAAATGTCTAATAGAGTTAGGCAACAACATACAAAATGTTGTTATGGAGGATGAATGTATGTGTTGTGCTTTTATTCACATATTGTTGGCGTGTATTCATAAGCGGATGTGATGGAGTGATGTGTGAAATTGGTAAAATACCCTTACGTTCACAAGCGATATGAAAAAAATCGAATTTGAACATCACACAACATATATTAGGACATTACTAACTTGACGAAATAGCCAAAAAATGTGGCACAAAAAGCTGTTTGTTTTCACGATTAATCACGGTTGAGAGTGTTTTGTGGCACAAAAAATAAAATGTGACATTTCGGTAAACCATTAGCACAAAATGATTGTTGGATCATTTCACAAGGACTTTCTGGTATTCAAAACATAATGAAATAGTCGAAAAAGTCTTTGTGGAAGAATTGATCACGGAAGTGTTGAACTTTTTATTTTGAGCTTTTCAGCCTCTAACATTGGCTGAAGCTTCGATTTCAAGTGAAATTTACCATAAAATAATAATATACATACGTACTTCTGGATCCCTAATAGGTTTCAGTTCATAAACAAAACATTTTGCTTTTTATGTTTTTAAAATATTTTAGTCTTAGAAAAAAACAGGATGCGTTAAAGTTGTGTTCGAAATAAATATCCCGTAAAAATACCAGCGAAATATTCAACAAGAAATAAACGTTTTGAATAAATAAAAAACAAATGTTGAAACTCTGCCATAACCGGTCTGGCTATGCGTGCAGTTGCTTCATCTTGCTGGAACCAAAAGCTCTTGAAACGAATACATCATCTTTAAATAACGGCCCCCTTGTGAGTTGGCAATTGACAGTAGCACGATTTGTGTGCCGCTCCGTATTTTAAACTACTTTGAACAAGGGCTAAAGTTTTTTTATTCGCTCTAAATCCGAGTAGGAACCCTGAAGTAATACGTACTTCTACCTAACAGATTAACTATATAAAAATAAGCATGAACAAATATATGTTTAGGCTGCCATTATGGAGTTCGAAGGAAGTGTCATGATGAGCATATGAAGAAAAACAATTTTAAATTTAGAAAGAGTGTTTTTGTCTTATCATTTGTTTACCCTTTCCTTTGCCTGAAACTACTTTAGAGACTAGAATCAGTCCAGTAATTCCAGTGAGGTAAACTGACTTTCATATGCCTTTAGAAATGGCTTTTACCAATTGGCCTATTTTTATAAGTGCAACTTTAAGGATTGCGGAAATGAAGTTCATTTCTTAGACAATATAACAATACTGGCATGTTCTAATTTGTTTTGTTAAAAATCGATTGATCAATACGCACAGTTTTTTGGAAAAAAATTGGGAAAAATTTCCTTTCGAATGAATTAAATTGGACTCCACATTTCTTTTATAATTCTTTTCCTACGTTAAAGAATTTACAAAAATTTACAAATATTTTCAAATGCATTTGCAGGCATTTTAATGCTGTTACACCAATATAATTAAAAATTATTATGCTCTGGCGAATTGCGAAATGTTACAAATAGTCTATGAAAATAGCATTGTATCATTTTTATGCATCAATCATACGAGTATGTTTAAATAAAATTATATGCATTAATCATACGTAATTCATTAATACTTTAAAGTTGAAAAAAATTCCTATAAACCAGTTTTGTGACGGTTTTTTTTATTTAAAACTTAGATTTTTTTGAATTTTGAAAGTTGATGAGGCGAAATTCATCCTGTAACATATCTTAACTTTGAAATATGAAAAATGTTTTTCAACCAACCAAAGAAAAATAAGTATTTTTCTGAAACTCGTTCTTTTTCATTAACCTTCATTAGCAAGCTGTGTATTTGCAAAAGAAATAAAAAAGGTAGACATAACTTTGACATACTCGTACAGAGCTACGGACTCAGTCATGAAGTAGTCGATAACCAAAGTGAATAAGCATTATGTTACAAGTTAGTTACCCACATTATTTTGCTTGGAAAACAACATTTAGCTTACAAACTTAAAAGTCGTGCTTTTATACAGAGAGTCCATCGGGAAGGTATACCACTTTGTTTTGCCGCCATTTTGGTAAACATTAGTCTTGACAGTTCATATTTGGCAGTCGTGAAGTAGAGACGTGGCAAATTTATTGTGGAGAAATATTCAATAAACCAACGGGTTTTAATCGTTAAACCATTTTATCAAAATCAATCATCGATTACTATGACGATAAGAGAGTTACGTGAAATTTTTGGGAGAAACAACGTGCAAACAAGACGCACCATTTATCGTGTAGTGAATGATTTCGAAGAAAAAGGGTCTGTAGCTGATAGAGCCAAGCATGGACCACAACGTACTGCAAGATCGGCTGAAAACATAACTGGTGCTCAAGAAAGTGTTCAAAACAATCCATCAACCTCAATTCGACGCCGTGCTCAGGAGCTTGGTCTTCAAGGAACAACTTTGGCCCCAATTTTACACAAGGATTTTCATTTGTTTCTATTTAAGATTCACTTGACACAAAAGCTTCTTCTACAGGACTATTTACGCCACCACACATACGCCAATAGGATGTTACAGCTCGCTCAAAATCGGGGTTGTCAGATTTTTATGAAAAAATCATAATGAGTGACGGGGCACATTTTCATTTGAATGGATATTTGAATAAACAGAATAGTTGGCTCTGGGCAATGGAAAATCCTCAAATTATTCGTCAGTCACATTTGCATCCATTAAAAGTGACAGTCTGGTGTGCAATTTGGTCAGGAGGAATCATTGGACCTTACTTCTTTGAAACTGAAAACGGCATAACGGTAACTGTCAATGGGGAGCGATATCGTGATTTGATTGAAAACTTTTTAACGCCACAACTGCATGATTTGGGCTTGATTAACATATGGTATCAACAAGACGGTGCAACATCGCTTACAGCCAGGATTGCAATGGAATTACTGCGAGACCTTTTTCCACAACAAGTTATTTCAAGAAATGGTGATGTTGATTGGCTTCTACGTTCGCCTGATTTGACTGCTTCGAACTTCTTTTTGTGGGGATATCTGAAAAGCAAGGTTTATGGAAGCAAAACAGGAAACGTTTGAGCAACTCAAACAAAATATTCCTAACGAAATTGATGAAATACCGCGTGAAATGTGTAAGAATGTAATGGCAAATGTGCTCAAAAGAGCTCGCATTTGTGAGACTAACAGAGGCGAACATTTATTAGATATTATATTCCATACATAATTGCCGACATTAAATAAACATTAAATAAAACATGTATCATTGTAAGATCCATTCTCTTTCATTTAATCAAAAATTATAAACAAAGTAACATACCTTGCCGACGGACACCCTTTTGTTTGCTTCTGTTTTGTGTTTCGACTCAAATATATTTTAAAAATTGTTGTTACATACTTAATCGACCTTAATTAGAAACAAGTTCACTCAGGCCTTTGCCACAAGAGACGAATTAACAACAATAATATCTTTTGATGATTTGATATTAATCATGCATAAATAGAGATGACGGAAATCTTGGGGAAATATAATTAAAAAAACATTTTGAAATGTGTTTCGGAACAAAATTGGGATTTTCTCTTCGAAGGATGAATGTTTTCTTTACATCCAAAGCCCCTAAAATTCACAAAATGCTAATCTCACTGTCGTTACACTGCTTTGTTTGTCCGAAAATATCTTTAATAACAAATTTTATAAAAAGTTTTATTAGAAATTTTTAGAGATAAGTATCCCTTGTATTCAATTTTCTCCAACCTCCATTAATTATTTACCGATTTAAATTAAAAATACGCATTAAAACAGCATTCTTATACAAAATCTTCTATAAAAATATTTCGTAATATGTAATATATTTTTTACCTCCACATCCACTCCGTGCTTTTTAAACCAGGACTATAAAAATCAACTTTCTTACTGTTTATTACAGGTGAGAATCAACTATCTTTAAAATAAAAAAACCTTCTTTAGTAATCATAGTGAAAGATATTATACTCAATTAAGAGGCGGGACTTAGACTTAGACTAGGTAATATCTAAATACGAGTATATTTCAGGTAAACTTGCTCTCATCTTTGACACCTTTGTTGGAATACGAACAGAATCGTTAAAAAATGGAGTTAAATGATTTCTAAGTATATTTTCAACACAAATATGCCACAAAATATTTGTAAAACAGAATAACCGTTTTGATGCATATTTTAGTTCGTCTTGAAAAAAAATCTTAATAGACATTGAAAACAGGGAATCCCTGTCTTCAATAACTGATAAAATTCGTTTCGGAAAAATTTGCTGAATATTTTAATACTTTTGGCAGTTTTTGATTAAGGGGTCAACATGAACCCTTAATAATTTTTTAATAGAACTTTTAAATGTTGTACAAAAATTATACTTGACATATTTCACAGAAGGCTTTGTAACTAAATGCATGTGATGCAATATGATCAGTTAATTAAAATCTTATTTATATAAATGTCATTTGATATGCTAATAATGTAAGATGTAGAAGGAAGTCTCGAGTATTATTTAACCAAAACAAAGAGTTTTGTTCGTTTTATAGATTTATAATTCTCTGTAAAACTTAAACCTACTGTGTAAGCATATGCTTCCGCGTAAATGACCGATTTATTCCTAGCGTCATGTCTTTCGAGCAGTTACATAGAGTGGTTTCAAAAAAACCGGTCTGACAACTCTGTCAGCTGGTAAGTACCTGTCATCTGAAGTATGTATTATTTATTTAGTGAAAGGTTTACCATTTACGAATATGGATCGTTTAACAGTGATCATTGAGAACACCGTAAATACGCTGATTGGGTGCTACGGCAATAGGCTTCCAATGCTGATTTTTCGAACAAAATTATCTTCAGCAATGAAGCTCATTTCTCATTCGGTCGGTACTTCAACAGCAAGCAAAATTGTCCCATATGGGGCTCGGAGAACCCAGTAGTGACTGTGGAAGAGCCATCGCATTCGGAAAAAGTGACTGTTTGGTGCGCATTATGGTCTGGAGGTGACATTGGATCAGTTAAGACTGCCACGAGCCACACAAAACCGGAGATTTTGGCTTTATTGCATGAGGAGTTTCCAGAAAGCGTTATTTCTCGTCTTGGCGCAGTCAATTAATTTTACTTTTGAACCGAAACATGCACAACACGTTACAGGATGCAATCAAATTTGCCACACTTTATCCATGAACTATGAGTAGACTATGGTGTGAAAATACGAGAAGAGAACATCGTCACACCACTTCTGGTACCTCCCATATAAATTGATCGATTTATCAACATTTATTTATTTTTTCCCAAAATAGCCAACATGTTGAACGGAGTTATTTACACTTCCATACAATTACTGATATAACTCATGTATTCTTAACTTCATATCTTTCAAGCAATTATATGGAATGCATGTATAAATATATTCCTCTAATCATATCGTTCAAGTGCACTAAATTAAATAAAATTTGGCTCATAACAGGAGCGTAATAAACTTAAGTCAGCGAACTTAATTATGCTGAAAAAAGCTTGAAGACGTTGAAAACGTACTGGAAACTAGTAATCGAAACTTAAGTTGACAAAATTTTGTTGCAGGTACTTGGCGCCATATGGAGATCAATTCTGCTCAAATTTAGTTCATTTTAAATTAAAAGTAGTTCTTTTTTCTGAATGTAGAATGTAGTAGCCCTTCTACGATTTCAAAGCGGACGAATTCGGAAAGTTATAATTTCCTCTTCTATTATTGTGCTTTTGTTGGGAATATATTTTCCTAGAAACGAAAGGGTTTAACTCGCTCCCTTCACTTGCACCAACGCAATAGAATTTTGGGTGAAAATATTTCAGTTGACCATACCGAAATGTGTATGTCTTGTTTATTTTTTACTACTTTACTACTACAATTCGCGCGGCCATAGAGAAAAAGTTGGCCTGCATAGCTGTCCAATTATTGAGGGTTTGACTGCAGGATTTTTTCCGCTTTCAAAGCGAAAACGTAACTTTGCTTCAAAGTTTAATATTTGAATCATAAGTAATTTCTTATTACCGATAAAAGTTTGGAATCAAGCAAAATAAAGTTAATAATATCTAACTTTAAGCCGTTAAAATGTGATTCCCCAACGTTTAGGGCCCACCATATTTCACCTTTGTTATGTCCGAAATAATTATTATGACTTTTAATGTATTCTTTGCTTATAATTTGCAATTTTGTAAAGCATCAGTATTCTCAAATTACAAATCTCATCAAATACTATAGTATTTGTTAGTATGGTACATCTCGTATAGTATTTATATATACGAGAAATCAGTCATTGTTAAGGAAGACAGCGCATAAAAAATAGGTTAAATTATTTAATGTTTCCTCTCCTGTCTATCTCTATTTTACGAAAAAGAGAAGAGAAATATCGTAATCAAAAAGTTTTTTAATATAACTTTTTTTCCTGTTGCCATACAAATCCTACGCAGGTCCTTTTCCCCCACCGTTGGAAACAGGGAATATATGGAAAGATAAGTTCATTTAAGTTGTACAAATGTGACCACAACCAGAAGCGTAAACTGAAGTAGAACTTACACAGTGATACAATCACAACAATAACTGGGATGCTTTGCCTGACATGGTGTTTTTCTCACCGTACATTCATTTCGACATTAGCAGAAAAGGCAACAAAAGCCAGTGATTGACTGTTGTTATATTCATCCTTACGGCAAATAAAAAAGCCAATTTTTCAATTTATACCCTCGTGCAAGGCAGAAACGACAAAATGAAACACGCGGAGTATCCCAAATCAAACTAAACTGAACACATTTTATTTAAAGCTTTGAGCACAAAAAGGGCACTTTCAATAGCAAACAAAACAAAATAACAGCATCCTTGTTATCTCTGTGTACAGTTGTGAATGTGTAGCAAAGCGAACTTGTCTGAGTTTGTCAATTACACTGATTGACTTGGTTACAAATCAAATCAAACTGTTCCTCTTCAGACACGCAGTATTTGCTATTGCGGCCGTCTTTGGCGAGCGTTAACTGGAAAGTTTATTTTGCGCTTCTTTTGCCTGTCGGTCGGTCGGTCGGTTTGACACGAACTTATTGTGCAGTGTTCTCTAATACTCAAAAGTTGTGTGAAGCGGCTTTTTCAACTTTGCCACTCTAATAAAAAACTGGCAAATAACATTCCTGTTATTTATAAAGTAGAAGGTATTGTGAGCCTCAATGAACGAGTGATGTGATATACTTATATAACCCAAACCAGTGTGAAAATTTCGGAAGGTGAAGTTACTACAGCATGTTATAGTTTACGCTTGGCCCTTTTGAGAGCCACTTACCGTCTTGTATACTAATTTCGATACTAAGGACGAAAATTTACATAAATAATTCAAGCACACAATTTGAAAGGTAGAGTCTATGCAGAACGACTGAAGCCTGTTACCATATTGGCTACATCGCTTTAAGAAGCCATTACATAATTTTTATCAAATCACATTTTCAAAAACATCTGCCGCCGCAATGGTTACTACGTGCAACTCTCGTTCGCATAATCGCCGGTTCAATCCGCGATTCAACCACCTACCATTATCTAAACGTCGATGTTTGGCGAACACTTCGAGTTGCCGAGTAATCGACAACTCCAGTAAATGGTTCTCGAACTGTGATGTTCGGAATCATGATTAAACTGAACGCCCCGTTAGGTGGGTTTAAAAATGGAATGCCTGTATGCTCACTGAATGTGAGAAGGTTTCCCATATCTTTTTTATGGCATAACAGGAATTTGTGTGGATTAAAGGAGCTAATTAACTTGACGATATTAATTTCTGTCACTACAAGAAGTGCGACCAACACATAAATGTTGCTCCCAACAAAATATTGGTATCGTTTTTTAAAACGACGGCTGCATAATTTCATGTTATTCCTATCATTTGTATTCAAGCTAGAATGCTTTAAATGGCGTTACCTTTGCTTTTTGGCACAGAAATGGATGTGTTGATTAAAAATATCGTTCAAATTCAGCAATGGCTTAAAAAGTATTATGACGACTGGTGCCGATGTTTGGTGGACGTTCAAAAGAGGCGTCTACATCAGAGACTGTGAAAATAATCCTTCATATTATCCCGTAATGGAAAACTGAAATTGCGAGACATGGCTGACATCTTAAATATATCAAAAGGCGAAGTGTTTACCAATACTTATGAAAATGTGGACGTGAGAAATGTTTTTCATTTTCGCTAACAGTGGGATAAAGAAATCGTGGTGTTGCAGAGTTTGAATTCTGTTTGAAGTATTTTAAAAATAACAGCAAGAATGTTTTTATGAGGGAATTGACTGTGGACGAAACATAACTACATACATATAATTCTAAACCCAGTCTGCAGTGCGATGACGAAAGGAAGCGGTGAAATCATGCAAAGTAACCATCGCAAGCATCGGCCGATAAGGCTGATGACCGTATTTTGGGTTGCATATATAATTCTATTCATCTACTATCTTGAACTGGGAAAAGTGGCGAATAGCGTATATGATATTCGTGTATTGCATTTTTTGTTGCAAATATGTCCTCTAATGATGCAGAAAAAAGGGTTGCCTTTTAACCAAGATAATACACAATGTCTCATGTCGATGGTTACAATGACAAACTCATTATAATTGAGTTGCAAATACAACTTCGTCCTGCGTATTCTCCAAAACTGGACACCAACGTTTTTTTGGGAAACTTCAAGAGGATGTTCTGGGTAAAAAAATTTGAATAGAATGAAGAGAGCATTTTAGAAACTAGAGTATATTTCGGGTGTCTTTCTAAATTCCACGATAACTTGAATAAAGTAGACTTGAGAAATAGTAGCAGATGTTCAGTAAGCTTGAAGTAAAGTCCAAAAAGCCAATGCGTCAAATTATAACATTCTCGTGCACAACCACTAAAAGAACCACAGTTCTAGGATATGCAGTAGGTATGCCTAAACTCTCTGCAGAATATGCTGCTACCTTCGATCGGTCGGTATTCTGGACAAATATAAAGGTGACATTACCATCTTTCTGGGCAAGTGATTGATATACCATAGATACACATAGCACATAGCATATATATAATTAATATAAGGAAAATTTATGATTTTGGGATAGGATTTGTAGTTAAGAAGAGAATCGAGTACTTTACCTCTACTTCAAGGCAAAATGTTTTTTTAACACACTGCTTCGTAAACATGTCTCTTTGAAAAACAAGTGAATGCGATCAAAGTTACAATATGTTATGTCTAGACAATGATGATGCCGTTGCCCTGATCAAGTCATTGTTCTGAAGATTTTAATGCCATGATTTGAAAGTCAGAAAATTCTGTGAACGATGATGTGAGAAAAACATGATAGCGATTGGAACCAGAAACAAATGCAAAGATTTTCACAAGGCAGTTTGATTATCTGATGATGAAAACAAGAGTAGTTACATTGATCTCGCATTAGAAATAAAAGATACGTTTACAATCGGCGTACGTGTGCTAACGGTGATTCGGGTCAACACTTTGCAACTGAGGCGCGCAAGACATTGGGCGGGACGAAAAACGTACGTAACCAAGTGCAAAAAAGGCTGGACAGTAGAATGCTGTGTACCAACTGGGCTTATGAGGTTAGACAAGAATTGCACTTTCTGAAGATAGCAGAAACGAATAGCTTTGACTAATGTGAAAGGAATTGTATTCAGAACAGAACAATGCCTGCTCATGCACATTGATCGATAGTGACTCATCAGAAGTCCTGGGAGCTTGGTTGGGAGTTTCATATGCATCCACCCTATAGTCCAGACCTATCATCAAAAGTGTTTACCATTTGTTCCAGTCTATAGCTTGCAAAAGACGACTGTCCCAGTATTGTGTTAGCTTCAATGAGGGAGGCATAATTGAATTGCCCTTAAAATGGCAACAAGTTATGGAACAAACTGGTGAATAATGAATTTCTTTTTATATCTTACATCAAACAAAAAAGTGTGACAGTTGGATACACAGTGGATTTCAGGCGAATGAGAACAATAGAAGTTTGGATTGTTCGAACAATATGTCTTTATATCGTGCCGAACAGTGGACTCTAAAAAATCACAAATACTATGTTTCATCAGTAATTATTTTTCATACATAAAACAAATAATTGAAACACCACCACGTAAATTGATTGAAATTCGATTCGTACATACAAGGTTTTCTGAAAAGAGTAAACTGATATTGAAATGAAATAAAATAAGCTGTGCAGTAGGTAATAGCGAAATCCTTTTTGTGTTTGGACGACCCATATATGTTGTTATGTATGAAATATAATATCGTTTAAATGTCCGCCGGGACTTCACACAGTTTGAACGAATTTTGTTGACTTTCAGAGCATCGGCCAATTGCGGTTTATTGCCATAGGTCTGCAAATTCAGAAAACCCCGCATAAAAGAGAGATTTTTATATAGAATGCACATTTTGGCGATCGCTGCGTGGCACCATTTTCTGGAACCGCATGCCTTCCACGTCTATATAATTTAAGATGATGTATGGGTCAATCATTCGCATGAAACAGTCACTTTTTGAGGGGTCAAGCCACACATGGAAATTTTGTTTGTTAACACAGCCATTCATCCAAAGATGATCCTTCGGCAAAAATGAGGGTCCTCTTCCAAACGATCCGAAGCTAACTCAATTAATAAACGACATTGCCTATGGACATTAATTTTGAGCTCCCGGCACTCATCGATTTTTATATGAGTGCAAGCTTAAATCGCCAAGTTAAAGTATGTGAAAGTTCTTGTGGATTCCTCACTACTTCGGCTTCTCCTGCTCACTTTCATGAACAGCAGCTATGTTATCGGACGATCTGGCACTAACGAACGTTTTATTATCATACATTAGGGTACCATTTTCACATTGTTTAATATGTACTTAAAATATTTTTTCATTAATAACTTAAGTTAGTCGTTTATGGGGATTCTGATTAAAAGAAGAAAATTGTAATGAAAAATTACCTAAAGAGTCTTAATTGCTTTAGAGGATCTAATGAAAAGACTGTGAAAAGGTGTCAAAAATAACAGCATCCCTTCATGGAAAATCCATGTTAAATTCATCGATGATCATCCATTTTTTCACCACTCCTAGATCCCGATTAACGAATCCTTTTAACTTCCCTTGGTGCTCTTTTTTGGTGGAATATTAGAGTTTCATCATATGTAAGTGTAACTTGACATTATAACTATGCATCAGTAGACGAATAAAAGAAACAAATTTGACAGAACCTGCCACAGACAATTAACATCTCTTAACGCTGCTTGGAAACTCCATTACTACAACAACAACTTTTGATGTTGGGTTATACAGGGTGGCCCAGAATGAACGAAGTGGTGTGAATTCCTTATAACTTTTTTATTATAATTTTTTTTTCTTTTCTTTTTAGTATTTTGTAAAGAAGACTTGGAGAATTTATAATGGAGCAATACACAACTGAACAACGTGCCCAAATCGTTGAAACTTACTTTGTAAATCAACGGTCCATTGTGTTGACTCAGCGTGCATACCGTCGTCAATTTAATGTGCGGGTTGCACCCTCTCAGTCAACAATAAACCGTCTTGTTGCCAATTTTCGAGAACAAGGAGCAGTAAGGAACCTTCCTGGTGCTGGCAGACGACGAACGGTGCACACGGATGACAATATTCAAGTGGTACAGGAGAGCATACAGGAGGATCCACAAACATCAACCAGGAGACGTTCGACACAACTTGGCATCTCAAGAGGGTCGCTGCAGCGAATTTTGCATAGCATAAGAATGTTTCCATACAAAATTCAAATTGTCCAAGAATTGAAACCCACAGATTACCAGCAACGACTTGACTATGCAATTTATTTCCAGCAAAAAGCATAAGAGAATCCTAATTTTATTCATAATTTAGTTATGAGTGACGAAGCCCATTTCCAATTAAATGGGTTCGTTAACAAGCAAAATTGTAGGATATGGGCTACGGAAACCCCGAGAGTACTTCATCAACGACAATTACACCCAGTTAAGTGTACTGTTTGGTGCGGTGTTTCCTCAGAAAGGATCATTGGGGCATATTTTTTTGAAAATGAACGAGGTGTTGCCATTTCCATCAATGCTGATGGATATCGGGCCATGTTGGAAAATTTTGTAAGGCCAGCCGTGGAAAACCATCCGCAAATATGGTTTCAACAGGATGGAGCCACAGCGCACACTGCGCTGTGCCACAATGGCTCTTTTACGTGACATATTTGGTGAAAGAATAATTTCGCGTACAAGCAATTTTAATTGGCCTCCGCTTTCCCCGGATTTAACCGCTCCAGACTTCTTCCTTTGGGGTTATTTAAAAGGGAAAGTTTATGTTAATAAGCCCAGGACTATTGACGAATTAAAATCCAATATTCGAGACGAAATTGACAACATAACACCGGAAATTTTGCGAAAAGTCATGGAAAATGTGTTGGAAAGAGCACATTTGTGCGAAACAGAAAATGGCCACCGCTTGCGGGATATCATTTTTAATAACTAATCTAGAAATATTCCCCATAAATTTACTGTATTTAAAAAAAAAAAATTAAAAAAAATATGTCTTAAATAAAAAGTTATAAGCAACTCACATCACTTCGGTCATTTTGGGCCACCCTGTATATAGGATATAACAAAATACGGCATCTCCGTTTGTATTAAAGTATTAAAAATTTGTTGCACCCAAAAAAGAAAAAAAATCGCAATCCATTTCTTCCAATACCGAAATATTGTATTAGGTTGTACGTAAAAATGTCTCTATGCAGTTTTTTAATGGGAAACCTTTTATTGCAGTCAATACGCTAACTTCGATTTAATACAGGGTGTCCGTCGGGAAGTTATACTACTTTGTTTTACCGCCATTTTGGTAAACCTTAGTCTTGACAGTTCATATTTGGCAGTCGTGAAGTAGAGACGTGGCAAATTTATTATGGAAAAATATTTGATAAACCAACGTGTTTTAATCGTTCAAATATTTTATTCAAATCAATCATCGATGACTGTGACGGTGAGAAAGTTACGTGAACTTATTGAGAGAAACAACATGCGAACATGTCGTGTAGTGAATGGTTTCGAAGAAAGAGGGTTTGTAGCTGACAGGGCCAAGCATGGACCACAACGTACTGCAAGATTGGCTGAAAACATTACTGCTGCTCAAGAAAGTGTTCAAAACAATCCATCAACCTCAATTCGACGTCGTGCTCAGGAGTTTGGTTTTCAAAGAACAATTTTGGCCACAATTTTGCACATGGATTTTAATTTGTTTCCATTTAGGATTCAGTTGACACAAGAGCTTCTTACACAGAACTATTTACAGCTCGCCCATGACAATCCCGATTTTCATGAAACAATCATAATGAATGACGAGGCACATTTTCATTTGAAAGGATATCTTAATAAATATCTTAATAAACAGAATAGTTGGCTCTGGGCAATGGAAAATCCTCAAATTATTCATCAGTCACATTTGCATCCATTAAAAGTGACAGTCTGGTCGGCAATTTGGTAGGAGGAATCATTGGACCTTACTTCTTTGAAACTGAAAACGGCGTAACGGTAACTGTCAATGGGGGGCGATATCGTGATATGATTGAAAACTTTTTAACGCTACAACTGCATGCTTTGGGCTTAATTAGAATGTGGTATCAACAAGACGCTGCCACATTGCACACAGCCAGTATTACAATGGAATTACTGCGAGGCCTCTTTCCACAACAAGTTGTTTCAAGAAATGGTGATGTTGATTGGCCTCCACGGTCGCCTGATTTGACTGCTCCGGACTTCTTTTAGTGGGGATATCTGAAAAGCAAGGTTTTTGCAAACAAACCAGAAATGCCTGAGCAACTCAAACAAAATATTCGTGATGAATTTAATGAAATAATGAAAAATATGCTCAAAAGGGCCCGCATTTGTGAGGCTGACATTTAATTATTCTCTTCTCCATTCTCTTTCATTTAATCAAAAATTATAAACAAACAAAGTAGTATATCTTCCCGACGGACACCCTGTATTTACTGGTTTTGTTGCGTCAAAGAAAACCTACGAGCATTATGTGCTCTGTACTGAATGAAAAGTGTCGTACAAAGGACGTATTATTTATGCTGTTTTTCTATTGCATCAGATTGAAAACCTTGCCAACCATAATTAATAGTGGTTTATGGCGATTTTTGAATTAAATTTATACTCACTCACATTTATAATCAGTCCTTAATAATCGGATAATAACAACCTGCTGCTGGAGCACTCAGATTCTCTGTACCATCCCGGCATCCTTACCAACAGCCATTACAAGTATCATTATGTTGTATTAATATTTTCATAATACTAAATATTGGAAAATCCAATAAAAAAAATCATCAACAAATTAATGGAATTTAAAAAAGTAAACACACATTATGCTAAGCACTCTCACCCAAACATAAGCCCATATGTACAACCGCCTATCCTTTCACAAAGGACATAAATGACAACAAACCGCTTAACTGTTGTTATAATTTTGAGGTTAATACTTTCTAAAAGAAAAAATGCGAATGACGACGACGACGACAATAGGACTCTAATAGCAACACCAATAACAGCAACATCAATATATCTATAGAGCAAAAACCAACCATGAAGGCCGCACAACGATAATAAAACGCTACGGATGTTTTGGGTAGAAATTAGAAACCGACAGGAATGAAGAGAAGTGGGCAAAGATGAGCAAGAACCGATAAAGCAGATGACAGAAGAAAAAAATCTGGTATCCAATAGTCTTTCTTAAATTCAGTTAAAGGCTGATAAAGAATAAGGATATATGAATATATACCAACCATATAATCAAAATACACCAACATTCCTGAAAGGAAATCACTAACACATAGCCGCATATAACGTAAGCATTTATACACACGCAAACAGATGATTTATATTCAATTTGAACAGCTGTTCGGTAAATCGGTAAAGAGAGTGAATTTGAAAAGAGATGACTCTCTCTTTTTTCAGATAACTCAAAGAGAATATTGTATGAATTATGAATACAAAAGCATTTAAGCCTATGCGTGTATGTGAATTTAAATATCTGAATGTTTGAAAATTTGAACATCTAAACATTTCAATATTTGAATATTTAAATATTTGAATGTTCGAATATTTGATTTTATTTAAAATATTTTAACAATTTGCGTTTTCATTTAAGAGAGCAGTGAAAACACAAGAGATGCATAGCCGTAGTCATAAGAGAACATTGCAAACTTCAGATGATGAGAATTGTGGTGTTTGCACTCAATTTAATGACATCACTATATCTAACAGCAACAACAGCAGAGTTTTATCCATCAAATCGTTGTTATCCTTATAAATGTCCCCATATCCCCCCAAAGAACCCAACTGTTATGCGTATGTATGCGTTCGTGTGGGTGAACGCTTAATACACAATATTGTGTTATGGTAGTTGTACATGATTCGTTTTTTGCCTGTTGTTATTGTCGAATTGTCTGTTTATTGTAGTTGTATTTTACTGACGTCACTATACTTTTCAACATGATATGGATGGCTTTCTATGGGTGGATTGGTGTGCTTATGTTGGACTTTATATGCATGTAAGTGTTGGTTTTGGTTGATGCAGCCATGTGTAAAGTTTTCACATGTCGTTGTTTAATGTTTCTCCTCATCTCCCAGATCTTTTGACGATTATCCAGTGTCTTTAGTTTTGCGTTGTTTTTTCATTATTTTCTTAAAGTTGTGGCGAATATTCTATTATGTGTTTTGTTTAATAGGATTTGAGCCTTATTCCTCTGACTTCAACGATTCATTTTCGTATTTTCCTATTCTTCATTCATGGCAGCCTTACTGTTTGCCTTCGCAATGTCGAATATACGACAAGTAGTTAATGCCGATAGTAAAGTTAATATTTAAACGAGGCCACAGGGGGAAGGGGATTATTGGCATAGTTGAAGGGAAAACAGAAGGAAATCTAAGCACTTTAAGAAGCAGAACAATTTAAGAAACCTGGATGTAATAATATCCGTTAGTTCCCTATTTAAAAAATATTCAAATGTGTTTAGTGTCTTGCACAGTTTTCTAATTAATATTTCACCTAACGAAGATGCCTTGGTTTCCCTTTAGCAGAGACAAATTTCTTCAAATCGAACTGGCTTCCTTTTTGCTTCTCAGTTTTAAATGGCCGATTTTGTTCTAAAACCAGTGACTTTATGTTATTGGATCATTAATTTTTGTTAAACCGGACATCTTTATTTCTAGAATTGTTAAATAATTCTTAGACTACTAACCATTCATGCCACTATCACTTTAGTGCTGAAAAGAGACCAATAAACACAATCATAACTTACTAATACTGTAAAATAACAACAATGTATGAACGCGAAAAACGTATTTTCAATATTAACATTAGTCATGACTACAAGATCACATGTATTATTCTATATAGAGATGTCATAATAGTAAGAATGCACGATCATAATACATATGACAGTGGGTTCCACTGCCGAACTTTATTTTGAGCGGCGATCACCACCGAACTTTATTTTGAGCGGCGATCACTTCGGCAAACATTTCGAGTAGTCTAGTAATCTGCAGGTCTACTAAATGCTTCTCAAATTGACGTTCCAATTCGTTGTCAAACTATAGAGCGTTTTTGAGTATTTTTAAGTAATTAATTCCATTTTTTTACACAAAACTTGATGCAACTTCTTTGATCTATTTTTTTCTATAGCAGAAAATTGCGAACACGCAAAACACTTGTTTTATTTATGTCTCTCACAAACAAACTAAACATGCTATATGGATAAAACCGTCAACATATCTTCAAGACGAGTGTACCAACATAAAAAAAATAATAATCGGAAGTTGAATGTGCACAGCCCGCGAAATTTGAAGATGCATCTTATTTTTTGAGCACACCTCGTATAACGAAATACAATGAACAAAAATTCAGGTTCCTGCAATCTTCAAATTAGGAGCTATAGGGAAAAATTCAATTCTAAAAAATTGATCATTTTGTATGGGAGGCATCAATAGAGGCTTATTTTCGTTCATAAACATTACCTTAGCAGACCCTTAATGTGTTTCAAAACTGTCTGAATTTGGTGTAAGCGGGTAGAAAAAAGGAACCTAAAAACCCATTCGAATAGCGAGTAATGGGCTATCCTTGTGTCGCGCTCTCCTTATCTTAATAATTATAGGGAAAACAAGGGATTATTTAAGGATTATCAATTTCACTGCAATTAGAATTTAGCATAAAAATTATAAGTTCTTTTCGCAACTACCAATTACCAATAAGAAATTATAGAAAAACATTGAAATGTTTTACAAAAATACTAAGAAAGATTCCTATTTTAGAAATGTATTCAAATTCTACAATAT